>JAODUP010000770.1:0-150000 GCA_025642065.1 Paralvinella palmiformis | reverse complement strand
TCACTCACTCACTCACTCACCACCACCACCACCACTCCCCCACCCCACCACCACCATCCCACCACCCCACCACCACCCAACGAAGCACATATGCTGGTCATATAGTTTCTACTCTAAGTTCGTGGTGCTCAACACGTTTGTTGTGAAGCTGTTAAAGAAATGCCCCCCCCCCATTCCCAACAATAACCAATTGTTGTATTACAACAATAATATTATTAGTCAACGTCAGATCAACGTCGCCACATCCACACTTCGACTTTTTCGGGACGAAACGTGTTATTTCTGACCATTACGTTTTTCATTTCGTCACATGTTTGTTGTCTCTGTGTATGGAACCGGAAGCTGGCTTATCCGTTGACCATGATATCATAAAGTCTGGGATTTGATTGCGTGTCTAATCTAGAACGTTTGACATCTAGAGTCCTCACAGTACATATTTCCAAACGGGTGAATGCAGAAACCGTGGTACATCAGTAACTTGACGTCTCTTCTCCTCTCTTCTAAATTAAACAGCAAAACATCAGTATTTTGTAGGCCGACCTAGACCAGTAAATATTCCAATTGTGGGCCTATGTAAATTAATTTTAATGGTTTTAGAATATGTTTAGATGGCTGTAAAGAGACTCAAACATTGATATTTTGGGTCTGTTGTAAGCTTAAAAAGTTAAAAACAGCTTAATTTACATTTAAATTTGATATTCAAAGCACTCTGTGATGTCAACAGCCTTCCAGTGCTTGGGAGATGTCTCGTATATTGAGTATCGGCTGATATTCTCTTTTGGAAATCAAATATTTATTCAATTGCTCATATCAATTCAACATATAAGCACGCGCACTCACCCACACGCGCACTCACGTACGCACGCATGCCATACATACACTCCATTTCGTATCTAAACACCCATAAGTAGGAGTATTTTACTTAATTACGTAATGTAAGTGTAGAAATGTTAGTTTTGTTGTTTAATTACCATCTTATTGCGGAGAACTAGTTTATTAAAAAAAATATTATATCAGCCAGACATTAATTACTCTCCACATAAATCGTGATGGTAATCCGAACGAACGACATAAAAACCCTCGTCGCCATGGAAACAACAATTAATATGACGGGTACGGAGAAGGTGGATACGTGAACCTAAATGACTAAAATTGATAGGAATTACATATAATTTCGATGTATTACCGGTAATATTTAATAACTCTCTGCCTCAGTGTTTACTTAGTTATGGCAAATATTCGCCAGGTATGGGCGGGGGTTGTTCTTGTTGTTGTTCAAATACGGGGGCTGGAGTATTCTGGATCATGTAACTTTCTGGTCACGTTGCGGTTTGATCACGTGGTCGTCTAGTCCGGCCGCTCACGTGACAATCTAGTCACGTGATAGTATGATGTAACAGTTAAGGACATCGTCCCCGATGTATGGGTTATCCGTCCTCTGCGCGGCCACGTGTCGGGTGGTAGTAATGGCGGGCCCAACTTGTGGTCAGATCAAAGCCGAATCTTTGATCATCCTAATTCATCCCCCCACCACCTCGCTACAATCATCGGGAAGAAATTATAATCAGAAGATTTCTTCAAAAAGGGGTCACGATTTGCTGGCATTTATCGCCATTCGTTCATCACAGACAGACAGACAGACAGACAGACAGACCGATGGGGATAGTGCGGATGCGTTGCTCACAGAGAGCTATAGAAATCGTCTAATTAATGAAGACCCCCTTTCTATGAGGGGAGCACCGGTGTCGGTGGCACCTTTGATGTTGTTTATGAGGAGCGGCGGGTGTCATTATAACTAGAGGTGGTGATGAGTGGATTACATTAGGGCAGTCTTTAGTATTTGTCCGTTGATGACAGTTTGAGGTCGTGGCCCGAGATAGCTAGGTAGAGAGACTCGGCGGCAGTATTTCTACCTGTATACGACGGGATGTAGGTGTTAGTCTAATCTGTATTTAGATTGTACATAACCTGGTTGTGATGTTGTTTGTGGGCTTGTTAAAGCTGATAGATAACAAGTTAGTGGTTTATATAGACTGAATCTAACATTAATGGGCATATTATTGTCTTGCTAAAATATACGTAGATTAGATACATACAACCATATACATATATATATATATATATATATATATATATATATATACATATATATATGTGTGTGTGTGTGTGTGTGTATGTGTGTGTGCGTGTCTGCCAAACTGCCAAACTGACTGCTTGACTGACAGACCGACTGATTGACTGATTCACTCGCTAACTCATTCACTCAGTGATTCACTCACTGACTCACCTATTGGCTGACTCAATGACTCACCGACTAACTTACTGACTCACAATGATACAGAGCAGGATATGTTCATAGCGAAACGCGGGCACAACGAATCCACAGATATAATAAGAAGACGATTTCGTAATCTTTTCATTGTAATCGTTCATGCGAGTTACGAACACGAGTATAGCAAATTAACGGTTAATAGGAATATATAAACATTATTAAAAAATCACTCAGTTGTTCCTAAATACTTCCCGCTGGTCGCCCGGAAGAAGCCATGCCGTAGCTGTACACAGAGGGGCAGTGTCAAAGTAATTAGCTCAGATAGAGCGACACACACAGATGACAATGTGTGGCACTGCGACTGGTGCAAGGGTGTCCCTTTATCCGGTACACCCTAGGCAATAGAACATGACTTTAAAGTAGACGAAGTGGTATATTTTCGTTGATGTATTATGAATGATTGACAGTCTAAAACGTGATATAAGTTATGTTTAAATAAACATTGATCCGTGTAGAAGTGTGAGTTACACTGAGAATATGTCAGTCGATTACACAGTCGATTTTATTTGATCACCGACTCGGGTACAATAAACCAAAAGAGATTTAATACAATTTGTTCGTATAGCATCCTTTAAATAAAGCTAGTTTTGACACCTGTGGTATGTTGTCGCGTATAAAGACGCTCGTTTAAAAGTTATTAATCGATCACATTGTCCACGTCCAATTGTCCACGTCCAACTGCAATTTTATGCAATAAGTACGTATACTATTAACATTTGTAACTTACGCAACAGCCTTGCGTTTGAGAGACACCTGGCGATTAGTTTATAAATTGTCATGTACGACACTGCCACCTATCGGGTATACGGCGTACGCGCAATATCATGAATTTACCGCTATAACGAACTCGTTAGTTACTCACAAAATTGTTCGTAATAAGCATTATAAAACTATATATAACTATATATATATATATATATATATATATATATATATATATATATATATATATATATATATATATTACAATCGTCCTCGATCATACACCGACACACGATGCTTCCATTGCCCATAGTCAATCATAATCATTCATGGCCAATTACAGACAGAAATTTGTGATCTTTTCAATGAGCAGATCATGAGTTAATCTGATGGACAAAGTGACACGAGTACTTTTTTAATAATGTTCGTAATTAACAAACATCATAATTATCAAATAAATAAATACGCCACGAGATTATAAGTGCCATTGTGTCATTATAAGTGTCATTCTGGCTGTGCCCAACAGGCGACAGCCAGGTATCTCTACCCCAAACTTCAACAAGTTACAAGTGTCGTTGTGGTTCCAATGGATGTTACGTATTATTTGTGTTACATAAAACAGCATGACTTTACGACTTAAAAATGCGTGACACAGACTACCCCTATGTCACGGACTCGATATTCCGACATTCTCGTTTATCCGACATATTATTATGTGACAAACCTTGTCGGATTAACAGATTCTGACTGTATATGTAAACAAACAATATGGAGACTGTCGCTGTCAAAGTAGTCTTTGAAGTATTTAAAGTACCCCTGTAGCATCCAAATCGATATAAAGTTGTGTTTTGAGGAAATAACATCAACTAAGAAATAGCTATCAATAAAATTTGAAATTGATGTATCCTGCAGTTAAAATGACAGTAAGAAGTAATACTCATCTGTGTAAAGCCTATGCGAGCTTTATGCGCTATTAGGAATTCAGCCTCACACCTAGCGCCGTTAAATATTATCAAGCTCGTTGTTGTCGCGAAAATAATTAGTGACTCTAGGAGTTGGCGACATCTGGTGAATAGTTTATTTGCTAAAATATTCTCTAGCGAGCCAAGTATTCCCACGAGGAGCTTTATATTTGTCATTTGACTAAAGAGGTATGGACCATTAAATTAAATTTTCCCTATGTAATGAGGTGCAGTTTAGCAAAGTTTCAATAAATTGAATAATACAAGTTGTGTTAAATGTTGTAAATGTTAAGTGCAACACACGTGCTGAGCGATAACGGAGTATATTTCGAATACTAGCCTATACAATGTGTATAGAGTGATCGATTGTAGAGGTGTTTTGTACCTTTTTCATTGTAGTTTCACGTAAAGATGGATCGTACTGTAGACACGATATCTAACGAGAGAATAAATTGCTAAAACCTAAGGTTGTTATGCTCGCAATGGCCTTATACTCGTGTCGTTCAGGTATACGCAAATCTATATGCGTAGGCCTTTTTAAATATGATTATCCTCGATAAATTGCTGCAATGGATTTGCCTATTTCTTACTCTACTTAGAGTCCTATTTGCACAGTGTGCTGCTGTATGATACAGTTTAGAAGTTTTGTTTTCTGTCTGTGAAAATTGCGTGAAATAGGTAGGTACATTGTATGTGTATTTCGCATCGCACGGTGCCATGACGTCATGTCTTATTCGAAGGCCAATTTATGGCTACACTTGAGCTAATTATCGATACTCGATAAATGAGATAGTCTCATAATCATCTTGTGCTTTGATCTAGATATAATATGGTATCATGACCTTAGGTGATTCTCCAATTTTATAGGCTTTATTGTACGCGTAACTTGATGAAGATCAGTTTGTCTGATAACAGGTTTACAAGTTTAGATTAATAGATATAACCTTCAAATACGACGAGAATAACCTTCAGTGACGTAAGATGATTACTAGAATATCCATCGAAACTGGGTAAGAGAGTAAAAATGCACGCACGCACACCAGAACGCACGTACGCACACATACACACAGGTACGCACACACTCGCACACTTGTACACATAAACACACACACACACACACACACACATTATCCTGTATTTAATACAGCATTACGACCTCAGAGTTTGAATTCACGATTCCAGATTCTCTCTGCCAGTGCCTTATTTCACACTGCTAAAGCGCACGAACGATCTTCCCGACCATTTCAAGGTTACACATGCGGCCCGTATTACAGTAACCGGATATATGCCATTCCGCCTCGTTTATAAATAATTTATTCTAGAGATATAATGTATTACTTATGTTTACACATATGGCATTACCTGTCGAGTATACCCGTCTTCTCATAGGTCACTCAATTATTAATAGAGATGGGCGTCCTATTTCGTGCCAGGGACACGATATACCCAGTTATGTACAATTCATATATTTAGAGAGAGTTATACGCGCATGCCGTTTTATCACCGTGATGCAGCATTAACGGCACACGCGATTGGTAGCCGTTAGTTAATTCCGACTTCTGCGCAGATGTCTAATTGGATTAATACCTTTCCTGGGGTGAATTCGGCGCTTTGTCGGCTAATGGAGAAAGGCCATTAAAGTTGAAGACAATCGAATTTAGACGGGATGGAAGCCTCCGTTAATTCGATTAGCTAAGGAAATGTTGTTTTTATGGAAGTTGATAGGTCTTTCCGACCTTTGTTCATATCTATGTATTCGTACATCTGGCCAGGAGGATTGGAGGTTGACAGTAGCTAATCGAAGTCTTCCGGATGATGCCACCCACGAACTTATCAGCGTGGTCGAGATTTCACCTCCAATGGAAAATCCATCACTTTCATTTTGGGTATTAATCGCCTATCTATAACTATGTTAATCGGGAAATTACCTTCCTGGATTCTTCCCTCAGGCAATCGTCATCCGAAAGAAGAATAAATCCTTCTCCAGTTCGAGATTTAGAATTAGTTCACTCTTTCCTAGTACATGTTGTAATAGGCGACAAAAATTGGGTCTTACTGATTGACTTATTGACTGGCTGGCTGGCTGTTTGTCTGTCTCTGTATCTATCCGCATGTCTGTTTGCATCTCTTTTTGCCTGCCTGGCTGTCCGACAGGTGGAATGATTAATCCACTGACCCGAATGACTGGGTGACTGCTTCATTCACTGACTCACTGACTCACTCACTCAGTCACTCACTCACTTGCCAGCTTGCCCGCTTGCCCCCCCTTGATCGATCGTTCGTTTACTTATTGAATCACTCGCTCACTCTGACTTATTCGTTCGCTCGCTCGCTGACTCACTCATTGAATTACTCGCTCACTCGATTGCTGCCTCATTCGTTCGCTCGCTTGCTAACTGCTTCACTCACTCGCTCGCTCATTCACTCGCTCCTTCACTCATTATCAGTCATCATCTACCTCAAACAATCAACTCCCTCAGTTGGTCAGAATCGTGAGGAAATTCCCGCCCTCAGTAGCACCCAAATCAGATATCACCTCCATCAGGTGATAGTTTTCAGCAAGTTATTGCTTCCGTCAGGAAATCATCAAGTAATCGGGTCTATTGTATACGACATCCATCAGATAAAGATGTTATTCAAATAACCAATTCCACCAGGTAACCGCCTTCATCCTGGCATAAGTTAATCTCTTTCAACAGGTAATCATTTCAATCGGGAAGTCACCTTCATCAACCATCCCCACTCCTAATTATCCCATCAGGTAATGCCCACCTGTGCCATAAAAACACCATTCACCACTTAATAATCACAAGCCCGTGATCCAATAGACGCAGCACGTCTGTCAATTGTATAGGTTGTGGGTTGTAGGATGTTGGTATTTATGTAAAAATAAATCTATTGTTAAGTTCAGGTAGCTTCTGAAAACTGCACGCATAGAACGGGTACATAACGGAGTATATATTGTACATTGTGCGATACATTAAAATATATAACAACTGATAGATCCACTAACAACGAAGGACCATAGGATAATATCATCATCATCATCATCATCATCATCATCATCATTAGCAGCAGCAATATTAAGTATGTACTGTTTGATTTGATAGTATTTTGGAACAAAAGAGGGCGTGGCTGTTATTGACAATTGGGGAAACCAACGTGTTTCCATTATAACAGATTGATAGAGGCCATTGCAGGTTATCTATATATAATACATGACAATAAGATGAGAACACATCGTAATTAGCGTAATGCGTTGATCCTCCAATCGATTACGAGCTTAATTAATTGAGTGTCATAGGTGTTGGTTAACCTAAGCAGACTGGATACCTGTAATCCGAAGCCGAGCACGAAAATACGATAAATTTATGTCTTCTTCTTGGTTCAAATAACGCACGATGTACGATCGGAATACGTTTAGTAATTAAGAAAATCATATTAGATACGTAAAAGCTAGAATAGGCAGCGAAATATCATAATTAAAATACAAATGCACTCTTAGCTTACTCGAGGACAGGAACGAGCCAACATGGGAACAGGGACGACTCTCATTGGCCAATTGAAATCGGTAGAATCTAATTGGGTCGGTCATAGGTTAGTTATAATGGTGTATTGTAAAAATAATTAGCATTGGATGTTATTAAATCGAAGGGAATGTGGTTTAGAATATTTTCCAAAGGGTCACTAATTCAATTGCTCTTTGCTCTGTAACGCTACACACATACACGCACGCACGCACACACAAAAACACACACTCGCGCTTGCATGCACGTTCAGTGCATAACTGGGTGTAATGTGTACGGCGCATAAACTCCGTGTGGGTGTACGTGCGGGCATGCCACCGTGTGTTCGTCTGCGTCTGTTCGTGTTTCCTTTTTTCCAATTTTGTAATATTTGATATAAAGGATTAGTGATGAGTAGGTCATAGAATTTATTGGATTTGTATGCTTATGAGGTATTTGACCCTCCAGCAAATATCACAAGGCATATTATGCTGCGGTTGAGATGTTCCTTTTTCTGTGCGTGGAGAGTGTATGTTTCCAGGTCCATGCGTTCTAAGAAAAGTTGATCTAGAGCTGTATATTCCGTGAACTATTTGCGTCTTTGGAGGCACGCCGTTTAAGTGTTTGGCCTGGTTATCCAGCATTTAAATGACTGTAGCAGACACAGTACGCTCTTAAAGCGTTATAAGTACTCCTGACTCAGGAATAGAAACACTGCATCGCATCTCGAGCGGTGGCATTGGACACAGCTCGCGCGGTTGGTGTGTTTTATATAATAACTTTAGTTGCACATAAAATTCACTTTGGTTGTATGTGGGAATAGAATTATCTTTCCTAAGTCCAGTTATGTCCAGTTTGTACTATGACATTCAAGATTAGCTCTAATCTGCTTGTCATAAATAACATTTAAGAACTACAATAGTTAGAATAGCAGAAATTAGGTCAGGTTTGAAAATGATAACATAGTTCAAACAGTATCGAAGCTACGACGCGCTAATACGGTCTGCTTCAGCGCAGATGTCAGTCTTTTAATAGCAATTAAGCTAAAAGGTTTTAATGGTAGTCGCTTCGTGACGCCTGCCCGTTGTAAAAACTGATCTTTGAAGACAGTGACAATTGGGTTATATAGTTTATATAATATTGCTTTGAAGAAAGATACAGCAATTGAAAAATAGCTATAAATAGGGCTGCTTAGATAATTAAGCTAAACATTCTCACTACTGCCGTGATCTGACTTGGGTGTTTTACACCCAAACTCCACGGCTGTAGGTGATTCGCTTTTTGTTTTTGCTTGGCGGCTTAGGCACTGGTGAGACATTACACATGTCTCAGCAAGAAAAGTCGCCACTCTGGATTCAGTCCCCTGAAGTAACGTCCAGAGTTTGAATTCACGGATCGAGATTCTCTGTGCCTGTGCCTTATTATACACAGCTAAAACACACACACACACACTCGCGCTTGCATGCACGTTCAGTGCATAACTGGGTGTAATGTGTACGGCGCATAAACTCCGTGTGGGTGTACGTGCGGGCATGCCACCGTGTGTTCGTGTGCGTCTGTAGCAACGAATGACCGAAGACATTGAGTCTTTTCAGACGACAAACAATCAAATTGTCAAACGGCAAAACTATCCACCTTTCTCCCGAACGTTTGTCCGACAATACGCCGACGTTCAGCTGGCAATAAATTAACTAAATTCCCGTTACTATTCCGGAACAGTCCAGCCCCTCGTCTATCAGCCGGACTGTGACTGGTGTTCCTGGCGTTAACCCAATTCGAACTCGGCTACAGCCATGTCAGTGTCGTGCTAATATCTTCTAATCAGTCGGAAAATAACTCTCCGGCTAGCTGCGGAACACGGGGGACGGAACATAAAACTAGCGAAAATCCCTTTCAAATGGTTTGCATTTAGACGCTAAGTCTTTGTCCCCAACATCCCGATATCTTTGCCCTCGGCATCATCCATCAAGCGGTCAACATTTACGACCATAAATCGTCGCCCTCAACATCCCTATCAAATGGTTGGCATTTGCGTGTCCGATCGTCGCCTTCAAACATCCTTATAAATTGGTTGGCATGTAGACGCCAAATGTTTGCCATCAACAGCCATATGAAGAGGTTAGGATTTACGCGCCAAATCTTTGCCCTCAACTTCCCTATCCTGTGGTTGGCATTTTGAGGCAAAATCTTTGCCCTCAAAGGAACTTTTATTCTTGTCCCAAAAGTATTTTTACTATTGATTTTTTTTAAATATTACTTAATGGCGTGTTTTCCATTTTCTTTAATTGTACACTGCTTAGAGCGCAAATGATGATGATGATGATGATGATGATGTGATGATGATAATAATAATAATAATAATAATAATTATTATTATTATTTTATTGTTATTCGAGAGTATATATGAATGTCCACAATTATTTCCGGAAATTCTTCTTACAAAACGTGATAATTACAGGTGGGTATTCTATAATTAAGCAAAATGTTAATTAATTATAATGTTTCTTGATTGCTAGACTAATAGAGTGACTAAATAATAAATAAAAAAAAAACACAACGAAAAACAAACAACAAACAAACAAACAAAACCATTAAGTTGTAAACAAAAACCAGTCTAGTTTTATTAATATCTCATGCACTGATTACACTTAAATATTCAGTTGACCTGAAGACTGATGATAACCGGAACCGGGTCGGTTAAAGGTCAACTGGTCCATATTCATCGGGAGAAATCGTGCTTGAACTTTGAGAAGACTTTGACCTTTGTATAATCGAAGTTCTTCATGACCCTAGTATCGTTTACTCTATCACCGCTTGACATGAACTAAACAGTAATTCTCCTAATCTCGTGTATAAATATATGTCGGTATATAATCTTGTATGGATACAATCTTTGTACGCCAAAATGGGATGAATCGTTCATCAATAGGCATTGCATTAATGCATCATCACGTACCTATATAGATATGTTAGCATGGACGAGTGACTGTGTACATATGTCCGTATATGATTTATGCAAGCAGGCGTGTCTTCGCATTCACGCTATAAATTATTTTCCGGATTTTCTATAACTAAAAAGTTGAACCGCGATAGCGCAGTGGCTTAGAGCGTAGGACTCGCAGCCGAATGGTCGCGCGTTCGAGGCTCCGTGAGTTGCAATGCCGTCATATGGCGCCTGGTTGACTCATCCATAAAAAAATGAGTACCCGACAGGACGAGATAGCTATGTGTTTGAGTAACGCTTTGCGCCCATAATGGCAGCATGCGTTGTATGCTCCCTGGGGAGTTGAGATGTGTGTTGAGTGGGAACGGGTCTGAGTTATGGATAATAATATTGTAAAGCGCATTAGAGCAGCTTCTAGCTGAATAGGGCGCTATATAAATGTCGCATGTTTTTATTATTATTATATTATTATTAATTATTAGTATATTATAACTTAAGCTACTCATTTGAGAAACAAATAAGTTTCAGTCAAATTAAGAACACCCCCCTCCGAACCCAAACATATGTCGAAAAACATCCATACACTCCCCTCCCCTTCATCGTTATATCTAATTCCAATATCACGTGACCCGACCCCCCACATCTCTCTTCCCCAATAAATGATGTCTAAATATTTTATCTCAACCAATTAAAGCCCAAAATATGTAATAATCGTTTCTCTTTTGTATTAAATAAATCAGAATTGCCGAGTCACCGGAAACGCTTCCGTGTTCTACATCAGGTCAAAGGTTGAGCATAAATCCTGAACAAACTGCTTCCGGACTAGGAATAGACGGTACGATACGACCAAATCCTGAAGTCGTTCTTCCCGGAATTCTTCCCGAGGGTCGTAGTCCGGATGGACGGAAGTCACGTGACTCTGATGCGGATTCCTCGGTGACAGATGCGGATATGTGATGTCACGAGAATTTTACGGGCCCAACAAATTGTGGATAATTGAACAGTGATGGAGAAGTTTTCACGGTGCGTGTGCCAGTGTGTATGTGCCTGTCTCTGTGTGTGTGTGTTTCTCTCTCTCTCTCTCTCTCTCTCTCTCTTTCTCTCTGTGTATGTGTGTGTGTGTGTGTGTGTCCGCCTGCGTTCATTCGTTTAACTGTGTGTCTATCTAATTGTGATATACGCACTACAAGGTATATATCAGATGCTAGAAGACATTTGTCATTTACAAACCTAGGAAGTACAACTGATAAGTCTCTCAGACTTATTATTAATTTATGGGTTGATATATATATATATATATATATATATATGTGTGTGTGTGTGTGTGTGTGTGTGTATGTATGTATGTATGTATATGTATATATAGCTTTATACTTAATGATTAAATTGATGAATGAATAGTTTTTTTCAGTTTCTATGAATGTTTGGGGATTGGTGCTCTACGTCAGTGCAATATATATATATATATATATATATATATATATATATCCTATTATACAGACCTGACACAACACACACACACACACACACACACACACACACACACACACACACACACACACACACACACACACACACACACACGCGCGCGCGCGCAAACATACACACAAACACATACTCTCTAATTTCGACCAAAATCTGTCTTTATAATGAGTGTTATTCATATTTTAGTCATTTTCTTGTTGGATTTCGTTTTTATTCTTCCCAAGAACATGTCCACTAATATCGAATGGGTGTAACGTGGTGCCATCTCGCGGTCATTAACCTCTTTACGGCATCTCTAAGACTCGTTTACGAACGGTTAACAAGCCTTTTACGACATCTTTCGGGGAGAGTTTTGTGTGACATAACTACGAAATGGCCGTTTATGTGTTAGTCAGCCGCGTAGATGGTATCTGGAGATGGTATCTGGAGGTGGTATCTGGAGGTGGTATCTGGAGATGGTATCTGGAGGTGGTATCTGTTTTAATAAACTCCCACTGACTGAATGATTGACTATCTCATTCATTCACTCGTTCACTGACTCATTTATATCACGTGATATGTTCACGTGAATCATTCACACGAAAATGGCAAAATACTTTGCCCGACAAATTTACGTGATCTTTCCACATGATCTATTCCATGTGACCACTCAACAGTCACGTGGTGACCAGCGAACCAGCGCATCTGACTAGTTCACGTGACTTCTTCGGAAACATGGAAACATGGAAACGTGGAAACATATCACGTGACCAATGTACATATAGTTTACGCTAGTTGTTGTGTAATTTGATCCAGAAAAGGTAGATGTCTTTCATTGCCATTAATTAGTTTAAAGATTGGATATAAAATTGAATATATTAGAACTTTATCCGTTAATTAGTGCTGATTATCTTTAATCCAGTGGTTTAATAATTAAATATTTCTGGGATTTCGTCAGCTCCCCGGCGGGTATACCTACCTCAGCTAATATTTATTGGACACAAGGTGTAAGATGATGAATCCGAGTTTTTAGTTCGTTGGCTCCGAACCGAAGTTCACTAGCAAACCAGTCCACTACCATAACACTGTGACATAACAACAATTAGTAAATGTGCCCTCTCCTTGTACTTTCTATGTGTCTGTCTGTCTGTCTCTCTCACTTTCTCTCTCTCTCTCTCTCTCTCCCCCTATCTCTGTCTGTCTCTCTCTATCTCTCTGCCCCTCTCTTCTCTGTCTCTCTCTATCTCTCTCCAACTGCCCCCCTCTCTCTCTGCCCCTCTCTGCTCTGTCTCTCTCTATCTATCTCTATCTCTCTCCAGCTGCCCCCCTCTATCTCTCTCTTCTCTGTCTCTCACTATCTCTCCCTGTCTCTCTCAATTGCCCACCCCCTCTCTCTGTATTTCTCTCACTTCCTTCCTCCCTCTCTCTCTGTTTTTCTCTCTCTCCCTTTCTCTCTCTCTCTCTTTCTCTCTCTCTCTCTGCGTTTCTCTCACTTTCTTTTCCCTCTCTCTCTCCGTTTCTCTTCCCCCTCTCTCTCTCTATCTTCCTCACCCTCTTTCTCACACACACACACACAAACACTCTCCACTCCTCCTTCTCCCCCTTATATATATATATATATATATATATATATATATATCAGTGTTATGAATCGTGTTATAGACCACAGGTAGATGATTATTGTAAGATTCTGTGATAACAAAAGATCCCCTCCTGATAACCGATGATGCTTCATTAATCACCCATCCATAAGCTGGGATTGTCCTTATTGTCTAGTTATTGTCATTGTCCTGTCTGGATACGGGCTCCTTATATCCTAATCCAGGATTTCTACGTACGTCGTTACCGGCTTATACCTGGTACAGTATTACGTGAAAGGCCTACGCTTAATGTCTCCTGGGACCATCTGTGCTAGTGCATCTGTGATTATGTGCATGGATGTACATAGTCGCTTAGTTATAGGTACGTGCAGTTTGTGAGTATGGTGCTAATATAAGTTAGCACATTGTCGCATTTACGCTTCTTCTAATGTACCTGTATAATTCGCGTACATGTACATGTGCACATGTATCAAGGAACATGTATATGTAATCATATATCAATTATCCGCCAACACGTGAAATGATGTTGATTAAAATAAATAAGGCCCTTTTGGGAGACTATTCACGTCACTCTCCAGAAGCACAAGGCTAAGCTTTTGCAAATGCAGCAAGAAACACCTTTTGGATGTGTTCGTATTTGCCAATCGTGTTTTAGATAAATGTTCAGTTATGTATCAGTACATGTTTTAGGTAAATGTCGTATTACATGTCAGTCTAGGAAGTTCAGTATGACATATTGTCTTCTCCTGAATAATAACATCCAGTAAACAAACACCTTTCTAGTTTTGATCCCGTTGACACTGAATATTTCGATCTCGTGCGGCGGGTCTTTACCAGTTTTTATCAATATTGAAATAGGGTTCAAACGGAACGTGAAAACACGCACGCACGCACGCACACACTCACTCACTAACGCACGCATAAATACACACACACACACACACACACACACACACATATATATATAAGTAGCGAACACCCAAATTCTTCAAGTCTCCATCTAGACAGAACACCCGGTAAAAACTATGTCTGACTCTCCAGATCCGCGCATTCTAAGAAAAGTTGATCTAGAACTGTATATTCCGTGTACTCTGTGTCTTTGGGGGCACGCCGTTTTGGTGTTTCGCCTGGTTATCTAGCACTTAAATGACTGTAGCAGGCACACTACGCTCTTAAAGCATTATAAGTACTCCTGACTCCGGAATAGAAACATCTCGAGTGGTGGCATTGGACACAGCTCGCGTATATATGTATATCATATCTATATTGGTTTTGGTTTGGTTTTGTTGTTCGGGGAGAATCCCCAGGCTGTCGCTTAATCAGCACAGCCTCTATGTTGGAGTGGTTGAGAAACACTCCTCCCCCACCACTCACAGGGGAGCAGTACGGAAAGATGGATCCGAAATACCCTGAGGGTGGTCACTGCCAGAGTGTTTTACGTCCTCAGGGGGTTTTTAACGTCCCCCCTTTATTTTAAATAATTGAGTGGAGACGGCAGCGCCATTTAACGTGGTCAACCACCCACGATGTAGTGAGCCGAGAAATTAATCCCTGGAAAAGTTTCGACCTCTTACGGGGTTCGAACCTGCGACCGTTGGCACCAAGTGCCGAGTGCTTAACCGCTAGGCCACCGTAGCTCACTCTATATATCTATATTATAATTATGTCATATCTATATCATATCTATCACACGCACACGCACAACACACACACACACACACACACACACACAGCTCGTGTGGTTGGTGTGTTTTATATAAGAACTTTAGTTGTATATATAATTCACCGTAGTTGTTTGTGGGAATATAATTATCTTTCTTATGTCCAGTTATGTCCAGTTTGTACTATGACATTCAAGATTTTCTCTAAATCTGCTTGTCATAAATAACATTTAAGAACTACAATAGTTAGAATAGCAGACATTAGTTCTGATTTGAAAATGTTAACATACTTTTAATAGTTACGAAGCTATGACACGCTATTACGGTCTGCTTCAGCGCAGATGTCAGTCTTTTAATAGCAATTAAGCTAAACAGTTTTAATAGTAGTCGCTTCGTGACGCCTGCCCGTTGTAAAAACTGATCTTTGAAGACAGTGACAATTGGGTTATATAGTTTATATAGTATTGCTTTGAAGAAAGATACAGCAATTGAGAAATAGCTATAAATAGGACTGCTTAGATAATTAATCTAAACATTTTCACTACTGCCGTGATCTGACTTGGCTGTAGGTGATTCGCATTTTGATTTTGCTTGGCGGCTTAGGGACTGGTGAGACATTACACCTGTCTCAGCAAGAAAAGTCGCCACTCTGGATTCAGTCCCCTGAAGAAACGCCCAGAGTTTGAATTCACGGTTCGAGATTCTCTGTGACTGTGCCTTATTATACACAGCTAAACCACACACAGAGGCGAGTTATATATGAGAGTGAAGAACGTGATGACATGTCTTATTCTCGTAGATCAGAGCTACACAATGACAACTTGTCTGGATCAAGCCACTTATAAATCGTATTGAGGTTGGTGTCATATCAATGTTGTTATCAATTTTATCTGTATATTTAAAACAATCATTTCGCTTCTAGATAATAATGACGATTGAGGAGTCATGAAAGAAGCAATTACGGAACAGGTGAAACACAGGTGTGTATAAATAACAACACAAATAACAACAATGATAACAACACCAATAACAACAATCATAACAACACCGAAAACAACAATGATAACAACACCGAGAACAACAATGATAACAACACCGATAACAACAATGATAACAACACCGATAACAACAATGATAACAACAATGATAACAACACCGATAACAACAATGATAACAACACCAATAACAACAATGATAACAACTCCGATAACAACAATGATAACAACTCCGATAACAACAATGATAACAACTCCGAGAACAACAATGATAACAACACCGATAACAACAATGATAACAACACCGAGAACAAAAACACCTCCGAGAACAACAGCAGCAACAACAGCAGCAGCAACAGCAACAACACCGACAGCAACAAAATAGCAATTATTACTACTACTATTACTAATAATAGGAATAAAACACGCATTCACATGACATTCCAATCAAACAAACGTGTACTTGGGGACATTTCTTTATATAACAGCTGTTCGGCTTTAATTGAAGTTTTAATTAAAACATTTACCTGCTTACTACTAGGAAGGCTTAATTGAACATTGCTAACGTATCATATATTTCAAAGTTCATTGCGTGAAATATCTCTTCCAAATCGTGGGACACATCAACAATAGGTTTATCAATTCTTATCACTACCACTCTCCGACACCATGTTTTCATCGGAAGCCACATCATTCTGTTCAGATTATTGATGACAAAAATCAATCAAAACAGCAACCGAGGGATTGATGTCAGCGTTAAAGAGAGATCTAGGGTTGGAAAGAAAAGATTACCACATCAGGAATTCTAAAGCCGATAATTCAATATCTAGTAACTATCAGGAGGGATTCCTGAACGAATATCGGATACACACGGGACAAATAAAACATCCGGAATGTTGATTAGGGAACACTTTGGAGACCAAAGACATAACGCGATCTATCAATAAAAGACCAAATGTTAAGACTAAAGAGGAACCTTTACCCGAGGAACACTTATTATAGTCCCAGCTATTACAGGATTGCTGCCATCACCTTCAAGGTCACATTGAGTGATATAAATGACGTCCTCGCGAGTTTCTGGTCTTGTTCGAAGAATGACGAACGACGCGGTTACGATCTGGTCTTAGTATGAATATCAGTTGTACATTTCGTCAAATTAGTAATCAAATGGCGAACATTAGTGTCGTAATATTTAAAACGTTAGCTATAGATTGAATACAAATTTAATTATTTATTTTTTATCTATCTGAGCGAGATGTTTGTTGAAGATAAAAGGTCGTTCTGTAACTTCCATTTTGGAGATATAATTTTGTTCATGTTCCTGGAATAGATTCAACACGAAAGGAGGCGCAAGTTTATTTACTGTTGATAAATTGATGTGTTTAAGTCGTTCTATTTCCTCGAATTGGAAAATCATTAAATTGGAAATTTATTATTGCTTGAAAATTGTATTATCTTTATTTATCATACGTCAGTAGTTCCCCGAATGACATTCGTCCTTTATTTGACAAACCATTCATTGAAAATGTACAATGTCCCCGCAAAGTTGATAACATGTACTCGCAAAAGAGAAGTTCTGTTTATTATTTTCTAAACGCAATGGAACAAAAAATAAAAGTTTAGCTGTTCAGTTAGAAATGTTTTTGGTCCAACTAATTTGCCCATAGTGTTATTATTATTATTTATTATTATTATAATTATTATTATTATTATTATATTATTATTATTATTATTATTATTATTAATATTATTATTATTATTAGTATTATTACTGTTATTATTATTATTGTTGTTGTTTTTGTTTCTGTCGTTGTTTTTGTTTGTTTTTGTTGTTGTTGTCATCGTTGTTGTTGTTTTTGTGGTCGTTATTGTTATTGTTATTACGGTTGATGATGGTGTAGTTGGTTAGTGCAACTCTAGTTTTTAATGGCAATTAGGAATTCAAACTTCATCTGGTCTTTCATTTAGATAATTCATATTCATCCTTTTGTCTTTTGGTGACAGTGATATACGACCAGCCTCGGGATGAATTGTAAAAGATCCGATCAATGTTTCTCTTCAATGGACCTATTCTGTTATTGTTTATCTATGATTAATATCCAGAAGACATGTTACCAGCTCTTATACATAAACGTGACACTTGCTGTACAAACCTTACTACCTTTTATCTATTAGTCAGCCTAATAACAAATTACAAAGGTTTAGTTTCGGATATAAACCAAAATAAAATCTTTATTTTAAAATTAATCGTTTTTATCTTGTAACTGCTTGTCAATAACTTGAAGGCCACGAATAGTATGTCATCTAAATTCTACAAGTCGCCTCTCTGTATTCAGTGCCCTGGTGAATTGTCTAGAATTTTATTGATGATTCGTGATTTTCAATGCCATTGCCTCATCTGAAAATGCTAAAACAGGCAAAAAGACAGACAGACAGACAGACAGACAGACAGACAGACAGACAGACAGACAGACAGACAGACAGACAGACAGACAGACAGACAGACAGACGATCGCCATTTAGCTACGCGCAGGTGTTGTTTACTGCGAGTATCAGAGATCTGCCTGAAATCCACTGTTCTAGACCATGGGTCAAATAGATCAATCGGATAGGCGGTTTAATTTAGATCCCATCACACCTAACTGCATATACTTAGGGACGCTAAATTATGCGTGAATGAACGTTCCCTGGGTGGTGAATGGACACATATGAGGATTAGCTTTTAGGTTCGAATAAATCATACCATTTACTCAGGTTTAAGATGATATTTCGTTCTAGTCCAGTAGTAATCTATTGTGCAGTATTGCTACTTTGTTTTTAAGCTAAATGACTCCACTGCTTCCATATGGAGTTGGTGTACATTGTCTCACGTGTTCAACAAACTGTAATATTGGTTAATATGTCGAGAGTCTATAAAAGCTTAACGTTTCACTCAGGTTAGAGAACAACATGCTACGCCAGACGTCTATTGATGCGGTTCATATAGGCAGGATTTATTTACTTATTCGAACTCAGAATAAAGCTGAGGTCAGCATCTATGGAATTGAAATGTTCTATATACATGTTTCTTTTGGATCACAGAAAATAAATTACTGTTGAATGTAAACTGTGGTGTCTTATATATGTAGTAATTCGCGATTAAACCACACGTAGGTGTTGTTTACTGCGAGCTGTGGCGTCAAAGGGTATATTTATTTACTTGCTTACGCTTTGTACGTAGCCTGCATGTAACCGCTTTCCTGTGGCACGATATATTTGTCGCGAACCAAAAAAAAAAAGCGAATTATGTACATGTGAGTACCAGTACAAATTTAAGAGTTACTATTCCATATATATATATATACCAACATGCATACCAACATAGATACCAACATAGATACCAACACATACACACACACACACATTGTGAGAACCCGTTAATCCGGACATCGTTTATCCAGAAAATCCACCTTTTGTAACCAATTACAATCGTACTTGACCAAGCAAACTGACATACGATGCCAATCATAATCATTCATAGGTAATTACAAACATAAATGTGTGATATTTCCGAAGATCTTGATATAAAGTACATCTCAATAAAACATGAAACTCATCTTCTACGTCGTGTATGCAACCATATTTATCACCACATTATAATCTAAACATTCCTTCAAAATTAAATCACTATATATATATATATATATATATATATATATATCTACTATATGTAGTTCACCTTCCCCAAAATTAAGACATATTCTCAGTACACTTTGATTTGTAAAGTAAACAATATTGTTTTTACATTGGTTGACTGACATTAGCCATTCTGTACACCATTCATGTAGGATATTCACTAACATTTGTAGTCGTGTCTCTGTCTCAGTAGGCATCACAATATCATCAGCTTTCAAAATTACGCATATTATATCATTATTAATAGGTATACCGACGCCAGCCTTCTTCAGTTTATCTATCAAGCCATTGATATAAATGTTAAATAACTTTGGCGACAATAAATATCCCTGTTTCAGACCACAATTAACATTAAACCGTTTGTCATTAGACCATTGATCTCCATATAATACTTATAATTTTGATATATAGTTTGAATTGCTTGGAATATTTGCCATCAATATTAATATTTTGTAATTTGGTATGTAATAAAGACCTTAGTATTCTATCATATGCCTTGCTGAAATAAACGAAATATGCAAAGATGGAAAGATGACACATTGCTGTCTCGTCAGCGAGGAAAGATGATAAATAAGTTCTTCGTTCTGGTATCAAAGACATTGGTCAGCGAGGTTAGAAAACCATTTTGTTCATCATGTAATAGACTTATTTTCCAGACAGGAAGTAATTCTGTTATTCAAAATAGAGTAATACAATTTATATGTATGTGGTGACAAAGTAATATCTGTATAGATCAGACGCATCCTAGGAACGGTTGTTGAAGACTTTGGGCACAAACACTATTAGTAAAGCGCCGAATTAACAATACAGATATAAAATCAATAGATTGTTCACTGATTAACATTTCCACTGGGACGTTATCCAGTCCTAGAGCTTTACCTGCTTTGGCCTTCCGGAGTGTAGCCATAATGTCCGGCTCTTTGAGTTATTCTTTCTGCATAAAAGAATTAAATATATGTGTCAGTTCACTAGAACGTATTGTTACTTAATACAAATATGGACGAACTATATCGATTTAAATGTAATTACTTTCAGCAATTCTCTTACTCTATATTAAACTAACTCCTATTCGTGTTCATCAGTGTAACACTGAGTTAAAATGACTCATGATGTATAACATTATGTAAGGTAAAACTGAGATCAAGAATAGATATCAACATGGAGTAATATCTCTTGTTGAGAGATTTATTAGTAATATGAGACGGAGAATGTTACATGGGGTACAAGTACTTGTATGTATTAATGTCGTAATATATTCTTGAGATCATGTTTCTCAATTTAGCACGTCATTGCCGATTTAGTTATTATAGAGTAAAACACAAATTGGCAAAAATATATCGAGTGAAGTAAACTATTCACTGAAGGTTCAAATATGGTGGCGGATTAATAATTTCACCATATTAATTGATTCGAGACACAATTATTAATACAAATAACTGGTTGGGATGTTATGAAGGTGTTCTGATAGACAAGAAATCACCCAAATCCACGGGTGTATTTTCATTGTGCACATACAATTGTCAGTGAAATCTTGAAATTAAATTATTGTCTCTCTAATAACATTTTCGGTTATTTGGCACATTTGTGAATTAACCGAGGAGGATTGTTTTTATAATAAGATATGCCATTAATTAGAGATTACAATATTGTATACGAGCTGTAACAAAGGCATGGATCATTGTGTTTGAGTTGCTAAGAATGCTTTTAGACAATGTATGTTCTTAAGATGACAGTAAGCAACTTTGCTTACTGGTATGACATGTTTATTAATTGTTATATATTTGTCAGAAATAATAGTTAGATTTTGTATTGCCCAGTTAGGGAGAATTAAAAGTAAATTTGTGCTTGATCCTGATATATTATTAGGTATTTAGCATCTTATATTGAAGTCAAATAGATAATACTCGTTTTATCATTATTGTATTTTAAAATATTATATGTCACCTATAGCCAATTCTCTTTAGTTTACTGTTTCTAATTCTATATGCATGACTATGACTTCGATACATTGTTACACTCCAAAGATATATACCTATTCTCTATGTAGGAGTATAAATCAAATTCTTGTCCGAATCCATTGATATATATATATATATATATATATATATATATATTTATACATATTTTTTTTTTCTAAGATGGGGTATGAATTCTATTCTTTGCTAAATTCCTGTCATATGTACAGCTAATTTCTCGTGTTTCAAGAAGGTTAATACATTATGAAAAACTTTGTAGCACACCATATAATTTATTATTACGAACATATCTCCGAATCAGGTGATAAAGCCAATTAGAGCTAGTTCCATCAGATATAGAATATAATTTCTAAAATATTATAATTACTTTCTTATTTTTATGAAAGTGACAATAAAATAAAGTATTTCAACCTAAACAAACACTGTGACGACTTTTATACACCATAATTTGTATACTTCTTATTCAGTAAATATTTGCTTCGAGTAACAATACTAACCTTTCAAAAATAGATTCATTTACCTTTTAACATTGTTGTTGCTGTTTATGAACTTTGACCTTTAAAGCTTTATTTATGCTATTGTGTTCTTGAGGATTAACAATTTTCATATTAACTTGAGGACATCAGGGAATCTAACACAGATATTTACTGTCTGAAATAATCTGAGATGAAGCAAATTAGTTGAATAACAGTATTATTGTTTTAGCTTATTCAAAGATTATATGACGTGATTGAGATAACTGTAGCACGAGTTATTGCAAATAGGCTTCTGGAATCCGGAAGAGAAATCTTAAATCTTGAAAGAATATATCACTTTAGGAACAACAATCGTGTTTTATTTTCAGAAGGCTTTACACGTCAATTATATTTTAGAATATATATATATATATATATATATATATATATATATATATATATATATATATATATATATGTATGTATGTCAGTGGATTCTGATTAAGAGTTTGATTTATATTCATACACAGAGAATATCGGTGGATTATAACAATGAATCGAACACATATTCCTTCTGCGAGAATTAGAAACAGTAAGCTAACGAGAATAAGTTATAAATGACATAAAATAGTTTAAAATACAATAATGATAAAACAAAGATTATCTGTCTGAGTTCACTATAAGATGTTAAATATCTAATCATATAGTAGCATTAAGCAAACATTTATTTTTAATTTTACTTAACTGGGATATACAACATCTAGCGATTATTTCTGACATATGTATATCAATATTAAAAAACGTGTTATATCAGTATGTCAAACTGCTTAATATCACCTGAAGAATATATTTGGTCTAAATGCATTATTAACATCACAAATAAAATGATCCATGCCTTTATAGCAGCTCGTATGTTATATTGTAACTCTCTAATTCATAGCATATCTTATTATGGCAATAATCGTTCTCAGTCAATTCAGGATGGTGCAGCTTGCATACTGGAAAATACCCGAAAATATGATTATATCTCTTTAACTGGTTATTAGAGAGATAATAATTCAAATTGAAGATTTCAGTATAAATGTTCAATCAAAATGTTATTTTCATAAGTAATTGCGACTCGGATAAACTAATATGACACAATTTTGTAAATATAATTTTTACTGGATAAATAATGTCCAGTTTCTTTATAGAAGCCATTTTTATTTATTGGGGTAATGACGTGAACCAATATGGCGGCATAGCGTTTTTGCTTCCGCGTTGATATAAAACAAACAACGGATTTCTTTTCACATAAACTTCGTAAATGATAAAATTTGATCCTTCACTCAATAAATTACTCTACTCGTTATATTTATTTGATTTGGCAATTTGTGTTTTGCTCTACATTAACAATACTCGGCAATGACGTGAAGAATTGCGGAAAATGACGCTATCGATATATTACGGGATTAATACATACATTTATTTGTACCCGCTGTAACATTCTCAAGACTTCGTCTAAGAGGTCATTTCATCTAATTAATAAATGCAATGTATAATCTCCCGACAAATATCATATTTGTAACTTAAGATATCTGTTTTATAGCCACTCTCTAATCTAATATAATATAATATAGAAGGAGTTGTTGAAGCATAATTGATTTTATCATTTAATTATATACTGAGATGCCTGTTATGATTGAGTACTTGTTAAACATCAGAAGTCATCGATTACAATGCTTTTGTTCGTTGTTCGTTGGCCCAGAAGTCGGTGGTAGCATAAATGAAAGATTATATAATTGTTGTCTCCTGAATATAGCTGCTAGATTACGTCATCCAATTAAAGATTATACCTATCTGTCTTCTTTCTGTCTGGCTATTATTTGTTATTATTACGTTGGGTTATTGTTATATTGTGTTATTATTATGATGTGTTATTTTTATGTTGTGTTATTATTATGTTGTGTTATTATTATGTTGTGTTATTTAGCCTCAGCTCTGGCCACATATGTCAAATAAAGCCACAGATTGGAGTCGGATTCGAACCCACAACCCGGAGGTTGAAACGCACTTATATATATATATATATATATATATATATATATATATATATATTATATATATGTATTAGTATTACATATTAACTGATTGCACAGATTAACTGTAATATATATATATATATATATATATATATATATATATATATATATATATATATATATATATATGTGTGTGTGTGTTGTCTTATAAATATGTATGTATGTACATATGTATTTTTGTATATATATATATATATATATATATATATATATATATATATATATATATATATATATATATATATATACGTATGTATTAGAATCCATATTGGCGAATTTTCATGCTATGACATGTGTAATTTAAATGTGTGTGTGTGTTTGCGCGCGTGTGTTGGTACATATAATAACGGTGTGGGCTCAGGTTTTCGGGATATTTATATATATTAGTACATATATAAGGCAGCTATTATTGGAAATAAAGTATATATATTAGTAAATAGAATATATTTTATGATTATAATTATAATACCGACAATAGCAGAAATAGTAGAATTTTCACTCAGATCGTTTTTAAGTGCATATGTCCACGTCTAATTTAGCGTCCCTAAGTATAAGCAGTTAGGTGTGGTGGGATCTAAATTAAAGCGCCTATCCACTTGATCTATTTGACGCATAGTCGAG
Organism: Paralvinella palmiformis; assembly: GCA_025642065.1. Classification (NCBI taxonomy): domain Eukaryota; kingdom Metazoa; phylum Annelida; class Polychaeta; order Terebellida; family Alvinellidae; genus Paralvinella; species Paralvinella palmiformis. The sequence goes on along the minus strand of JAODUP010000770.1, from coordinate 125,025 downwards.
AACAGCGAATTTCAGGCTGATCTCCGATACTACGAACGACACATCTGGATTATGATAGCTATGCATTCCACAATTTTCCTATATCCGTGTAACCTAATAACAACAATATGTGAAAAACTGTCAGCAGGTTAATACGTGTTTTGGGATACATATATATAGTTGACCTGGCTCAGAACATCAGCAAGTAACCATCGTTTCAGACCGATATATGCATATATATATAAATAGAACTATACATACAGCAATCTAAATATAAAATGTTCTACATCTCCATATATATATATATATATATATATATATATATATATATATATATATATATATACAATCATATACCTATACCTGTGTCTGGGCTACTCATCAGCCTGTGGGAGCCAGCTAATCCGCCTTTCGTACGCGACAAATATATCACACAAAAAAGGAAAGCGGCTACTTGCAGACTACGAACAAAAGCGGAAACACGTAAAAACATACCATTTGATACCACAGCTCGCAGTAAACAACACGTGCGTGTGATTCAATGATGAATATGTGTGTGTGTATGCGTGTGTGCGTGCGTGTATATGTGTGTGTGTCTATATGCCCGTCTGTCCGTTTTAGCATTGTCCGATGTGGCACTGGCACAGGAAATCACGAATCATCGCTATATATTCTGGACAATTCATCAGGGCCCTGAAACCAGAGAGGCGACTTGTCGTGCTGATGTATATGTAATGTGCGGCCTGATACATGGGCTTCGATTGGCAAAGGCTCATAATATTATCAATGCTCAATATATAATGTTATATATATATATATATATATATATATATATATATATATATATATATATATATATATACGACAATTTATGATATTATTATCAACTTATGATATGTACGAAATAAGTGGCATACTACTCGTGGCCTTAAGGTTATTGAAAAACAATTATATAATAAAAAGTTTGATTTCGGTTTATATCCGAAACTCAACCTTCATAATTGTTAACAGACTGACTAAGGGATTAAAGGTAGTAAGCTTTATTCCGCAAGTGTCATGTTTATATTACAATGTGTATATTGTTCTGGGAGAAGAGAGCTCTCTTGGCTAAAAATACTCTTGTTTTTTATACATAATAAGTAGGTCATATGTCTACCTTAGTTCAACTCGGTGCTAAATACTCCAGAATACACTCATTCACAGGTTGATTGTATAAGAGCTGGTAACATGTCTTCTGGATATTAATCATAGATAAGCAATAACAGAATGGTCCATTGAAGAGAAATATTGATCGGATCTTTTACAATTCATCCCGAGGCTGGTCGTATATCACTGTCACCAAAAGACAAAAGGATGAATATGAATTGTCTCAATGAAAGACCAGATGAAGTTTGAAACCCTAATTGCAATTAAAAATTAGAGTTGCACTAACCAACTACACCATCATCAACCATAATAACAATAACAATAACGACCACAACAACAACAACAACGATGACAACAACAAATACAAACAAAAACAACGACAGAAACAAAAAAACAACAACAACAATAATAATAATAACAGTAATAATAATTTAATAATAATAATAATAATAATTAAACTAATTAAAAATAATAACACTATGGGTAAATTAAGTTTGGACCAAAAGCATTTCTAACTGAACTGTAAAAACTTTATATTCTGTTCCATTGCGTTTTGAAATCTTGTCTTTTGCGAGGACATTTTACATATTTAACGAATGAAGAAGCAATGTCGTGCATGGAGATATTGACGTAGTACAATTGATAAAGATCAATTTTGAGAAAAAAGTGAGCATTCAATTATAACATTCAATTGTATTTTCAATTATAATATCAGCCACTTGTTTTCCCTTCCAGCCCTATTCTAATATCTAGAAGGTGAATTTCGGTTAAAATGTGACCTTCAGCGATGGGGCAATAAATATTTTGTTTTTATAACTGTTCGGATTTTTAAGTGTCAGTAGCAAGTTCATGGAAAGTTTATGTCTTAATCAAATAATTTGCCGATTTTATTGTTAAATCTATTTGAGAATTATCGACAAAACACAAAACACTGATATTGAGTATGTTAACACGCGATGTGCGCATATGTGTTTGTATACGCGCACGCGTGCGTGCCTCTGTGGGGGTATTTTAAAGGAAGTCTGCTGAACAGTAACTGTCAATTACTGAATGTAGAAAACCACTTTACTCAGACAGTATGTAAGCTAAATTATCATAAACAAGAAAAATAGCCCCGACTTCAATTAAATATAATTTTTATGCTGATGACATACGGCTGTATATATCACTGGATCCTCAAAATGAGTTAAATTTCTCATTTTCCTTGATGAATTTAGAACTTGATGAAATTTACTGATATTCGGCTATGGATGAATCAAAATCTTCTAAGACTAAATGATAATAAAACAAAAATTATATATTTGGCATCACCACATTGTGTTAAATCCCCAAAGACACTAGCATTGCAAATGAGTGCATCTTCGATTACCCCTAATGAGTCAGTAACAAGTCTAGGGGTTATTTCTGACAAATGTATTGACATGCATGAACATGTCACATTAGTATGCCGAGCTGTTTACTACCATCTTAAGAACATCCACTGTTTGAAAGCATTCTTGTCACAAGAAACACTTGTAACTGTAGTTCATGCCTTTGCTATATCTCGTATATACTATTGTAACTCCCTGGTATATGGCATATATAAATATAACATCAATCGCCTTCAGCGAATTCAGAATACTGCAGCTCGCGTTGTAAGACATACTAGAAAATACGATCATATCACCCCAATTCTTCAAAAACTACATTGGCTACCTGTTAGACAGTGTATCCATTTCAAGATTTGTTAATAATGTATAAATCTATTAATGATATGGCGCTAGAATACTGTTTGAACTGGTGTCCATTAGAAAGTCATTCTGATAACTTCAGGTCATCCAGTAAGGTTACCGGCAGATATTAGAAATGCGTCATTTCCAGAAAATTTTAAATCAGTTCTAAAACACAGCTGTCCACGGTTGCTTTCACATATAAATATTATCTTTTAATTTTACTATAGGGTTTTACAGACATATTATTTGAGGTATTATTATATAACATATTATTTGTACAGCTCCTCTGTATGGCTTCCGGTAGTTATGTCGCTTTAATAAATATACATTATTATTATTATTATTATTATTATTATTATTATTATTATTATTATTATTTATCAACAATAAATAAGCTTTCGCCTCATTTCATATTGAGTCTATTCCAAGAAAATTAACAAATGGAAGTTAAAAAACAATACTCCTTGGGCTGATGCACCCCCATGAACCTATGATACATATTTGATTTTGGTATATCTATCTATCTATCTATCTATCTATCTATCTATCTATCTATCTATCTATCTATCTATCTATCTATCTTATCTCTCTCTATCTTCTATCTATCAAACTCCCTCTCTCATATATCATATATATATATATATATATATATATATATATATATATATTATATATATATATAATATCATGTATCTATCTGTACTATCTATCTACGTATATAACTCTCTCTCTCTCTCTCTCTCTTTTCTCTCTTTCTCTCTCTCTCTCTCTCTCTCTCTCTCTCTCTCTCTCTCGCTCTTGTTCTCTGATAAATTGTCAACAGCGAGTTCATAACTGTGTTACTCGTCTGGTGATGCTCACTCACAAAACAGAATAATAACAACCGGATTTATTCCAGATACCCTGGCTTCATATTATTTTTAGAATACCATACTCTAAGACGTTTCACAAATTCAAAATATGGGATAGAACAGCATCTCGGCACTTAGGTGATCTGCTTCAAAACGATACACCAGTAAAATGCTGCCATTTAGGTTGATGGTATGATGGGTTAATTGCACGACTATGTTTCCCAGGATATTAAATATTCTAATGATAACATAACGTTACTAGAGGCTTGTTTTATCTTGTTTGACACAAAACTCTTCATTAACCATCATATTTTACAAAAGAAAACTGGTGCAATAAATATGTTTTTTTAACGAGAAGTCGTAATCAGAATGTAAACAAGAAATATAAAAATTCTTGTATATAAAATGTGGCTAAGAGAACAACGATTCAATAACAACATCACAAGCATAAAATAAATGATATTTCAAGTCATTACTTCGAGGCCTACAACATGGAACACACTTATGCATTAAAACACTTAACTGTTCAGGAATATAAGAAACAGTATTTGAGGCGTATATTTTATGACAACCTTCGATGTATTTACAGCAAAACATTAAGACGGCAAAAAGAGAACAGGTCGTTAAATATATTTCCAGTAAGAGTTTGGTTTTGATCTATTGCTAAGGCATAAGATATTTCTTTCAGAAGCCATATTACCTTTTATTCGTGTATCAATGCTTTATTAATCCATCAGTGAATGATTTCTGCGGCTTCATTCAGACGGCTAAATGAAGACAATTCAAATTTTTAGTCACGTACACGTGTCATGTTACCGATATCATAACTACCAACAAACTTGACATACCCATAAAGGTCTACATATCACAAGGTAATTTTTTCCTCATTTCATTTGGAGAATATTCTAGAAAACGTTTAAAACCAGTTTGGTCTAAAGCGGAAGTGACGAAAGCAGACTCCTTGAGAATATATCATCTGGTTACCTTTAAATATATTCATAAATCCTCAAATTACGTTACTTACGTTGACGATTTAATGACCATGTTAGGAAAATCCTGCAAAGGGTTGAAAGTATGATTTAAACTCTATTCAACGACCATTGATAATTTATGTACATAAACTATATCGTAACCTCAGACTTCGACACTCGTTTAACAAGACAGCTGTCGCACTGGGACATAATAAAGCACGTCGTTTATCGTTCCCAAGGTGACCTTAATGATTCATGTAGACATCCCTGGACTAACTAGAGCTTTAATAAGCCTTACTTCGCCAAGGAAAGAGGATTTTTAGTTCTAAAACAATTTATGTCCCCAGAAAGAAAAGCTATATTTAGTCTCCAAGGTCTGAACAACAGTAGCAATATTTTATGTGACTCCTAGTACCTGGTAATAGTTCAGGAATTACGACCGGTACTTTTAACAATGCGTTTAGTTAGCAAATAATTTGCTTTAGAATTCCTGATAGCCTAATATTATTTTTTCAGTAAAATTTATATACAATATTGGTTCGTTTCTATCTCGTCAATAATCAGAAATCGGGCAAATTCACTTTTTTACTTCACGGATTCTTTTGCTATTTTTTGAAAAGTGGATCAGAACATGGTTCATATATATTATACATAAAACAGTGTGTCTGATGAAATTTCTTTTGATATCACAAACTTGTAGTAGAAGTATATGTGTACAGGATCATTCGTGTAGATCGTCAGTATCCATATGAGTTTCTTATTCACGTTAGTGTTATCTCAAAGGCAGATACTACTCTTCGTAAGATCATAGGTTCTGATTGGAATCATCAATCATGCTATCTCAGAAATTACGTGTAATATAATCTAAATAAAAAATAAAAATACGAGCCAGACTTATTGAGCTGAAAATGTAATATTAAGTTTTCAGGAGTTGAACAGTAAATCTTTATTGTCAAACAATAATATTATTAATAAATTTGTCGGGATTTCTGAGTGAAGAACAAGAAGAGGGGGACAAATAAATAGCCTCTGATGTTGTTTGAGAAGAGGAATAAGATCATGAAATGCCACCAATACTTCAAAAACAGATTTTGTTAAGAAACGACACGATAACATTTATAATTTAAAGTGGGTATTATAATTCGGAAAGTGTTGTTTAGGTAACACTTAGAAAATAATTGTTTATAGATCTATTTATTGCTACAATATTTAGGATGTTTGCTTGAGGCGTCGAGAAAGTTGACTTTAGATATATAATTCATTCGATCTCAGATTACTGATTTGACTGAATGTATCGAAAATATCGTGAAACATACATCAGTATAATATCAAAATCGTGAATAGAAAATAAAATATTTTTAAAAATTATAGTCAAGAATTCCAAACAAATTGTTATTAACAAATCACATTGTAAGAGTTGCAGGTTGATATTACTGAAACAAGTTTGAATAGAAAGGAACAAATAAAATATTATCAGCGTTGGAAGATAAATATTGACATAACAACTACTGTCACCTTGATATTGATCAATAAGGATGTTATAGGACGAGGCGCATCCATCATTTAGTTCCTGAACAATAATAATTAATCAATTATGTTATTGTTCGAGCGATAACGATATACTGTGACGTTGACATGACATAGATTATTTTATTTTTAATGCTTTAATATCTATCAATAAAACAAAATACATTCAACTGATGAATATAAAACTTACCATTTTGAAAATAATAAATTAAATAATATAAATATTCTAAGTCAACGTCAACAACTATTAAATAGTTTTCTATTTTTAACTATATTATTAATAATAAATGACGAAATCTTCCATTAGGTTTACCGACTGTATATTAGTTAGTCCAGAAGACAACAGGATAACGTTATCCAAACGGATATTTATTATTATTTTAACAAATTAGGTGTCAACATTATAAGATATAGTTGTGGTCAGTTGTAACTTATTATAATAATTCTAGATAACATCAGATGTCATCATTATTATAAATCATTCTTCATTAATCATTTCACCATCATCCCGGATTGTCCTGATTGAATGAGTGTTATGTGAGTTCTATCTCGATTTAGTGTCTAATTATATAAACCGAGATCTACACGAATCTCATCGTGTACTTATATCATGTAGGCCAGCAAGTTTATTGGCCATAAATAAGTCTACATTTCTGGCGTGAATTCGAGCAATTGTCAATACGTTTATTATGAAACTCTTCGTAACAATATTTATATGCGAGCATTATTTGGATATCGTATATATTTGTATGTATCTATATACAAGTATATATAAGTATGAGGGTTAGCTGTTAGGTTCGAGTAAATCATAGTATTTATTCAGGTTGGAGACGATATTTCGTTCTAGTCATAATCCATTGTGCGGTATTGCTACTTTGTTTTTATTTTAGTTAAATCGCTTCAGTGAGTCCATACTGTGTTAGTGTACATTCTCTTTGTTATGAACAAACTGTAATGTTGTTAACACGCTGAGGCTATATATAGGGCTTGAATTTTCACTTAGGTTAGAGAAGAACTTCGACGCTAGACCAGTCGGACGTGTATTGATACATGGTTCATATAGGTAGGATTTATTCAGTTATTTGAACACAGAATAAAGCTGAGGTCAGCATCTGAGGTGTCGAAATGCTTTATATACAGGTTTCTTTTGGACCACAGAAAATTACTGTTGAATGTAAACTGTGGTGTCAAAATAGTTTATGATATGTATGTAGCAAGTCACCATTGAACCACACCCACGTGTTGTTTGTTGCGAGCTGTGGTATCAAATGGTATGTTTTTTACGTGCTTCCGCTTTTTGTACGTAGCCTGCATGTAGCCGCTTTTCTGTGGGCGTGACATATTTGTCGCGTACGAAAAGCGAATTAGCTGGTTCCCACAGGCTGATGAGTAGACCAGACACATGCTTAGGTATACGCACACATTTATCAATATGTGGAGGTATGGAACATTTTATTTTTAGATTAATGTATGTATAGTTGTATTTAGATTTATGGAGGTAGGTTTCGAAGGATGTTTAGATATGTTGATGCTCTGTGCCTGTTGCCTCTTACTATGTACCCTAAACACACACACATACACATACGCACATACGCACATACGCACATACGCACATACGCACATACGCACATACGCACATACGCATACGCGCATACGCGCATACGCGCATACGCGCATACGCGCATACGCGCATACACGCACACGCGCATACGCGCACACGCGCATACGCGCACACGCGCACACGCGCACACGCGCACACGCGCACACGCGCACACGCGCACATACGCACATACGCACATACGCACATACAATATATATATATATATATATATATATATATATAATGTGTATGTGCGTGTGTGTATTTATGTGCATACATTCATACGAACGTATGTGTATGTATGTATGTATGTATGTTTGTATGTATGCATATATATAGACCGCCTCTGTGGTCTAACTGGTAGCGCGTCTGATTACAGATTAACAACACCTGAGTTCGAATCTCGCCATTGGCGTGGGCATTTCATCTTTGATTTCCCTACATTACCTGTATAGGTCACTCGGCTTATTTAGCCTTCCATGTGTACAAAAGTGGCCGTATAATATAAATCATCATCATGATCGTATGTATATATGAATGCACGTATGCATGCATGCACCATAAATGTATGCATCACTACATGCATGCATATATACAATTATACATATATACACACAGATGTAGACTTAGGAAATATATCTGAAAATGAGACTTTCTCAACAATCAATTGAAGGTTCCACAAACAGTTTCATCCGAAAGAGTCGTTTAGTTACATGGTCATTCACATCTGTCAGGTATCAACTATCGGGTGTGTAAGTTTGACTCATCATAATAATAACTTTGATATGTTTGACTAGTATATCTCTGTCAATTCAACATCTCACTCCAGAATCAGGATATAAACGGAATTTTTATCAATACTTAATCCGGTCATAATTGTTGATTGAAAACAAAGTATCAACAAAAGGTCAGAGCAGATTTTATTGGAAGACATTATTATAAGTTTGTTTGAAAAACTATCAGCGTATAAAGGGTTTTGTAACGGGTAAAATTTCGGATACGATTTTAAAAAAAGTTACTCTGATCCTGGATACCATAAACATTTAGAACAAAACGTGCTAACGCCACATTGTGGACGATAAATCTAGACTAAGTGATCCGGACTGCCGTCGCACGTTACCCACTCAGTCTGTAATTTACAACTAGCGAATGGGACATCAGTATTTAATGTCACGATGTAAATTGAAAGCTTTCAGAAACCGTATTAAGATTGTATTCTAACTATGATAAGAAAGTTGAAAATTAGGATTGAAACCATAAGAGATAACGGTATTAAAACTGTGAACGGTTCGTTTATATTGTGTTTAAGACCATTTTGTGATATTTCTGTATTACATTAACGTGTGTTCAATAAAGTGTTACATTAAAGAAGTTAAAAGTGGTGTGTTAAGTTAGCGATATCAATATAAAGAGTATAACTAATAAACCATTTAAATTCCGTATATGAGCTTTGTGTGTGTGTGTGTGTTTGTATTTGTTTGTGTCTGTGTGTGTGTGTTTGTATTTGTTTGTGTGTGTGTGTGCGCGCGTGTGTGGGCGCGTGTGTGTGCCTATCTGTCTGGCTGTCTGTTCGTCTCTCTGCGTCTGTCTGTTTGTGGATATTTATCTGGCTGGCAGCAGAGCGTGTAAAAACCAACAACACGCGAATATTTGGTTCGATTGATATATCCGTATAAGAAATCCATAAAAAATCCCATTTTTGAATTAACATTTGTAATAGACGACCAATATCTAACTGACTGCTGCCTTGATACAAAGACAATATTACAGTTAATCTTCTCTTAAAAACTTTGGTTTATAGACAAATAATTATCTACTCTAATTATCTAGAAATATTAGCACACCACATCATTAACAGACAGATACAGATTAATACAGATTACAAATGCGGTGGGTCCTCTGTACAAACGAGAAAATTAATATAAGATATCAGTATTATTTTCTTAGAAGCTGATAATAATTAGACTTAAATCTTATTGTTTAGACTGGACTGAAATCGAATATTAGACTCCTATATACTACTACAGTGTATTATAATATAGATATAAAGCTGCTTTTCCGAGTAACTCAAATGACCAATCTAAATAATATCAAGATGATTCTTGGAAGAGATAGTCCTATACTTTATATATTAGTAATATCTTAAATTAAATAATTGCCCGGAAGCGTAGTAATATGACCATATTTTCCAATATTCATCACTCTACTAGCTGCACAATTTCGAATTCGTTGAAGATCATTTAATAATAATAATAATAATAATAATAATAATAACAACAATAATAATAATAATAATAACAATAATAATAATAATAATAATAATAATAATAATAATAATAATAATAATAATAATAATAATAATAATAATAATAATAATAATGATAATAAGATAATAATAATAATAATAATAATAATAATAATAATAATAATAATGATGATATGATAACAACAATAATAATGATGATGATGATAATAACATAATAAATTATTTGATATTGCGCCTGAATCAACTTTAGTTACGTTCACGCTTGTTACATTTAAATATAGAATCAACTCTTGCTCTGGTTGATAAAGTAAAATAAAACAAACAGTTGATGCAAGAATACGTTGGTTGATAAATGTTATAAACAGGTTAACTTAAATAGGTAGGTTTTAATAACGATTCACATTTGTAATTACAGGAGTATTCTCCATGATATAATAGACAAGGTCATCGTAACAATTCCCCATCCTTCTGCTCCAAAGATCTGCTTAGATTGTCGGTGCCACCAGATATCTTTGTACTTATCCGATGTTCCAGTTAGATTCCGAGGACGTTCACCACTATTGTCTTTTCGCCACCCGAGACATTCGCCACACGTGACTAGGCACAATTGCCACACATAATCACTGACGCATACTTTGTTTTGAAATACTTTCACTGGCTTTTGATAACTGACTTAATGAGAAACGACTTTAAGGGGGTTAATGCCAATTCGCGAGGATAACGTCAGACACAATTGCGTCCAAACATTCCTGTGCGAAGTACAGGTTCCAGTTAGCCCCTTTATAATTGATATGGGGCATCTGGTTAGGTTCCGGGGATGTTCGCAACTGAAGCCTCGCGTCACCGAGCCCACTCGCCATCGAGCACCAAATTCCCGGAGCCCAATGGCAATAGGTGATTTGCATATTCGCTGGAAACGATCCCTATAACGTAATTTCCATTGAAATGATGCTATCATTTTAGCGTCTTGTCGCCATTTTACAAACAGTTTTCGGGGACACGATATTGTGAGAAATACGAGTTACAGCTAGTCTAATATAAACCTTAGAATTTATTAAATAGGAATAATGCAAAGATTCTCAACTTTTTTTGTATCTTCTTCAAATGTTTAGAAATAGTACAAATATATTTACCGAAATTATAAATGGTATCAAATTTTTAAAACGATCAACCACATATCAAATACTGCTGAAGATTGACCACGCTATGTACAAGCTGTTAATACTACCCAGTTATAGCAATGATAATAAGTGTCAGCCGCACGTAATTTATAATAGCGGAACAAAATGTATTTGGGAATATTAGAGTATATAGTTTGTTAAAAGTCTATTTTTTCTATTACAGAAATAGATGAAGAATACGATATAAGGAAAATCTTTATGAAGATTATTTTCTACTCTTGTAAGAAGAACGTCTACCGAGCTGTCAGGTTTATGTCACTAAAACCGACGACGGAATCAGGTAACTGTGGTTTGTATGTTAAGCAGTTAAGATCACGAGAGTCATCACATCTATGACCTGTTTAGATCTGGATGGAGACAAGTACACGTTTTGGGGTACTTGTTGACATTCTTTGAGGAAGCTGTAGAGGCGACACACCGATAATTTCGATCATTTCCCTATACTTATGATATCAAGTATAATTCGTGATTAATATTGGTGGAATTGGGGTTATAATTATAAACACGTCGCATTTAAGTCATATTATCTGAGAGTGAACTGTTCCCGAAAAAACCCCCGCATAATTGCACAGCTGATGGCATGAACACGATATTAAAGGCTGTATGTGTATTTGAACATAGTAGTAACACAAATACGAGAAACAAACAAGTTGTTTTTAAATGCCATATAAATCAAGTCGTTACAAAGACTACTTGTCAGCTAATGGATTTCGATATTAGCTTGGTTAAGGTATGTAATGAAGATGAAAAGAATTTGTTTCAAAAGCTACTTTTATCTTGAATCTTATTTTGACAATGTTAGTCATTAGTGAAGATCACCAATGCTTCAATCGGACGGTTAAATGAAGATAATTCGATTCTCGAGCAACGCATTTCCAGTATAAAGATTCTTGCTTTTCGGGGAAACAACGAATTAAACACCAACTTAGCAACAATGAATAAACTTGCGTCTCCATATTCCAGGAAAAGGAACAAAATTATATCTCCAATATGGAAGTTACAAAACCATGTTTTATCTTCAGCAAACATCTCGCTCAGATAGATAGAAAATATATAATTTAATTTGTATTCAAAATATAGCCAACGTTTTAGATATCACGTCACTAATTTTCGCCATTTAATTATCAATTTTCAAGAAATGTACAACTGATATTCCTACTAAGACCAGATCGTAACCGGGTCGTTCGTCATTCTTCGAACAAGACCATAAACCCGTTAGCATGTCATTTATATCACTCAAGGTGACCTTGGAAGGTGATGACAGCAATCCTGTAATAGCTAGGATTATAATAAGTGTTATGGCTTTAGTCTCCTAAGTGTTTTTTGAACAACATTCGAGATGTTTTATTTGTCCCACATATATGTGATATTCTTTCAGGAATCCCTCCTGATAATTGTAACGATGTGACTAGATATTGAATTATATGCTTTGGAATTCTGGATGGCGTAATATTTTTTTTTCCAACCCAAGAGCTCTCTTTAACACTGACATCAACCCTCAATGATTATTTTAATTGTTTTTGTCAGCAATAATCTAAAATCGTTCTATTTAGGATAATGACGTCATGTGTTATTACTTGTTCATCGATCAGCTGAATGTTAATGACAATTCTGACAACAATTCTATAAATCGTATGACATTTCTTTAAAATAACTAATTCTCGTATGCACACACCAACAGACGGATCTAACAATCAATATACACGCTCAGATTTAGCTTTGAGAGATCGAAATCTAAATATGATACTATTACGAATTATAAATCACCACAATAAAATATGTTACGAACTGAGAGTAACCATGTATGGATACAAAAATGTAATATTGACCTTCTAAATATAAACTATTAAATTTCCTTTTTCACTCTGGACTATTTACAAATAATATGTTAGTACATTATGCGTAAAATTAGTTGATATTTTGAATAAGTGTTCAAAATGCAGTTACACATGTTCTTATCGTAGCAAGTACTCTACCTATCTTTGGTGGAAAAAACATTCAATGTATATATTAAGTTATGCATAAGAATAATTCATATTTTGAATAAGAGTTCAAAAGTGTTGAAATAAATATTGACAAATATAAATCTTCCATTATATTAACATTCCATGCAAATTAAATATTCCAGTAACTCGTTTCTGTGCAAGAAGCAACCATCTGTGGACCAAATAATTATTTCACAAAGACTAATCCTATCGGAAAACAGATATAACACTTACTTTCCTAATTTGGTCGACTGGTGAAACATTACACATGTCTTAGCATGAAAAGTCTCCACTCTGGATTCAGTTCCCAGAAGAATCGTCAAGAGTTTCAATTCACCGTTCGATATTCTCTGTGCCTGTGCCTTATTATACAGGGCTAAAACATACATTGCCAGTGCAAAAGATTGAGGTTCGTGTTTTCTTTTTACCAGTTTTGTAATAGTTGATATTATAAAGGGTTAGTGACGAGTAGATACAAGTATTTATTGGATTTGTATGTTTATGAGGTATTTGAATATCATACGGCTTATTATGCTATGGTTGAGATGTTTCGTTTTTCTGTGCGTGGTCCCCACATTCTAAGAAAAGTTGATTTAGAGCTGTATATTCCATGTACTATTTGCGTCTTTGGAGGGACGCCATTTAGTTGTTTGGCCTAGTTATCCTGCATTTAAATGACTGTAGCAGATACAGTACGCTCTTAAAGCATGTACTCCTGACTCAGGAATAGAAACACTGCATCGCATCTCGAGCGGTGGCATTGGACACAGCTCGCGCGGTTGGTGGGTTTTATATAACAACTTATAAAATTCACCTTGGTTGTATGTGGGAATAGAATTATCTTTCCTAGGTCCAGTTATGTCCAGTTTGTACTATGACATTCAAGATTAGCTCTAATCTGCTTGTCATAAATAACATATAAGAACTACAATAGCAGACGTTAGGTCAGGTTTGAAAATGATAGCATAGTTCAAACAGTACGGAAGCTATGGCGCGCTATTACGGTCTGCTTCAGCGCAGATGTCAATCTTTTAATAGCAATTAAGATAAACAGTTTTAATAGTAGTCGCTTCATGACGCCTGCCCGTTGTAAAAACTGATCTTTGAAGACAGTGACAATTGGGTTATATGGTTTATATAGTATTGCTTTGAAGAAAGATACAGCAATTAAAAATAGCTATAAATAGGGCTGCTTAGATAATTAATCTAAACATTCTCACTACTGCCGTGATCTGACTTGGGTGTCCTACTCCCAAACTCCACGGCTGTAGGTGATTCGCTTTTCGTTTTTGCTTGGCGGCTTAGGGACTGGTGAAACATTACACATGTCTCAGCAAGAAAAGTCGCCACTCTGGATTCAGTCCCCTGAAGAAACGTCCAGAGTTTGAATTCACGGTTCGAGATTCTGTGTGCCTGTGCCTTATTATACACAGCTAAAATACATAGTTTGGTCATGTATGTTACAATTTTGCTTAATGCAATTTGTTTCTAAATTCTGAGTTTGAACTGGCAGGTAAATTAGAAACTAACTTTACAGTTTTATTCTTAAGTGCTTTCCGAATAACGCGCGTGAAGGTTTATTTTCTCCCATTGTAATTTGTTTTTGTTCAGTAATCCACCTGAGAATATTAATGATATGATTTGATAAATGATATTTACCTTGGAATTCCAGATGGCATAATATTTCATTTCCAGATTAAGCGATCTTTTTCTATTGATATTACTTCCATCTAGAATGTTAGTTCTGATCGTTTAAGTATTGACTATTAAGTGAAAACCAGAACTTATTCGAAATATATTGATTTTTCCAGACTTGTTCATTGATTATGTTGTTCGATTGAGATGGCATCAACTATGGGTTCAGAGATAAAGTCGTTCTCAATAACATTAGAGAATATGACGCATCAATGAGTATAAATGTTGGGAAATACCAGAAATGGAAATATATTTAAAAACAAAGTATCATAGAAGTGAGTGCTCTAAATCAGTAGCGGAACCCTCTATCGTCTAACCGGTAGTGTGATTGGCCATAAAGCCAAAACGTATGGGTTCTAAGCACGGCTGGCATCTGTCAAAGTGGTTTCATCATGTGTGTCATGTGTCACTTCGTCCCATTACATTTAGCCCAGAATATGTAGAAAAATGGCCCTAAAGTAGCAACATAAATAACTCTCTGCACACATATTGCTTCCTTCATGCCATTTCTCCGTGGATCCTTAAAAAATTAAATACTAGAGTTAAGGCATTCGTATGAAAAGCAAAGAACATCGTTCCTCTATGGCAATAACAAATTTAGATTATCCATACACTAATTGGAAATTAAAAAATCCCCTTTCCCTACCACAGAAACAATATATTTTTTGCCTATACCATGAACTACTAATTGTTATTAAAATATACAAATTAACAACAACAACAACAACAACAATAAATATATATATATATATATACACCAACATTTTACGTTCGAATAATCTCAGAATTTAGGAGCTATTCCTCGAAAATTAAAACAATCTAACGCATTGAATATGCCACTATTAACTAACACTCTCATTAAAATTGATTTATTGAGGATAACAACGACTTGGTTCTTATGATCAGGTTAACATATAAAAAATCCTGAATATTACACTTTGGTAGTATTGGTAAATTTGAACGAAATATCCTTGGTTTTGCATTCTCTGCTCTACGACTTGGCCATGATGTTCAACTCTGGCGCACAACATAAAGAGCTATATAACCTAGGTACCAGGTAGAAATATCCAAACATGTATATCTTTATTTTAGCCCGCTATGTTTAACATTTCAGCCGCTAGTACCCATATTTTAATATTGTCTTAAGCTGCAAGATTTCGAACGACGCTTGATTAATTTTTACCCAATAAGATTGGATTTTGCTTGTTGAATTGCTGTTGGCCCCTTTTTTATTACCGTATTTTTATCACATAATCCAGAATTTGTAGAAATGTCAGTGTCGACTTTAATCCAGTATAGGATTAAGTATGGGGAAAACATGTTATCTATGATTCATCTGTGTGTGTTTATTTCACCAGTCAAAGACCATAGGATTTGGACCGTGTAAAATTTATTTAACCACACACCACTTATCCACCCATCTAGCCACTCACCTGCAAAACAATCCACCCACCCACCGAGTCGGTGGCACCGTCCCTCCCGCCGACCGAGCCAATCAAACATGAAACTAAATAAATACAAAAACCAAGCAAAACTCACACATGTAAGCACTTCTTAGTATACCCTGACGTGTGCACACACAAACACATTTTATAGTGAATTTCACACATATGGTTTCATAATAATTACAAAACTTATATTGTGCCAATATGCTCAAACATAATCGATGCAAAGTTCATCAACAAATGATCAGATGGGGTGGAAACTTAGAAAGGATAAGCAACTCTCAAAAGGTGTATTTTCAAATGGTGACGGAAAGAAAATATGCTCGAAAAGTACCAGTGCCAGCATGAGGTTTACCCGCAGCAACAAACAGACAAGTGAAAACCAGATGAACGGAGTTCTCTGGGTTTGGGTAATAAAAACAGCATGGAAAATAGATATGAAGGTTCTCCAGAAGAAAGAGTTTGATAGGCAATGGTGCAGAGTTTGAAAATGATACGAGATTGAAAAGTCAAAATATCTTTTATATATTCAATAATTTATTCTTTGTTCGATTCTTAATAGTGACTTATGTCCATTTGTCTGTTCTTGGGCTAAATCAATATGGATCAGTATAGATGTATCCAAGGAGGACGAGTAGGGGTAATTGTTGATATTGAATGTCATTGATATATTGTAGTTGGTGTTATGCAGTTGCGGGAGGACAAATGGAGGCACCCATTACCAAAATTAATATAACTTGCACGGAACCAGCTTGCCCCTTAACTTGGAATACATAAATTGACGTGGTAGCCATCATTAAGTATACAGGCCTCTGCATCCTCAATACATATGACGTCCCTAGAGCCAGTATTTAATCAATTATAATAGTGATGGGCAGCTTTTAGAGCACATTCATGGTAATGTACAGTTACTTGTAAAACACAAGTTTCAAAATTCACGGAATCTCTAGGGGGTCCTACTAGACTAGATTTATTTATTAAAATAATCCCTCATTAGCGCCAATGATATGTCATTTGAGTTCAAGTGACCACTCTCGCCATTGAAATAAAATAATTCCCAAGGCCAGACGTTAAAGTCAGCTGGACTACTGTCTCGTGGAGAGCTCGATGTTTGATATCCAGGTGTTAGAAAACCGAATAGTCTTTATATGAATACCCAAGGTGGAACAACTAAGATTATTGTTTATCATAATGCCCATTCCTTTGTCTCTGTATTATCAGAACCGTGTATCTCTCTCACAAAGAATAAAATTGTTGTTTGTAAAGAATATATTTATACACAATTATCATGATGTATTTATGGTACTTTTGTTTCAGCCAAGTAGTCATCAAAGCAGATATGTTTTTCAGAGCAACACCGGGTATCATGCGCTGTTTTTAATAATGATTGATTACACTCTTATTTAAAGGCATTATTAAGCTATTAAGCTATTATTAAACTATATTAATAGCAGGAATGAAATATGGCTTCGGCTAAATTGTTTTTAAATCCAGTACAGTCTTCTTTGGTATTTGTCCATCTTGCTATTTTATTCCGATGTAGACGAGCAAAATGGTCATCTACTCATGTGTTAGAGATTTGTGATCAAACGCGCTATCAATTAGACTACCGCGGTGCCCCTGTCGGATAGTATGACTTAGTATTAGCGTAATATATCTTTTTTATATAGATTTCTCGATTATGATGTGATCTGTCATAAAAAAGTTTCGACTATGATGTTTTTTCACTCACTGATAATTGGTTGAAGCAATTAAATGGTTGCTTCTTGTGAGAAATGGATTGTCGAATGATCGTGCGGTGTATATGAGATTAATTCTTGCATTATCCATGTATGTGGTATTTGTGTAAATTTTACACCTTTCCCTGAAATCTCGACCATTTGTCAGTTTGTTGATACGAAAACAGCGCCTTTTCGTTCTGAAGCGTGTAATATTTCACCAATCCCTAGGTTGGTTCGTCAAATTATTTAAACAATAAATCACCCGAATGTCGTGCCATCTCGGACAAGATATATTTAGAACCATCTCTTAATTGCCTTGTTTGTTTTTACCAATTCTTCAATATAGAAACCGTAATCGTCTATTGTCATTGTCGACAAAGATCATTTTAGGCAACATTTATGAAGAAGTGATAATTTGTAAATTAAGTACATTGGTTGGAGTCAGAAAAATACCCAGTTTCTATAAATAAACTCTTTATGACGTCATAGCTGTACCATTTTGATCACATTTCCAGTTAAAACAGGTTATAGTGTTGTCAATGCATATTCAACTAATATCAGACAAAGACTAATGGCATAAGGTTAATGCAATACACCAAGAAACGAATGGAGTGATATCAATTCGAAACTCTAAATTGAATGTAGACATATAAATGGATGTTATATAAAAATAGGCTGACAATCGTTTAACTAAATGCCACTGCTAGAAACACGGATAACATTCCTATTCCTCATCGAGGCCTATTTATAAACCTTTAAATTTATAATGATTGAAAATGACAAATGGACATGAGAAATAGAACTCTATAACAACATTTGTCTTAGACCTGCTATAGAAGGAAAACGCGCATATGTTTGTGTATGTTTATATAAACATGTATCTATTGGAATATATATATATATATATATATATATATATATATATATATATATATATATATATATATATATATATATATATATATATATATTGATCAATTGATGAACAAATGATGAATTATAAGACGGGGTTATACATTTTCAAAATTCTGGTTAAATTATGTGAAGTTATTGAAGTGAACGATGTTTAGCGTATGCTGTATCTATCAGCATATATATCACCACCGAAACTAAAGTATGTGTTACAGCGGCTGATAATGAAGTAATCTTTCCCATTTTAATCCAACTCACAATTTAATAATTTTAATCATACTTTCTCTAAACATTATAATGCAGGATCTCAAATTGTTAACAACATGATAAAAAAACCAACCTTTTCCATCCACCATCAAGATATAGGAAATAAGATATATGAGTCAAATATTATAAAGGCGCACCGACAGCTCAGTGGTTTGCTGATTTGGCTACAATTCTAGAGGTTTTAGGTTCGGGTCCGGCTCACAGGAGTGTTTGGGGAAGGTTACCCTAAGCATTTGCCCTCAAGCGTTATTTTGCAGATGTAATAAGCACCGAGGTTAAACAAATCAACCAAAAAACTAAAAAACAAACAATTGTTGTTGATAAGAAAGTGTTTTCCTTCATGTGTTTAATTTTGTGCTTATTTTCGTTTTCTGATCAGTTCCATAACTTTACAGCATAACGTCTTTCAGTTTGTATGTCTATAATAAGGACGTTTAGACAAGTATGTTTACATTCTGCTTAGTTATCTATTGCCAAGTATTATATAGATAACAAATTACTGTTTGCAAATAGGTATCAATCACTAAAATAAACTGTTTTTCAAAGGCAGTGCTTTTGTTTTGCGTTGTTCGCAAAGTAATCTGTTCTTTGACAATTGCTGTTTACTTTGTATACCACACTAATAGGCTATATTATCCACAGCCACGAATTAGCTCATTGTTTATATGCATATATCACCCAAGTATACATATCTGTATGTACAGCAGCATATATATTTCCCTTACACGGCTAGGTGACTGTCTCAGTGATAGCTGTATGACAAACAATAGACAGAGGCTCTATGCAGACACAACAGCTTTTATTATTCTTTGCACCATCTAATCATTGCAGTAAACGTATTTGTTTCTTCCCATAGCCCATCCTTAGTCAAAGCATCACACCATCATACTATCAGGTCGTGAGAGAGTGAGAGAGAGGAGAGAATGAAAGTGAGAGAGAGACGGGGGGAGAACCATAAAGGGAGAACGAGAAAGAGAGAGGGACAATTGCAAGTTTGCCTGGTTGTATTTTAATTTTTTTACGCTTTATTTAATTTATATTTCCAGGAAACAAAATATTGGTGATATTTCTTAACGAGTTTTGAGTTACTAACCAACAATTTTCAAAATAACATTTGAATGGTATTAATACATTCTCTTATCATGGAAATGAAACAATATACGAACAGCCCTTCTTAACAGTATTCAATAAACGATAGTTAGATTGATTTCTACATTAAATTATATATTTGTGGTCTGACATAAAACATAATGAGGTTATTTATAAACTTTTAGTATTCGAAGAAACCTCTGGCTCTAATATTGTAAATGTTACTAATGTTCGGTTATGTTTTACCGTCTAGTTCCAATTTGATACAAAATAACTAATATGATATGAGATATTCAAATGTATTCACTCTGTAAACATATTCAGCTGGCTATATTTACATAACATTGTAACCGAATTTAAATGTGATCAAGGTGAAGTAATGGAGTATAGGGAAAACAAAAACAAATTGTATCATACTAATTAAATCCAATCTTTTTGCTATATAAACTTTTATAATTCGAAGCAATCTCTGGCTGTAGCATTATAAATATTCGTAATGTCCGGCTACTTTTGACCATGTAGATCTAGTGGGATATAAAATAATTCAAATGTATTCACTTTCTAAATATTGGTAGCTTTCTATATATATATAACATTGTGACCGAATATAAATGTGATAAAGTTGAAATAATGAATTATAGAAAAAAGTCAATTGTATCATAAAGGTTATGTCCATTTTTGTTTTGTTCTCTAGAACTTTGAAATCGAACTTAACCTCTGCGTATTATCATGATAATGTCTATAAATGGTATATCGGATATTGATTATGCGGACTTTGATTCAGAATCCCTCACTTCGATGATAAAGGGAGGACGCCGGAAACTGGACGTTATTTTATCGCTATCAGCCAATCAACGTCTACTTTAGTAGATGTTGTAATCACGTTATAATACCACTCGCGCCATTTGCCATTTATTGTGGCTTCAGATAGAAGCTTGAGCAAATTAATGGCAAGGATTTATTTCGTAAGCTTGTGTTGGAGAAATAGAATATGTAGTACGGGAAAATGAGTCCTAGCATTTCTCGCCTTTTCTGTATCTGAGAGTGTGATTTGGAGAGAGAGAGAGAGATAGAGATAGATAGATAGATAGATAGATAGATAGATAGAGAGAGAGATAGAGAGAGAGAGAGAGAGAGAGAGAGAGAGAGAGAGAGAGAGAGAGAGAGAGAGGATAGTTAAGTGAGAGCAAACAAGAAAAGAGCATATATATATACATATATATATATATATATATATATATATATATATATATATATATATATACTCATATATATATATATATATATATATATATATATATATATATATATATATATATATATACATAAATATATATATACAGAAAAAAAAGAGAGAGAGAGAGAGAGAGAGAGAGAGAGAGAGAGAGAGAGAGAGAGAGAGAGAGAGAGAGAGAACGAAGAAGATACAGGCAGAGAAAAAGAAAGAGCTAGCGAAGAAGTAGAAAAAGAAGAAGTAGAAGAAGAGGAGAGAGAGTGTGAGAGAACAAAGAAGACATAGGGAATTTGAGAAGCAATGACTCGTTTTCTCGTACTGCAATTTGTTTACGATGATGTGGTTCCTTCATGTCAATAATCCTTATATACATGACCATCTCTATACAAATAACCACCTTTACTATATCTAACCCACCATTTGGCACATACCTTTTTTCCTATTTATAGCCAAGCTTCACCATACATGTAATTGATCTCGCTTACAAGAATCATACCAGCATGAAGCAATTCTCTCTCTCTCTCTCTCTCTCTCTCTCTCTCTCTCTCCCTCTCTCTGTCCGTCTGTCTGTCTGTCTGTCTCTCTCTCTCTCTCTCTCTCTCTCTCTCCTCTCTCTCTCTCTCTCTCTCTCTCTCCTCTCTCTCTCTCTCTCTCTCTCTCTCTCTCTCTCTCTCTCTCTCTCCTCTCCAAAGACCAAGCTTTCCAATGATTTGATCAAGAAGAAACAAAAATAATTCTTTTTAAAGAAATGTATTATGAAAAACAATCTGCAGAAACAAAAGCTGTCATCTGGCCATCAAATGAAGCTTATGCTTTTCTAATATAAAGAATGTTTACTTCCTACAAGAATCTCAAGGCTGAACTTTATTACTGTGATGCCATGCTGTGGGATATTCAAAATCTAATTATACTTAAATGCTATTATTTTGGTTTAGAGTTGAATCAATGGATGTAATTAACTAAATTATGATGGCGAAGTCTCATGTAATTAATCCCATGGAAAGTTAAAGTAAATAATAATAACCCTTTTCTTGGAATATACTAAATTTGTGATTTGAAACAAACTGATTTTCTCGTAATATAATATAACCGTAAGTTCTTCTGATTTATTATGCCTGTACTTTCTTACAGTATAAATATTCAACTATCTGTCACAGAAGGGTTAAACAGGTTCATTCTTATAAGTGTCTATTAGTTAATTTATCTAACAATAAAACGTTAATGTCTCTCCATTTGATTAAGCCCCTCTTTATGACCCCATGACCATATCATGCCTCTACCTAACACTGATACGAAATAAAGCAGTCACCGAATGACGTTAATTAAATAGTAACTTATAAGTAATCCTCTTATTGTCAACTTCCTGTCATAAGAGTTTATTTTACAGCAAAAGCCTGACAATAATATATAAATAAACTGTCAACAAAGCAATGATTAATCACGATGTATATATTTCTATCCTTCTATCACTAAATACGTTTTATTTTGAATATTAAAATTATCAAATCATTACATTACGGGTTATAATAACGTAGAAATTTAAAAATAACCAAATAAATACATGTTACCTTTTAACTAGACCAGTTAAATATAATTTAATTCACTTAAATATAGAAGACACTAAAACGTTGTTTATTGAAAGATTTTACAAAAACAATTTACATACATTATATGATGTATGTGACATAATTCAGCTTTGGTATCATGTAAAGATTATCTTGATAAGATTAGATTTGATAAAGGGAATATTTGAACATATTTATGAATAGCCGACATTTATTCAACTCGTCAAGGAAATTTAGGTTCTCCAACTCGAAATTCAATCAAATAAAGTATGAAATATTGTCTATTAACAGATACAAAGAGACACAGGATGATTGACAAAATGACATATACATAGACAGACATATTGTTAGATGACAAAATGATTAACAAATATGTTCCACTGTTCGGATAGAGAGAGAGATAGAGAGTGCGAAAGAGGGGAATATTCCTTCTCTCTCCCCTTTCTTTCTCCCTATCTATCTCCAACTATCCCTCCATTCTTATCGTTAGACACGTGGTGATTGAGAGAGGGGGGAGATACGATGATTCATTTTCTCGTATGACAACTTGTTCATCAAATGATCCTTGCTTCATGTCAATAATATCTAAGCATATATTCATTTCTACACACATAACCACACCCACCATACATAACTCTGCTTTCCACATAATAACACATTATATCTATCTTTTGTATTTAAGCCCAGCTTCAGCAGTTAGGTGAAATTAATTACAGGATTATGGAGCAATTCTCTCTCCATTGATCAAATACACTAGTTCCATTATCTAGACAGAAACAGCAATAAAACATTCTCATTGCGAAATCTATTTCAACCATCTATTTCAAGTTCTGAAGTAATTGGAGTCATCTTGCCATTAATTGACACCAGGATCTCCGACTCACACTCACCCCTATCTATCTATCTATCTATCTATCTATCTATCTATCTATCTATCTATCTATCTATATATCTATCTATCTATATATCTATCTATCTATCTATCTATCTATCTATCTATCTGTCTGTCTATCCATCTATCCATCCATCCATCATCAACCGCTCCCTCCTCTCCCCCTCCCTCTCTCTCTCTCTCTCTCTCTCTCTCTCTCTCTCTATATATATATATATATATATATATATATATATATATATATATATATATATATATATATAAAACGACATAGCCGCAAGCGATCTTATATTGGCTTCATTTTTAGACGATAGTCCGAAAATGTCTTTAGAATTTGACTTCATCATTGTGAGGGCTATTTATGTCTACATGTAAGTGTGTATGTATATATGTGTGTTTGTGTGTGTGTGTGTGAGAGAGAGAAATATAACATAAATATATTGGAACAATTAATTAATTAATTCATACTTGAAACAGAATGATAGAGAGGGAGAGAGAGATAAGGAGAGAGAGAGATTTATTTACACTTAATGTCAATAATCTCTAAGCACACGGGCATCTGTTTACACTTAATAACCTAGACCATATATAGCCCGCCATCTGTTAACCAGATAATGCTGTACGCCATCTATTTATCATGTAAATAGTGAACAATATATATATATATATATATATATATATATATATATATATATATATATAAAACTTAAAAGTGTGGACGGTAAAACTAAGGTGCGCGTTTTCATTTGTGATGAGTAGGTTATAGTATTTATTGGATTTGTATTTTTATGAGATATTTGACCTTCCAGCAGGGTGTTTCATCTTTGATTTCGCTTCATTACTGTTTAGCAGTACCAAAGCTACGTCGCACTATAAAAGGTCTGTTTCAGCGCAGATGTCAGTCTTTTAATAGCAATTCAGCTAATAGTTTTAATAATAGTCGCTTCGTGACGCTTGCCCGTTGTACAAACTGAACTTTGAAGACAGTGACAATTCGGTTATATAGTTTAGATAGTATTGCTTTGAAGCAATTGAAAACAAAAACAGATGTAAATAGGGCTGCTTAGATAATTAAGCTAAACATTCTCACTACTGCCGTGATCTGACTTGGGTGTTCTACTCCCAAACTCCACGGCTGTAGGTGATTGGCTTTTTGTTTTTGCTTGGTGGCTTAGGAACTGGTGAGACATTATACGTGTCTCCGCAAGAAAAGTCCCACCTATAGAATTAGTCCCCTGAATAATCGTCCAGAACATTAATTCACGGTTCGAGATTCTCTGTGCCTGTGTCTTAAAATAAACAGCTCCCCCACACCAATACACACTCTCGGTATATTGTCATTTTATTCCGATGTAGACGAGGCAAGTGATCATCTAATCATTTCTTTATTTCTCATCTAAAACCTCAACGAACCTTTCTTAGTACTAATCATAGTTACATTGTTTATAAAAATGATGTTTTCATGCCGTGCCGACAAACAAACTTTGAATAAGAAAACAAATGGAACCTATCAAACTGCTTCAAACTATTAAATATTGCGCTTTTTAAGCATTTTCAGAATACATCACAGAAAGTGTTATATCGGTCCATTTAACCCATTATTCCCCGAGGGAACTTCCCCCATTACTAAACATCTCACTTTATAAAAGGATTTAGTTATGGGAATAAACTAAAATGGATTCACTTAATTGCAGCGTAAATTAGCTTATGATATATATATATATATATAATATATATATATATATATATATATATATATATATATATATATATATATATATATATATATTGATTGTGATAAAGATGATGCAAATCAATAGAGTGTTTTTACTCATAAAGGTTTCGAGTATTATTTTTTCTATTCACTCAGCCGTTAATTCATAGCTGGCTGTAATGAAGAATAATACGATTAAATGGTTGGTTGCTGAGAGAAGCTGACGATACAACTATCATGTGGTAGCTCAGATTAAATTAATATGTCGCTTGTATTATACTTACATTTGTTTTTTGCGTAACTTAATCATCGAGACAAATTGATAATTGATTCAATAAAACATCGTTACTTTGTATCTGTCTGTTTGTCTGCCTGTCTATATGTTCAAGCCTTTTTAAAATCTTTATCTCAAAGGTTCCAAATCTCGACTATTCGCCAGTTTGGTTATACGGAAAGAGGGACTTTTTTGCTGAAGCGTGTAGTATTTCAGCAGCCCCAAAGGTCGATGAGTAACAAAAGTTTAAACATTAAATCACCCAAAGTAAGCCAATATTACTATTGTGGACAAAAATCATTTTAGCCAACATTTATCAAGAAGCGACAATTTTGAAATCAGGTACATGGACTGGAGTCAGAAATTACAATGTATGTAATATCACTCACTATGAAATTTTAGGCGATGTCTAGAGAAGACTGCACTACACTAATTAGGAACCATATATATGTGAATAAAGGACTCGACTAATACCATAACATAAACCCAATACATCTGGAAATGAATACATTGATTTTACTTAGAAACACTTCATTGAATATGTCTTTTGAACTGAATAATAAAAAAAGTCTTGCCAAATGTAATTGCTCGAAACACGGACAGTGGTTGTTATTGATGAGCCAGATTTAGTTATGATGATATAAAAGTTGTATATTCTCCTGTTCAATTATTTACCTCGACAATCTTCGATCCAAACAATTGAACCACGATCCTTCAAAGTAGTGATGTAGATATGAGTTTTGTGCAGCTCTGTATCAGCAATTGTTCTATTACTATTGTAGACCGAAAATGTAAGTATGTATGTGTATGTGTGCATGTATTTGTGCGAAGGGTGTATATTGAGCAATTGCTTAGCAATTGATTAAAGCTTAGAGTTGATTTGTTAATTGGAAAATGGGCTAAAAATGTTCCGATTTCAAAAGAAAGCGAATTTGTTGATTTGCTTATGTGAAATTAGTGAACTCAACGACATACAGCTAAAATGTATTTATTAGCATATGTACCAGCACAGGAAAAAGGCACCAATCCTTAACTTGCCAAACAACAGAACATATTCGTTGCATTAATAGATAATAAATAAAATTTATGAATGAATTCTAAACTATTATGAGAACGTTGCCATGGCGAGGTGGTTTCGATTTAATCTCACATCTGTGTTCTGAGATGTACCCTAATGAGTAACCCATTAACCTCGTGTTCCATGTGTTACTAATATCAACTTAAAGCAAGCCAATCAATATATGTGATTTTAATAGTCTTTTCATCTTGAATAATTATCGAATGTCAGATAAGTTGTGAATAAGAAATTACTCTTTGCAAATATCATATAACAGATAACGTTCGAATTATCGAGATTATTAGTAATACATAATAAATCTCTGACAATAAGCTGTAACTGCTTTTATTGTATATTCGATGTCTCGATATTATTTTACGTTTCAGCGCAGACGTCAGTCTTTTAATAGCAATTAAGCTAAACAGTTTTAATAGTAGCTGTTTTATGACGCCTGCCTGTTGTACAAATTGACCTTGAAGACAATGACAATTGGGTTATATAGTTTATATAGTGTTGCTTTGAAGAAAGATACAGCAATTGAAAAATAGCTATAAATAGGGCTGCTTAGATAATTAAGCTAAACATTCTCATTCGTGCCGTGATCCGACTAGGGTGTTTTACACCCAAACGCCATTGGCTTTTGTTTTTGCTTGGCGGCTTAGGGACTGGTGAGACAAGAAAGTCGCCACTCTGGATTCAGTCCCCTGAAGAAACGTCCAGAGTTTGAATTCACGGTTACAGATTCTCTGTGCCTTTGCCTTATTATACACAGCTAAAACACACACACACGCGCGCACGCACATACGCACACACACGCACACACACGCATACATACATATACAGAGAGAGAGAGAGAGAGAGAGAGAGAGAGAGATAGTGTGTGTGTTTGTGGGTTTGTGCGTGTGGGTGTTTGTGTGTGATTATGTTTGTGTATGTATGCGTGCGCATTTGCATGTGCGTGAGTCCCTGTGTGTGTGTGTGTCTGTGTGTGTGATTCAGTATCTTTCAACAGCCTAATACTATTTTCATATACTTCTTAATTGTCAATTATAATCCACTTCCGGTCAGAATATTTGTGGATAATTAGTTTAAGAACTGCAGGAACTATTCACAAAATGACAGTAAAGCAAGGAATTAATTTGTACATCAAAGTCTTATCCTTCTGTTTAGATGATTTAGTGTTAAATTTGACTCGCCTCAAATGTAGTAAACATATGGATCATTTGGTCGAACGTCTACTACGCACGGAAAAAAGGATTTCCAACGAAGCCTTTTCTTTTTTATTTTCCTTTTTATCATAGATTGGTCATGTTAGAAGAATTTGGGTTTAGGATGATTAGATTTAATACTTACATATGAGTATTATACAATCAGAGATTAATGAGTTTTTTGAATTTGATGGTTATCCGACACGTTTTATTCTGAAACCTTTTTAGGGGAAATGGAGAGAGAATTACTTCATAATCCTGGAATTAATGTAACTGAAGAGATCTTGTATTTTGATGTAACCTGACTAAGCATTAAACATAGATGTGGTACATCATTATCTGGTCGCGAAATATTTGATTATGCATGGTGGGGGTGGTTATATATACAAATATAGCGTTGTGTGTGACGTAATCTATTATTTTGTGCGACAGTATATTTTAAGGTAATCTATTATTTTGTGCAACGGTGTATTTATTTGTGAGCTGTATATTTATTGTTTTTATAATTTATCTGTCATGAATCTTTATTAAAATGTAATATATATATATATATATATATATATATATATATATATATATATATTATATATATATATATATAATTTCAGAATATAAATTCATTAATTCATTCAATAAGCTAATTCCGGGGCGTTTCTGTAGTCTAGCGGTAGCGTGCTGGACCACAGATCACTACCACCCTGGTTGGAATCCCGGCGTGGGCATATCTGAAGGTTGTTTCGTATTTCACTTCGTCTCATTCGGAGTTGGGATTGTTTCGGGATAAACAAACACTTACTACAGCTGTGAGATTATAGTTTTTCATCCAACCGGGGAAATGGAAATGTTTTCTCCGTTATCTATTTAGAATTACTATCTATTTAGAATTACTCCCCATGGTGAAGCAGTAAATTACAGACAATGTGATCCTATCTAATTTGAGGTAGCTAAGCCACACAAAATAACTGTCATTTCCCATATTATTATTAGGCAGTACATAAAAATAAGAAAATGCATTGGCAACGTCAAGTTATAAAACATAATAATATTTTCCATATTTATGATATCGAACAGTATACTAAATATAAGTTGTCTAAGTCTCTCTGAGGTAATTATTGTAGATCTACCAGTGTATTTGTCAAATATTTATGGACGTTTATTTACTGCATCTAAATGTCATTACAATCTGATATGAAGGATGCATTGACTAGATGAATTCAGGCTATGGCGAGTGAAGCTCCTCTATGGTGAACCCTCTATCTGCCATGATTAAGTCATTGGGTTCCACCAGACATAAGAAGCCCGATTCCCTGGTGATTTTCTTGTCAGAGGCCTGCCCACCCCATGCCTCTGGTAAAAATGGATACATTTGGTGTGATGACAACAAGAAATTGTATTGTGTTGTGTTCTTATAATCTTTCCCTGTGATGGTCTGTAGGTTTAAACCACGAGGATGCTCTATGAAGATTTCGGTACAATCTATCGTACATCGGAGGTGTTGGTTGTCTTACAGGGCTTTTGGAAGATGTTAACATATCACTTCTTTTGGTGGCCTGAAGATTATGGGACGTAGAACGTAGAACAGCAGCTAGAAACTTCACCCAGGTGTTGGCTATTGAGAACCCTGGGCGGATGAAATTCCAAATTATATCTGACAGCAACGTCATCAGTACCAGCAACAACTCTTCATACAGTGATGTACGGCGCTTTGTGTCAGGTTTATGAGATATCTTAAGGGGGCCAGTCTTCCTCAGCTTACAGACCTTACCACATCCGCCCCAGTAGCGCATTATCTGTGCATTGTGTGTAACGAGACTGAGGAGACTATCCAAAGCTGATCTATTAGGAAACTCAGTATATGTTCTGACTTTTTATCATTGGCCAGAAATCTCGTAATAAGATTTGTCTGTCTTTTGTTGGTTAAAAATCGGGGTCTTGGATTTAGTGAGATTTCCTTAAGTTCATCATATTCATTCTGTACGTTTACAGTTTCGCTTCTTGGGAACTGTAGCCCACACATTGATAAGCTAGAAAGCAGTTGCATCTAAAGACATAACTGTGACCATTATGTTGTGATTGCTCGTTATTGCCAGTCATAAGACATACATCTTCCCCACTTTTAGATGCATCGATGTTGTATGGCGCCGTTTCTTGTCTCAATTTTGATGGTTTCAAAAATTGTGGAGCAACCTTTACACCACAATTTTGTATTGGGTATGGATATGCCGAGAGCTAGAACTAATTCTGTCATCTGCGGATGGTAGCCAGTTTTTTATCCATTTGTTTCTTTCCGATAAACCGCCCTTTTCCACTTGAGCCATTCTGCCAGGTCCCTCTTCAGTTGGGAATGTATGGAGTGTGCATGGAGGTGGACACTGACGTGTATCATCAATAATCTTACACCGATGCTTTAAACAAGTTAACCGGCTCCATCTAGAGAGAGTGTATATGTTGTTGGAGCAATGTTCAAAATTTGAACCATCCTATCATTCGTATACCATCAGCTAGATGTTTCATAAAACAATAATTAGACCAACAACTAACAGTCGTTTAATCAAATGAGTATCCCAATTATTTAAAAAAAAACTTATTCAACGTAGATCATACCGCAGAGTTGGTAAAACAGTCAGCAACTGTGCAGTGGTGCTACTAAGCATACTACTAGTCTACTGCTAGTAGTAGTACCAGACCAGAACTACCATACATATGTAATAAATCAGATTTCAGAAATTTGGGCAGCACTTCACCTAGAATTAAGTTGTTTATTAGACCTACATATATATTTCAAAATATTTTCATAAAAATACAAATCTAGCAATATACAAGTGTTCATTCCTGGCGATAAATGTATCCACAGACGGCTTTCTGATAACGCTAAGTGCGTTTGTTTATCCCGAGAACATGAATTAGAAGTGACGAATGCACATTGGGAACTCCAAATAGGCTTATTGTTTAAATATGTACACGCGTCTGCTGCGTGGTATCGATTGATCGGTGGCGTGATGTTTTTCTGTGCTGTAATTGGTCATCGGTTAAGCCTATATATCGCCTGATACGTTTAGGAATATTCGAAAATCATATATATAAGCAAGAACATCGCTTCAAACCAAAATTACTGGGTGGCTACAGTTTTGCTATAAACAAGGGAGCTGAACCATTATGGAAGGATGCACTAGAAGTATTAACAGAATTCTACAAGATTTGCAGACAACTTTTATGCATCAAAATGTGAGAGCCTTTCATCCAAAACATCTAGACGCCGCTTAAAAGGACAGTTCAACCTCCCATAGACGCTTCAACAAGATCTACTATTAAATAACAAGTCAGCGTGATTGCCGATATATATATATATATATATATATATATATATATATATGACACTGTGTGAGTAACCTTGTGTGAATGGATAACGCCTTTGAATGGCTCCTGCCATTGACCTAAAAGAAAACTAGACCAAACACTGCCGCCGATTTGATGGCAAACAGGTCCCAACTTCCGGTCGAGGAAATAGGAACGCAGACTGGAAAAATCAGGTTTATAAACGTGGTGAATTGGTGTTGTATTGATGGTTGCATAAGCCGTGTGCATGGAAGTAATACAAACGGGATGTCTTTTCATCGGTAAGTATAAGGAACACATTTAAAATAGCTGTTAAAGCGGTTTTTTTGGGCGGGAAATTAAGCTGAAGTGTTATTCTATTTAGCCTGTACGACAACCCCCGGCTTATCTCTGGCGTTTGATCAATGGCTCCTGCTAATAAGGACGCTTTATTAAATATACATCATTATATTTATTGTATATATTGAATAGCTTGATATTATACACATATATGAGGGAGAGAGGGGAAGAGGATATTTGTTTGTATGTCAATCAATGTTCTATTTGTGTGTTGGTGTGCCTGTCAGGGGTGCGTGATTTTTTAATACATTATTTCATTCATATTTCAAGGGAAGAATGATTGGTGATATTCAATGAAGCAGTTTGGGTTTTGAATCGGCGAAAATCAATTAGATTTAATTTATAGTTATATATTTTTATTTACAACTACATTGTGTGATTTTCCAAATAGTCTTTGAAAGGTACTTCATCGTTATGTTTACGTCAATACATAATTATTTATGAACGGTCCTTTCTAAATCCATTCAACAAACGATGTTTTAACAGATTTCTCCAATGAGATACCTTTATTTATATGATTCTGATACAGTTTGAAATTAGTCCAAGCCTGTTACATTATATAAACATTATAATTTAATAATTGTCTGCACCATAATATGTTTGGTAACTATAAACTGACAGTATTGAAGAAACTTCGATTTAAAGCATGAAATGGAATATCCTCTAGTTTTACGGCTGTAGTGTTAAAAAATAATGAATTTGTTCTAATGTTTCTCTTACTTTTGGAAGCACTGGTTCAGTGGGTTATAAAATGCATAACGTGCTTTGAACTATGCAAATATATTCACTTGCCGAACTTAATTAACATAACACAGTGCTCGCGTTTAAATATGATCATATTAAAATAATAAAGTATCAGTTAGTATGTCATTGTGTTGTAATGTTGGAATATAATGTTGATGTTACTTAACGAGATTAAATTCGTTTTATATATTGCAAAGAACATAATCACTTGATGGTGTCTAGGATATTATTTATCTGCACTATGTTTCAGAAACTTGCAGTTTGAGGATACAAGGAGGCCACCTGAAACTGGATGCCATTTTCTCACTCTCAGCCAATCAACATCTAATTTACTAGCTGGATTATTATGATTTATGCTTATATTAGCTTAGTCATATACTATTCATACTGCGTAACAATACTTTACTTTTCCATTTTAGGCTTAATCTTTATTGATGAATTCTTGGCTGTAGTGTTCTACATAAAGCCTGGTTTTGTTTCAATCATAGTTTCTTGTTTATATTTAGATTATCTTCTGGATTATTTTAGAAAAATAAATTCTTTCATTTTTCTCTAATTATAACGGTAATTAATTATACGTGGAATTAATTTGGAGTTATAATTATTGTTTGAATGAAAGAAAGTATAACACCTGTGCCAGTGCCTTAAATTTCGTTATAACAGATACACACACACACGCACACGTGGGTGTGTGTGGGTGTGTGTCAAGGAATGCGTGAATGAGTTGAACAAATCTGGCATTATGTTATGAAGAGATTGAGTGAGTAGGTGACCGAACTAGTGAGTGAGTGAGAGTGTTTCGGTGGATGGGTGAGTGTGTTAATGAATGAGTGAGTGGATGAGTTAGTTAGTAATTGATTGAGTGATTGGTTGACTAAGTAGTGTGTTCCAACCGCCAGTTGGAACTGCAGTCAAGTGTGATTTTCTTGGGAAACGTCCCTCAAATAAAGTTATCGCTGGGATTTGATCCCCGGAAGTGAAGTTTTCCCGCTAGCCTAAAGGAAGCATTATCGCCAAAGGAGATTTACAACAAAGAAACAATCAAAAGTGATCTGTGTCATGCCCATTTGTATTGAGTTTATGCTATGGCCTTAGTATTAATCTGATACGTAATTGGTTACTTATAAATAACATTAGACCTGTTTTAATTATGTAGTCTTTTCAGAATAGTTGGGATTAATTAATCATCATTAACAGGAAAATTACCAGCTGTTGAAACCATAACTGTCCTAATTAATGAATTCTTGATGTAGTATCCTTATGGAGATGACCCCCCCAAAAGTTATTAAACACGACATTTTATATATGAGTGGAAAAGACTTCCTCATCGGAACATGTTATAATATTGTGGATTGTTTGTTTGGTTTCGCCTCCGCACAAATAGCATCTACAACAAGCAATAATTGAGGAGCGACCCTAGCTGCTCTTTGAGAAACTTCATTTAAGTATACAAGTAATTTCACTTTGAAAGCTTCGTAACCAGCTTGATAATACACGGTAAATATTCATTATTTTCTGCCCCACTACTCAAAATACGTATCACCAACATATATACGAATATATACAAATACAAGCATTTAAATCCGTTTTATGTCCACACCATCTCTTTGTGATGTTCTATTATCGCTCTTTAATCGTTTAGATTGCGGATCCTGGATGGAAGTGAATGAATTCTCGCTAAGAAATGGGAATGCTAATCGTGTTTTCAGGAGTGGCTCTCGGCTAAGCGTTTGTCAGCCTATTTTTATCTTACATTCATTTGCATGAGCGACCTAGGTGTTGGTGAAATATTACAAGTTCAGCACGAAATGGGAATGTTTACGGATGAACAAACTATTGAACGGTTCAGATTTGGAACTTTTCAGAGAAAGAATTAATAATTTCTAAACAGTGAGTGAGTGAGAGAGAGAGAGAGAGAGAGGGAAAGGGTGAGTAGGTTTCACATACAACATAAATATGTATTTATGATGCGAACTATCAATTGCTTTCAATGATCATTTTAACCAAATAGCAAATAGGAGGATAATACTAGAGATAAATTCATCTAATCTAAACTACCACTTGATCTTTCCACAATCAACTTCTACCAGAAAGCACTATTGCTTTCCCCACCTTACATCATAATCAATAAATGTCCTCGACCAACAAACCATAAAATAAAAGACATTACGCTCCAACAAACCTAATCCAATTTAAATTATTCTCATGACTGAATCCTTCCATAATGCTGTACTTTGGCATAAAAACAAGCAAAAAGCCCATTTCGTTGGCTGAAAACAAAATAAAGTGCCACTAAGATATCGTTAATGGAGGATATTGTTTGAAGAATGATGCTCGTTTCGACGAAAATGACGACTTGGCTCATCTACATCAGAATAAAATGACAAGAGGGTTGCGGAGAGTTTTTGTTACTCAATCTGAGGCCTTGTAAGGCTTTTGTAAGTCTAGTGGTTAATGGACAAACAATAGAGAAGACAAAACTAAATTTAAAAGCAGTTTATTGCCTGTCGTCCACAAGAAAGCCATTTTCACGGAAGACATATTTCATTGTTGCTATTAATTGTGGAATGTTTATCCACGAAAAGACGTTCAACAATATCTATATGTAGTTCTATTGTATCATTGTCTGACATTTAACAATGCGGTTGTATTGTGTTAATGTCCATACCTTCAGATATGCGTGTAAATACCAGTGTATTTAAAATTTATTAAAAACTAGTATGACAATAGTACTGATAGAAATAAATAAATCAGTTGGTGACCACTTTTTTGAAAGATATATTATTATTTCAATATAAGTATATCAATATAAGTATATCATTATTTCAAACACAACAATTATTCTCATTGTAACAGAGATTAATGGTTCTGGTACTATACAAACAAACAATTCTAAGCTGCATGATTTATGATAATAAAAGGTTTTTACACCTGAGGCGTTTATATAAAGACTGTTACTAATTCTAACACCTGAACATCCAACATTCAGCTTTCCCTGAAGAAGCATGACAAGAGTCCTTCTACTTTCTATATTTGACCTTGGGAATTGTTGATATACATTATTTGATCTTTTGAACTCAAATTGCGTATATCAAAAAATAATAGGGATCCTCGGAATGACTGGTCCCTTGTCACACACAGAAAGTATCGGTATTTTCCATAACAATGGGGGTATGCTTCGTAACAGCCAGTCTTAATCCATTCCATAGAATGTAATCGACTACTATTACGATTATTAGGAAACATGATTACAATCACGATTACAATGTATGTAGCACAAACATGTATGTGATTCTTCATCAATATTCACTCAGTTAATTACATCATATGGATGTAAACATGTTACAATGTTTACGTATTGCTTTGCATTTTATGGTTTTTCTTGAAATGAAAATGTACAACAGACTTTGATGCCATTATACGATGTCTGTAACTTGACCACCTCTGTAAATTGACTGTAACTTGACCACCTCTGTAAATTGACTACTTTCTTACAGTCATAAATTATTACTATGCTCTAACATTGTATTGTTCTTTTATAACTCGATCACCTCCCAACTCTCTACTTCGGGGGCGCCTCCATGGTCTAGCGGTAGCGTGTTGGACCACAGATTACTACCATTCGGCGTGGACATATCTGAAAGCTGTTTCGTCTTTCACTTCGTCTCATTACCTTTGGAGGTCGCTCGGCCCATTTAGCCTACCTTGTGCACCAAAGTGGCCGTAAAACATCAATCATCATCATCATCATCAACTCTCTACTTCGACCAGTACTCTTTGTCTAATGCCCACATTTGTAACCTCGTATGTCGACTGGGGGACAACATGTAACCTTTTATGTGCACGAACGCATGCGTTAATTAAATTGACTGTTTGTCATCCAACTGCTGGCCAATCAGGATAGTTTGGAGTTGGAGTCATAACGATGGTGTCACAAAGAAACCATGGACGATTGCTGGCTTTGTGACTAGCTTTGGCTTAACCGTTTGAAAACAACACCAGTTAATCTGAAATGCCTGTTTATATGAGTTATAATTGCGGCAACACCTTAAGCAGTGTTTCCCTTTCATGTTCATAGAACCAATTATCTAGCAAACCATTATACGTATAACTATGATAGCAGTCCGTCAGTGGGTAAATCTTACAAACCAGCCCATATCTCTGGGCATGATATAACATGGTAAATTATCAAACACCTTAATTACGATTACATTTACACTATAATCGATTACGATTACATTGCATCTGGAAATACGATTACTTGATATCATGTAATCGATTACAATAGTTTATGATTATCGATTACGATTACTCTGTGCCTGATACAGATACGGGATACATTAATTAATGTTGGTTACGGAGTCCGTATATTATCTGGCAATATCAGTTGTTACCTAACGATATTATAATATGGCTTTAATATGCTATAATTAGCATGTTAAAATTAAGGAATATCGATAGGAATAATTGGATCTTGTATCTGAGCTCCATAATTCCTCGTTTTGTAGGGCATAAGTTTAACAAAATGGCAGTTATAGAACAGAGAATGATAATTGAGGGGTAACTCGTCCAAATGTAAGCAAACCAATTGCTGCTTTTGAATATTTGACGAGGAGACAATATATCTTAGGTTAACATGTTCTGTATATTGAATAGAGAAGGAATCCTGTGGCATTAACTATCAGCTTGCTATCAATGATCAAAGTGTAACATTCAGGAGTTATGTATTTGAAATTATGATCAGATAAATTTTGTTCTTTTTTAATTAAAAGTGCATCCTAAATTCCTCTTGGTGGGAAACACAACAAGCCTAATAATAAACTTCATGTCAGAAAAGCTATCTCCCAAAAAAATTACTTAACATAATTTTCCATTTTATATATTTCAAAATAACTTTGACAGAATATTCCTCTTAATAAATATCCTTATATCCGAGTGACTAATTCAACATCCAGATTTACTCAGGCATCATCTGGTCACACACATCATAATATACACAAGGACACTGAAGTTAGAATATGATAATCAACATTATCATGTTATTCACGAACACAATGTTGCTTCAGCAATTTTATTGAATGATCTTGTAGTGAAAGTTCCAATATATAACTCAATTCTAGGATATTTCCGATAATAAAATCATCCAAAATTTCACTTTTATGTCACATGAATATTATTTTTAACTATATATTGTAATAGTAACGGAAAAACAATCTGTTGTTTCAACCATCTTAATTATAATATAATATACGATATTTATATAGCACTTTTAAAACCTGTAAGATGGTTATTCTAAGGCGCTTGACAATAAATAATTCATTTGGATGTAACAGATTTAAATCTTTAAAAATAAATAAGTATTTCCAGCCAAATACAGAACGTCGGCTGATACGGAACGACAAGTTCCTGTAAGTACTGATGTTTTGGGTTAAAGATAATGAGCTCTGTCTTTTCCTCGTTTAACTTAAGCATATTTGCACTCACCCAAGTACTGATATCAGCCAAGCAAGCTTCCACTTTCATTACAAAGTCGGACAAGGTTGTTTTGGGCATGATCGCCATATAAATATGGGTATCACCTGCATATAGTGGTAGAGCAAATTATGTCGGCTACATATCGCACTAATCAGTTTTGAGTACACACAGTACTTACGTGGTCCAAGTACTGATCCTTGTGGCACCCCCAAATTCAGGCACTTACCTTCTGATGTCTTCATTCCTATGGCAACACACTGAGATCTGTCACTCAGATAAGACTTGATCCAGAATAAGGTACTTCCGGTTACTCAAAATGAAGGTCAAATCGCGTTTGAAGGATCTTGTGATCTATGACATCGAAAGCAGCAGCCAAGTCAAGCAGAACTAATGCTGCCATACACTTCCTATCTAAAGCTTCAGCAATGTCATGATGGACCTTCAGGAGCACGGTCCCTGTAGAGTGACCGGTACGGCAAGCTGACTGAAGATTATCATGCAGTCTGTTGCTACTCAAATGGGTGTCCAACAGCTTAGCAACCAGCTTCTCCAGGATCTTCCACAAGAAAGGCAGATTAGATAGTGGGCGGTAAGTTTTTATTTCCTGTTTATCCAGATCTGGCTTGTTCAACAGTTGTCTAATATTGGCCTTTTTGAAAGAAAGGGGAACCTTGGACTCCACCAGTGATTTGTTTATAATAGCCGTTATCAAACGCAATAGTTATACCAGCACTTCTTTTAACAAGTATATAGGTAATGGGTCTAGTTCACAAGATTTTGAGGAAGACTTAATGATAATATAACGTACCTCGTCTTGAGTGGCAGGCGCAAGTTTTGTCAGAAGCTGTCCTTCAAATTTGATATCAGCGCTCATCACGACAGCGTCGCTTATTGGAGATTCGTGATTATCAATGTCGTCTCTAATGGTTGTATTTTTCTTCAATGAACAAATCACTAAACTTGTTGGCCAAGTGTTAATCAGATGAACAGCTTGGCAGAATGATTTCTCCTTTATGTCCGTTTAAATTCTTTGTGATTTTGAACAGACATTATTGACTGTTCCCACATTCCGCTATCTTGTCTGAATAATAAGTCCTCTTGGATCTCATGAGAAGCTTTCTTACCTCACGACATCTTTCTTTGATAGCTGATGATGGATCTCCAGCTTTGTTTACCGCCACAGTCGTTCAGCTTTCCGACGACTGTGTTTTCCTTCTTGAAGTTCTTTTGTATACCAGGGAGCATTTGGCTTCAGGCAAAATGGTCACCTGAGTCTTTACCTTTACTATCATACAGACACGGGTCGAATATAGATGAACTTCCCTTGACGATGGAGCTTCTTTCTCTTATAATGATTACACCTAGCGTATGGCCATGGATATAAGTCGCTCCAGTAACATGTTGTACAACACCATAAGCATCAAGTTGCCCTGTGAATCGACGAACATTGATGTCTGTAGGATCATCAAAATAGAAATTTAAATCTCCAGTAATTATGACCTCCTGATGTATGGTTGTTAGGCGGTTAAGATAATTTGACCACTTGTCTAAATATATCGTAGCTTTGAAGCGATTCTGTCCAGAAGGGGTTGGAAGATTGATAATACACAATCTGATCTGGGTCTTTCCAGCTTTCACGGACAATTCCATGTGTTCGAATTGCGTAAATATACCGTCCTTAGTGGATTGGATTATATTCAAGACTAATCCCTCCCTGAATAGAACCGCCTCACCGCGGCCACGTTTATCTGGTCTTGCCACGTGGAGAATATCAAAACCAGGAAGTACAAACTCAGACACTACCTGGGCTTCGATGGAAGTACCCAATCAAGTTTCTGTCAAAGCTAGTATATCGATGTTGCGAGACGTCACTAAGTCAGCAACTGACGATGCTTTATTCTTCACTGATTAACAGTTTAGAGAGGAAAGGGTCAGGAGTTTAGCCATCTTCAAGCAATCTTTCGCTGGTTTAATTGTCTGCAGGTTTTCATAGCATACAACACTATTCCTAGTGTGCTTCGGCTGTTCAAACCGCCGTGTCACAATTGTAGCTACAACAGACACCGCGTTGTCATATTGGTCTTGTTGCTGGTAGCACCCAGCGCTCACCAAATCAATATTAGCCACTTAAAATGTTCTTTTAGTTCAAACATTATTTTCTACTAACATATGTCAGTTGATAATGTAATATAATCTGCCATATGAGACTTCCCTGAAAACTGTTATTTATTAATTAATTATTTTAATAGCTTTTTACTTTCCTAGATATTTCATTATCAACGATGTTCCAGTATGGATCCAGATATTAATGAACGTGAATAGGAAGTGGTAAGGTCACATCGACGTAATCAATCTTAAATAAGTGATCGGGAACACGCCCATAGTTTGACCAATTATCTAGCATAATTAATTAGCAAAATGACCCTGTAGACCTCTAAAATAACTTTACCTTTGCCAGAGGCTTGATGAAGGTGTATATCGAAAGAATCTATTATAATCATTTCTGTAAATGTTCGGTATCAGTCCAATCATATAACGTAGGTGAATCGGCGCATATTGTTTTAATATCTCGTAAAATCAAATTTAAATTACGTTATAATCACAGTAATTTATGATATGCATTAGAAGACATTTCTATGAAAATAACTTTTCTGATATTGTCTTTGAATTTCCTTTGTCTAGCATGGAATTTATATATTTAATGGATAATTTGATAAACTTGCCATTTTAAAAACTTTTTTTATACATTTCTATGAATAAACCTGTTAAGAAGTATCACTGAAAATGTTTTTTATTTCTCATTATTTTTAGACAAAACAATTAGCCTTAATGAAGTATTACTGTGAATCTTACGAGATTCATATTAGTATGTAATAAAAACAATAAAATCATGGTAGTAGTTAAAGTTTTAGAGCGAAATTAATTAATATAAATAGGTAATATCTAGGAAGCGAGCA
The DNA here is from genome assembly GCA_025642065.1 of Paralvinella palmiformis. NCBI lineage: Eukaryota > Metazoa > Annelida > Polychaeta > Terebellida > Alvinellidae > Paralvinella > Paralvinella palmiformis. The sequence continues at coordinate 83,883 of JAODUP010000770.1, read as the reverse complement.
CCCACATATGACTATAGCTCTTGGGCGACGTATCATACTAGCCAACAGCCAGTAATGGATTAATACATTTCCAAAATAGCATTGCTACCGCTTTTCGGAAAATATGTTTGGGTGCAGGGAAGTGGCTGGATCACAGCTCTGGTGCAAACAAACGCTGCCACATCAGGCCGCGCTGATTCAGTGCTAGCTGGGTCAAACATTGCCCGCACAAGGTGCGCTCACCAAGTGACAGTAGCTGCTCTATACATCTATGCATACTTTAAAATCGTACATCTCAGCTGTACCTGACACAGATCCCTGATGGAGACAATGCCGTTTCGTTGGCAGAATGGAGTGACATGCAATGCGCTGAGAAACCTCAATTTAAACACTGGGAACTGAAGTTGTAGCTCCAACTGATGGTGCTACAATATGTGTGATCAATTCAACTTCGCAATGTATGTCCAATGCTTGCATTAAATTGTGCCTTCACTTTTCGCTCTTCGCACTTAATCGCATACATTATTGTCGATTGCTCCCGGTACACATCAGTGATACGGTCAACCTAACCAGTAAATATCCAGAAATATTTGGGCAGTTTAAACCGGTCATTTCGCTGTACAGAAAACGACGAATGTTTTCTCTGCATTGGCCATCGACTAGAGCCAAGAGCAGGTAATTGAATTGGTTAAAGGAGATTATGGCGAGTTGGGTTGACTGAGAATCCACAGGCCCTTGAAAGCCGGATGATTGCGGGATCGGAGATATCACATGTCGTACTTGCCTTTGGAAAAAGCTTCCAAGCAGCCACTGATAGAGATAAATCCCACAAACAGCATGAACAATATCCTGGTATTCAAAATATATTTGCCAAAGAGGAACGCGCTCCGGTGTTTGGTGACGGCTTGTAAATCCAATACCTGGAAGATAAAGGTGATCTGTTTAGTCTCAATACCAAATTGATCATGGGAAAAGACGTGATACATAAAGTGTATAATATTGAGGAAATTGGGAAAATATATTATTGTAGCTTTGTGGCAGAACGACTGAAAATCCAGCAAGCAAGCACCTTAATGATATTGGGAAAAAGAAGAAATTGCCACTAATCAAAATTCCTAATGAAAAGTCAAAATCAAAGAGAAAATCGCAATTTGCATCAGTGAAGACCAAATGTACCCTGTTTTCTCGGGTGTACATTTCTTACAGGACTACATAACAGAGCATTCCTCACCTGTGCAGCAAGCACTCGATGGTGATGTCAATATCTTGAATGGTACTGCCATTATTCACATACTGAAGCCAGGAGGCAGTAAAACATTCCAGGACTATACTCACCAAATATTCATCCCCTATCTTCTCTCACTGCTGTAGTCTGTCGTTAGGGTATACATAGCATGGGATAGATATTTGCAAAAAAGTTTCAAACAGTCCACGAGGGAACGTAGGATGAAAAATGACACATTGCAACAACAATGAGTGCTTGAGAAACTTCCTGTCCCATCGGATCGGGAAAGCTTCCTCCGGCATGAGCAAACCAAAGACGAGATGTTCCACCATCTAGCTGAGTGTATACGATTATGTGATGTCAGAGGGAAGGTTCTTCTTAGTACACAGGTTAAGAATGTCATCACGGAGCGAGACTACGAATACGGTGACATTAAAATCCTTCATCCATGTACACATGAGCAAGCGTACACCCAGATACTCCTACATATTATGTTGTTCATTGTACAAATCGTCGGATGAAGAAAATTGCAATCCGCACAATTGACTCTAATATGGTCATCATATATGTTGGCCACTTCCATTATTTGCACATTGAAGAGCTTTAGTTAAGCTTTAACTTAGTCAACAACTTCCGCCACATACCCGTCCATCCAATTACAAACAGCCTGCAAGCTTAGAAGTAAAAGACAATGACAGATATTGCACGCGATAAGGGAGTGTGATACGATGTCCAGCTTTCTCGGCAAAAGAAAGGACTCCGCTTGGTCTGCATGGACAATTTGTCATGCTGTCATTAATTAATTCAACACCATTTCTTCGCAGCTAGCAGCCGTTGATCCACAGAGCATGACAGCTAGAGTCATTCATCATCATCATCAAGTACAGTAGAACATATACCCTGATCAGAGTTGATGAGGCGAGGAAGCAGCTCTTTGCCCAAGAGTCTATGACTAATGAGAACATTCCTCCAATCAAAGCTGCTCGTGAAAAGTACAGTGTGCCAAGCAGGTTCAGTCTGATCACAAGCTCTTGTGCCAGCTCAAGATCTGCCCAGTCCTGAGCTATCGGGATGGACTGCCACTGACTCAGGGTAAAAGCTATTTTCGATTGACCGGTCAGAAATAGCAATGCTCTAAAAGGAGCTGTTGCACTATGGCTGGAAGAAGGGACGAAGCGCCAGTGCAAATATCACAAGTCAGTTCCTCAATGCACAGAGCTATGTAGTAACATGGTGGTATGTGGCGACACCTGACTTTCACTGAGGTATTCAGAGGTTAAAGTATTATTCGCAGACGAGTGGTGTATGTATTTTATTACAATTAAGGAATTATCCGAATTTGTGCACTTAAATGTCTGTTTGATTGTTTTTAAATTATTCGATCATAATTCTCACACGATGGTTTCAACACTAAATTTTAAAAATATATTAGAATTGTTGGCTGAGTCTTAATTTATTTCCTGTATATCCTAGAGAAAATAGGATGGACGAACACCAAATGAAATGACCGCAATACTGAGTGGACATGAAGGCCCAAAGTATTCATCTAATGCACTCACTTTAATGTTAACCTGTTTTTATAAACATTTCTATTTATGTTATTTCATAAGAAGATCACACTCATCACGGTGTCATTTTATCTGATTGTAATTGATAACCACTCTAGCCCAGAACCCATCATTAAAACCATTCCATTCTCATAACAAAAAGTTTGATGAACAATCGCTAAAATATTGTTAGATTTATAATTTAGACTTAATCCAACGAAAATAGCATTTTAGTTGGAGAAAACATTGATAGAATGGAAATTGCTTGAGAATTCCAAAATGAGTAACATGTTCCACATAATATATCTCTAGTCATAAACATGGAATATGATAAAAATAAAACACTTAGTTTGTTTATAGTTTGATATATGCCTACAAGGAGTGTTCTTCGGGGTTTCGGATAACTAATTGCCAATCAATCTTGCAAAAGCCATCTCAATCATGTAACATTAACCGTGTAACAGATTATAAATTTCTTCAGCATGTCGAATAAACGTTAGCTTGAACATATGTATATGTCGATTATATGACTAAATAGATCATAAATATTTGAAACAGGTAAACATTTTAACGTTTTAGAAGAAAATAGATCCATTGAAACCATTACACTAACTTGGTTGAATTACCTAATTTCAGTGTTCTCTCACGTTGGTGTTCTCTATCTTATTGGCCTTTTATATTTGTGTCATAAATCAGCTTTGGAGCCCCCCCCCCCACACACACAACAATCAAATAATGTGCATTATTAATAACAAACACACACGAATATTCACAAATCATTTATAGCCCAGGAACAAATAATTGTCTCAAATACTGATTAAGCCTGCCTACTCTGAGAGACTTTCTCAACAACAATTGAAGTATCCAATGTATGGTAATGTTCAAGCCTGAACTACCCTATCACGCCATCCATCACCTCCACCAGCTATTCAATAACACCACTTTGTCATCAAATAAACAAACACTCAATCAAATCAACAATCATGCAGCTTTACCTAATAGAACTATGGTTCAAATAAATAGTTCGAACACAGATTGTCTCCTGTGATAGAGAGTCAAAGAAAACATAATATTCTGGTGAGAGATGACAATAAAAAGCACCCCTCTTCTTCTACAAATAATATATTCCCCTTATATTTCATTGAAAGGTTTAATTCTGCTTTCTTCATCCCAGAAGTGGTATGTTTCTGTGAGAACAACAGGAACCACCGATATTGGTATAAATGTTGTGATAGATGCTCGTAGCTAGTTGGTGTACTGTACCCTGGTTTTGAATGAATCCTGTCATTGATCGTACCTATTCATTATCATGCCAATGACTTTCTGGTAACATCTTAATGAAACAATCTACTGATGGACTCTGGTTTTCACAAAATCGCGGCAGATCTGACATAGATACTGGAAATAGTTTCTTTTCATTTCGAATCAACGAACACATTGATTGACGAGATAAGTGTTGCAAATATACAGAAATGAACATTTCTAAAAGTGGATCAGTGTGAAGCGAAGTCAAAGATGAAACACCGTTCCAGATATTAACCGGAGGCTTTGACAAGAATAACGAGCGTCCTATCGCTAATTAGAAAATAAACTCAAACGACAACATTGGGAATGACAAGATTGTTTGTCGCTAACACAAGGTATCAAATTTGTTACATCATATATACGGAATCACTGATTATTTCAAACTATAACTTAATCTAATACCGAGAGAGTAATACTTTAATTATATACTGATATGACTCTAGAGATAGACTCCTGGTCAACCATTCGAATGGTCTCGAATACAATAGTTCATAAATACGACATGACAATATTTTCAGGTTGTTAAGCAAGTAATCGGTAACTAGGAAAAGTGAAAGATTAGATAGTTGTTGTTTGTTGCTGTGGCTGTAAGTTAAATTCTTGTTAGTTGACACACAACATTAAGTACCTCTACATACTGATGGACAGGCCTTTATAATGGCTAGTACTCACATTTCAGGATATTGTAGTACGACCTGGTTGTGACTGAAAGCCAATTCAGGGATTTCAAGACCAGTGGTATATGGTCTCGTTTACAACTACGGGTTACCATTTTGGCAGTTGAATTACGTACCCTTTGTAGGCTAATCACCAGCATACTTGACAAACCTAGTCGTGCTATTACCAGACCATTTAAGAATATTGTGCAAGCATCCCTTGTGATTAACTGCCCGATATGTCCAATAATACGAATTTAGTAATAACAGGCTTTTTATGTTGCATTTATACGCCTGTCCATTGTCACTGAGGTATCAAAGCTACGCAATCAGTTTTCTCACATATATAAAGCTGGACTTCCTCAGTTATCGCCACCTGGTGACCGGTTCGAACACAATCAGCTCTCTATAGTTCAATATAAGCATTGTTACACTAACTCAAGAACTGTTATCAGCAAAATAAGCTTCTAGTTTTCTTGATATGTCTAATGTTGTTTCTTTTGGCATTGTAATTAAATAAACCTTGGCATCGTTTGCATAACATTGATAGAACAAATTAGTGTGTAATATATCTTTTTACGTGAATATATGGGTGCTGATAATTGTATTACAAATTCGCAAATTGAAGAGTCATACAGTATTACACCTGCTTCTAAACTAAACTTTTGATCTGGTGTAAGCATCACCGGCGTGTGGCCCAATGATCCGTTAATACATACACAAGATAACTACTTTAACACCGCAGTTTGCATTCAGCAGTGATTTGCTGTGGTTCCAAACAAACCCATACACCATTACATTTCGACACCACGTATGGTGCGAAGTTCAAAGGTGAAACTATCAAATACGTGGTGATATAGAATGATGAAATGACACCCTGATCTGAAATTTAAAAAAAAAAACCAACCAACACCAGCTTTTCGTCATCAGGGTATGGATCGGGAAGTTTTGAAATCATACTTTGAAGCAATTCGTCTGACCTTGCAGAAGCACAATATGTTTGATTGAGCTGGCGCCAAAATTTGGAACATGGATGAAACTGGAAATGAACTTGATTACAAACCAATGAAAGTACTAGCTATGTCTGGTACAAAAATCTCTGGATTGTATATCAAGTGGAAACAAGGAATGCATAACTGTTATTGCAGCAGATAATGCTGATGGGGGGGGGGGGGTGTGGAGAAACCACTACATATAATACTCAAGGGAAAGACCATTCGGGTTATAAATAGTTGGAAGCTGCTCCTAACAACACGACCTGAAGTGTGAGCGACATCGGATGGATAAAACAGGGAATTGCCGAATTATGGCCTGAGAAGAATTTCCTGCCAAATATAAGTAATAAACATCTATTAAGTCTGATTTTAGATGACCATGATTCACAAAAAGGTTTTGAATTATTGGATACTGCAGCGGCCAATAAACTAGTAACAATTGAACTTCCAGCACACACGTCAAACTGACTCCAGCCTTCTGACCATTCTCTGTTTGGTCCCTTCAAGACATACTATTAAGAAGAATCTCATGATGTCTCATTATCCTGGGGTTGTTGTGGGGGAGGCATACTTCACAGACCTCTTTGAAAAGGCTTGGAAGAAGGCTATAACCGGCAATAATATCAGATCCGCATTCAGAGTTTGTGGCATTTTCCCATTCAATCCCAGGGCATTCCAGAAAAGGCACACATGCCAAACCTGTTATATGCACCACATACTAATCCAACGCATTTAACGGCAGATAATCAAGACCCGCAAACTCTTTAACCTCTCAAAATTATGAATCTGTGAAAGATGTAATTCCACCACCTGAATTGGTTGCTGTATCAGGAAGAAACTTTCCAAAAAGAATGACGTCATTATTAATAATATGGCAAAAACTGAAAACCTGTTGCCTCCCTCTATGGCTCTTGCTGCATTGGAACTTACATTTTCAGAATATAAAAAGAGTGGACTATGGACACAGAAAAAAAACCCTCCAGGACACAGTCAACCGTGATCCAGAATATGCCATGACTGCCAACATTGAGACTATCACAGAAGCAGGACCAGCATCCAGCAACCAGATGTCTCATTACGTTCATCTGTAACGTTATCTGCTGCAGGTGAATCATTCATTACCTGCGACGTTATCGTTTGTAGGTCGTGGCAATGAGGATGACGATGATCTGCCATACACTAAGCGTCTGAGCGTTTCCGTGCTGTAAATGCCATTAAATATACACGCAAGAAAGGTGCTAGAATCTTTGCTAACAAAAGTGATGAAGCTCCCAAGAAATCTACTGGAACAAAGCCGAAAATAACAGTAACCAAGGGGAAAAGAACCATTTCAACAACCAGGATCTGTCGGATTACTGGGACTACCTCTGCATTTAGCGTAATTGACAAATACACTAATCCTCTAAGTCAGGATTGGATCCAGTATTGTATCTGCTTTGAAGTAGTACCATGAACAATGTTAAAACAAATTGCTACGTATGTAGAAGACAATAAACCAGCTCATCCTAGCATTACTCTAACTAGTCTGCTCCCATTGATACTGTAACACCAGAAAGTTATAAATGTACAAGCAAAGTTTATAATTTTGATATATGGGATAGTGGTAAGAATCAAAAGGTGGAGTGTTTCACAAAACTTTAATAGATGTCGTTGAGATTTTATTATATGCTATGATTAATGGCATCCCGATTAATGGTTTGCATTTCCTACTTGACATGTGACACAAATCAGTTATTAACAGTTAACTGTTCTTGGAATGAAATGATAAAAGATTGTACTGTTGACTGTGGTGTTTGTTCTTAAGACAGGAGTTAAACAATAACTCATCTTTATGCAGCAATCATATCATTATTCAGATTCAGATTCAAATTGAAAATGATTCTCTCAAGCTAACTATGTGATTAGTACACAGACTATTCGGCACATATGTACGCGTGGAACTGGAACGGGGCTCTGCATATATCTGGCCTCCGATAATTGTTCGAGGGGTTTGTTCTCCAGTCTCTAGGCTTCGACGTAGAAAGATCTAAATACATTAGATTTAGATGGTCTGGTCTCTTTTTCAATGTTGAGACGTCCAGTAAAGTCGAAATATCTTAGGTTTCAAAAGATTACTTACAAAGTGGCTTAGATTGGTATTTACAATGGTATATCCTTAAGGTTTGATATTTAGCCTGGCTGGCAAGCAACCACCCCGAGCCCAAATCAAACGAGGCTCATTCTCCTAGTTGGCTTACTTCTCAATGTTAACCTTTACATAACAGATGGGTTGCATTGATAATATGATAGTTGGATGTACAAATCACTCTTTATTCAAGTATTATCAGGTTAAAGAAAGGGGGGGGGGCTAGGGTGAGGTGAAAAGTAGATTTTCACCGGCCTGGATTAGGTAAAATGTGTCCAGAATATGGTGAAATTCACAAACAGCAAGAGACATAATTGTACACGTACAAGGGCAATTACGTGCATTAAGCATAGTGTTCCCAGATATAAGCAGATGATGACATTTCTACAGTTCCGGATTACATCATAAGAACACGGTATCCATTCAACGCTGAGAATCCCCGATTACGGTGATAAGATAAATGGTGCTTCTTTTATACCTAGGACGGCATCAGTGGCTATTGAGATTCTTAAGAAAAGCTACTCTTGGCCAAGAACACGTCTTTTGTTGGCCGGATAAAGCTCATTAGGTGGGATATGTCTCAGTCTGGATGGCACCAAGCATCGAGATGTAATTATTGCTATTTTTGGGATATGCTACTACCTCATTGGCATTTGCAGCGAATGGATATTTATCCCTAGATGAGTTGAATCATTTTTGATTGAGTAGTAAAAATAACAATAATAATTTTAAAACAAAAACATTTATATTTAACGTAGAATGCGCGCAATGTACGAAATGAATGTTTCCAAATTTGTTCCTTTTATCTAAAAGGAATTTTCGTTTGACTAACCATTGACTGTAGATATTCTCATCCTTTATTATAAGCGATCCGCTGATCTCTGGGATAATGGATCATAAATATTTGGGGTTGCAATATCTTGAATATATGCCAATAATACTAATGCGGGTGTCAAACTGTAATGGTGTTTGATTGATTTCTGGATTCTAATTAAAGTTTGGCTTAGAAGAAGGTAACCAAACGCGGTTATTAATTGTAGACACTGATTCAGATTTTGTGACCCTTGAAATGTAATGTTTCAACAACAGCAGCAACAACAACAACAACAACAATAACAACAACAAAACAACAACAAAGAATAAAGGGAACTACAATAAATATTGCAGTACAAACAAATAAATAATGTATTTTCTAGCTGATACATTTATTACACGTGATGGTGTTGCTACACAATAAATTATCAACCATTGGCTTACTGCACGTCTTGTTAAACATCTAGTTACATGCTCTCGGTACCAGATCATTGAATATAACGAAACATTTAGATTTTCACCAATACTTCTAATTTAAATGCTTCATTGACTGGACAAAAGCTATTATTATTGGTATCATTGCTTGGTCATTCATTGTCCGTCTTAATATAGATTCTGTCTCCAGGAGCAGTGCAACGTCCGGCATCACTTTATATACCGTATAATGTTATAGCAATACATTAATATTTGATGCACATGAACGTATAACTCTTCCTTTCAGAGCACAATTTCGCGCGTTTAGGCCTGTCGAGTGTATCAAATGTCAGGCTGTATTAATGGAATTCACATGTGATCGGAATCATCTCAGTCTAGGTGTATTACTGCGTGAATAATCAATTTGTAAATTTTTAATAAATCATCAACATCAATAAACACACGTACAGAGATATTTTACACATTTTTAAATCCTATTATATGACGTAGTTGCCTATCATTTTATATATAAGTAAATATTTAAACTTACACAGACACAATAGTAAGTTCAACAGTTAATAAGTGAAGTTCATTCCAAAGATTTGCATACACGTATCTCGATATTTCTTAATGCACATCTATTATCATCTAAAGCTTTTTTAGTTTTTCTTCGGTGGATGATAGTATCCATAATGGAAACATTCCAAAACCTAACAGATAAATACAATAAAATAAGTTGTTTTTACGGAGATTACCTGAAACGGTTCAGTGAATTAATAAAGTAGTAAAACAAGTGAAACATAGCAAAATAACTCGATCCTATAATCAGGTAGACTGAAAGCTATTAACACAAATCCTAAATACAGCAAAATGCACTTAAAGATGACGAATTAAAGTTGACAAATTGTCAGAGCTATTATCCAAAATCCTAGAGAGGAAAATACAAAGCGACCGTCTTATTTAAAACATTTAAATAGTTAATTAATTATTGCTGAAATGAAGTAAAGTTAAAAATGGTTTGTTAAACAAATTTCTGCCAACCTTTGTATCCAGTCATAGTTGACTGATCTATCTCAGTTTCTTGCTGGATGAATGTGCACTTCCGTAGCTAATAATTACCTTAAATATTGGTGTACCATACGGATCGGTATTAGGACCGTGTATGCATTATTTGTACTCAAAGCCAGTTCATTGCATATGGAGCCGTCATAATTTGTTCTATCGTGGTTATGCAGATGATATGAAAGTGTATTTGATTACAATGTCAAAAGAAACAATACTATACACCTGAAGGAAACTACACCTTGTTTGGCTGATAACATTACTTAAATCAGTGTAACTATGATCACGTTGAACTAGAGAGAGATAGCTGATTATGTTTGGACCAAACACTAGGTAGGCATAACTGAGGAGATCCAGCTTTGGATATGTGAGAAACCTGTCTGCGTAGCAAATATACTGGCAATGCAGATGCATGTGAATGCCACATGTTGATGATGATTGATGTTTTATGGCCACTTTTCAGTAGTAAATGCTATATGAAAAGGCTGTTATTGCCAAATTCGTAATATTGATTATATCGATAGGATATCGCACTATACTCCCACATGCCATTATAATATCACGGCTAGATTTGTCAAGTATGCTGATGATATGCCTACTAAGGGTTCACAATTCAACTGCCCGACTGGTAACGTGCACTTGTAAATGAGAGCACATAACGCCGGTCTTGAAATGCCTGCATTAGGTTTCAGTCACATCCAGATGGCACTACAAGATCCTGAAGTTCGAGTACTAGGCACTTTAAACGACTGCCAATCAGTATGTAGAGGTATTGTTGTTTGTCAACAAACAATAATTTAACTCAACGCCAGAGCAAGAAATCAGCAATTACCTAATATTTAACTTTTTGTAGTCACAGATTAATTGCTTAACGACCTTTAAATATAGTAATGTCTATCTTTATAGCCCTGTCAATATATAATTAAATTATAACTCTCTCGATATTAGAATATCCCATAGTTTAAAATACTCAATGAATCCGTATTTTGGTGTTATATATGATTTAACGAATCCTAATTAGTGATAGGACTTTTGTTATTTTGATGAAGGCTACCAATTAACCCAGAAGAATACTTATTATTATCTGTCAAGACGTGAAAATATTTTATTTCGACTTATAGAACATTGTGACTATGCTATTGGGTTATGTAAAGAAATGAAAATATTTAGTTTTCATGTACCTCTTGATGTCTTTATGTATATTTTGCATCTTTTTGTTAAATTGTGTTTGTGGGTATGCTGACATGCTTAAATGAGAAAGTGTTTGTGAGTTTGCATGTAGACTGTTTCTAGAATGCTTACAATAGTGTAAAGACATTTATTTGCAAAATTATATTTTGCTCGAAATAAAATAAACTAGGTCTATTTATATATATTTGGCTACGGATTTCATTAGCTAATATCATGGTTTCAATTTATTTTTATTACAGAAAATACTAAACAATAAGAACAAGTATTTGTTATAAGTTTATGAACTGGCGAAGACATTTGGTTTGGGTAGAACAAGAGCGAAACCAATCACTGAAAGCCAGATCAATACGACACACATGCATTAACACAGAAAGTTATCGGTATGATAATGGATAGCTACGATCAATGACAGGATTCATTCAGCGCAAGGTTACAATATACCAATGGACTAAGACAACCCATCACCACATTATACCAGTATCGTTGGTTCCTGTTGTTCTTTCAGAAACATACGACTTCTGGGATGATGAAAGCGGAATTAGAACCTTTTTATGAAATATAAGTGGGATATATTATTTCTAGAATAAGACAGGTGCTTTCCATTATTATCTCTAATCCGAAAATGATGTTTTGAATGAATATCTGTCACATGAGACAATCTGATGTGGAACTGTTTATTTGAACCATATTCAATTATATCTTGTCACCTGTATTTATGATTAGATAAAGGTGATTTGATTGAATGTTTCTTAATTAAATAACAAAGTGGTGTTATTGAATAGCTGATAGAGGTGATGAATAACGTGCTAGGGTAGTTCAGAATTGTTATTACCATACATTGGATAGTTCGCTTGTAGTTGAGAAAGTCTATGAGAATGGGAAGGCTTAATCAGTATTTGAGACAATTATTTGTTAAGTCTGTTCCTGGGCTATACATGATTTGTGAATATTCGTGTGTGTATGTTATTATTAATGCAAATTATTTGATTGTTGTGGGGGGGGGGGCTCCAAAGCTGATTTATGACACAAATATAAAAGGCCAATAAGATAGAGAACACAAACTTGAGAGAACACTGAAATTAGGTAATTCAACCAAGTTAGAGTAATAGTTTCAATGGATCTATTTTCTTCGAAAACGTGAAAATGTTTCCTTGTTTCAAATAAACACTTTTGCTTAAATCAATGCTCTTCATGAAGTAAAATCTTTAGATTGTTAAAATTAGCTCGAATACGATATATATCTATATTTATTTCAATTGGTAAAATTATATGATTTTCACAGCGATTTATTTGACTACATCTAAATTTAAAACCGAAGATTACAAAAGAATTAACCGAAATGGCTTATATGAGCAAGTAAGTAGATCTATTTAGGCTAGACATTAAGAATATATTTCCTGCATAAAAATCCAAGCGAATACTTAAATAGGCAATATTAGAGTGGACATTTAGGCTCAATGATGACATAGTTACACTTTAACGCCCCATTTATTGTAGCTCTCTTCCGTGTCTAGCCATCAAATCATTGACGATTATGCAACGTATTTATGATAGTATTTAGGCACATAACCGACATATATATATGTTCAATCTAAAGAAATTTATTCGACATGCCTTCAGTCTATAAAGTGATAGGAGTTGGGGCAATTTAGGGGAAGAAATATGTCCTATTCGAAATCTGGTACACGGTTAATATTACATGATTGATATTACTCCTCTATGTGAATCATTATTACTAAAACATCCGAATTAACACATTCATATGAATAGGAAGACACATCATTAATGTTTAACTATGTCAACAACAACGAGTTAGATCAACTTAATAATATTAGGGATTTTATAAAAGCCATTTCTATTCTACTGAAAACGCCACCGGTAGCTTTGGTGATTACCTAGGCATAGTACTGGAGGATTGAGATAAATGGCAACAACTGCATTCATTGCGGTACAATTACAATTAAATAATATTCTCGTATGTCCACGGTGTAACCAGTGATAAGACTAAGAAAGGCATTCCCCGTTTAGTCAGTGAGAGACAGATAAGATGATCTACATATATAGAATAAATAAGAGCCTTGCATAAATCCCGTGAAATGCACAGTAATACTTTATTAAGGCTAATATGTTTAACTATAAATAATGAGACATAAAATAATTATCTATACTACTTCTAAACAGGTTTATTCATAGAAGGGAATAAAAAAGGTTTTAAAATAACAAGTTTGTCTAAGTATCCATTACAAATTTAGATTCCGTGACAGCCAAAGGAAATACAAAGACAACAATTGTTTCCTGCTACGCTAGACGTAAACTTTCATCAAATTCAAAGGGAACCATAATGACTCCTCGGGGAAAATCTGTTTTCATAGAAATGACTTCTCTATAATGCATTATTCTGATTATAACGGAATTAAAATATGATTTCATGAGATTTTAATACAGTATGCACCGATTCACCGATGTTGTTAATTGTTATAGATCTGAGCGTTTTTGATCATTTATATTGTTGGAATGATGCCGAGCGTTTGTGTAAATGATTATTATAGATTCTGTCCATATACAGCTTCATCGAGTCTCATCGCATGGGTAATTGGTCAAAATGTGAATGTGTTTCTGATCATGTCTTCACGATTGATTGCATCAAGGTGACCTTATCACTCCCTGTTCACGTTCATTCATATCTGAAACAATACTATAGCGTCGTTGGTAATGAATTATCGAGGAAAGTCACTGTCTATTAAAATAATAAATCAATTTTTAGTAGAAAGTCTCCGATTATATTATATTAACTCGTGACATATGTAACTAAAAAATATTGTTGTAGGTGAAAATATTATTGAATATGCTATTAGATCCAGCCAAGTATTTGAACTAAAATACAATTTTAATTGGCTGATGTTTTAAGATAGTTGAAACAATAGAGAAATATCCTTTAATTGAGTTGTATGTTGGAACTGTGACTAATTGATCACACACAAACAAACTGGTGAAGTCATATCGTATCTGTGAATAACACGATAATGTTGATTAACATATGTTGCCTCGAAGAGGCATCCTTCGCTGTATGTGTGTGTACTGTGATGTATGACTAAGTGATACATGAATACTTCTCTATGTTGAGTAGGTCACTATAAAATTATGTATTTATAAAGAGGAATATTGTGTCGAAGTTATTTTAAAATATACAAAATGGGAAATAATATATTATGTCGAGTTTTGTGGGACATGCCCTGTCTGACATGCCGTATATATTTAGCCTTACTGGAACTCAGATACAAAATACAACTGTCAAAATACATATTTCTTAATGTAGCATACTAATTATTGTAGCCATATTCCCAGATACCAATAACCATATTATAATATTGTAAGGTAACAACTGGTGTTGCCAGATTTAGAAAGACGCTTATAGAGACAATAGACGGACAGCATTAATTGACGCATCACTGCATCTATATTGATTATTATTTCTCAGTTCTAACTTTGAAATTGCACCAGTGACACACGTTTGTTTCAGTAGCTGCCTAATAATTTCCAGTTTCTGTTCAAATTCAACTGTTCCAAAGAGATTATAAATTCACTGGAAACTCTTGGTGTCCCATCACATTTCCTTTGTCTAAAATGAGTATGATACGCCATTTGAGTTCAAAAGATTAATTTCAAATAATGTAAATCAACAAATCCAAAGGTCAAACGTATAAGGTAGCAGGACTCTTGTCATGCTTCTCCAAGGACGGCTCTATGTTGGATGTTCACGTGATAGAAATCCGAACAGTCTTTATATAAATGCCTCAGGTGGAAAGGTTAAGAAAATTAAATTATCAGAATTCACTGAGAATTGGGTGTCTGTATATCACCAGAACCGCATATCTGTGTTACAAACAATTTAATATTTATGTTTGAAAACATATATTTATTATGAATTATTACGACGTATACATCTTTAAAAAAGTGGTCACCAACTGATTGATTTATTTCTATCAGCAGTAGTATCATACTAGATTTTTTATTATTTTAAATACACTCGTATTTCAATGCTTATCTGAAGGTACAGACAATTATACAATACAACCGCATTGTTCAACGTCAGACAATAACACAATACAAGCACATACAGATATTGCTTAACCTTGTTTCCAGGATAAACATTCCACCATTAATAGCAACGATGAAACATGTCTTCCGTGGAAATGGCTTTCTTATGGACGACAGGCAATAAACTGCTTCTAAATTCGGTTTTGTTTTCTCTATTGATTGTCCATTATCCACTAGACTTAACAAAGCCTAACAAGGCCTCGGATTGATTAACAAAAACTCACAGTTACTGTCAGATAGTACCCGCAACTTGTCATTTTATTCCGATGTAGATGAGCCAAGTCGTCGTTTTCGTTGAAACGAGCATCATACTTCACAAATATCCCCCATTACTAATACTCTGCTTTGGATCTATTGGGGGCATCTTATTTTGTTTTTAGTCAACAGAATGGGCTTTTGTAATGCCAAAGTACAGCATTTTGGAATGATTCAGCCATGGGAATAATTTAAATTGGATTAGGTTTGTTGGAGCGTAATGTCTTTTATTTTATAGTTTGTTGGTCGAGCACATTTATTGATTATGATTGGGAAAGCAACAGAATGTTTGTCACACACCTAAAAGTTCGAGTAAGATGTGTTCCACTCAAAATCTGTTCTAAGAACACACCTGTTTAAGGTCGCTTTCACAGAAACATAGTAACTGTTTTTAAATCACTTACAGGGTTTTTATAGACATTTTATTTGAGGTATTATTATCTTACATATTATTTGTATAGCTCCTTTGAATGGCTCCTGCTAGTAAGGGCGCTTTATTAAATATACAACATTATTATTATTATTATTATTATTATTATTATTACCAAATGCAATATAAAGCGAAATTACCGATTTATTTAAATTGAGTAACTCAAGTGAACGATATACAACAGTTAGAGACACTCCTCAACCGTTTGATCTATGTGTGACAAACCATCCAAACTAGTATAACATGTTCTGAAGTCTTTTCCACTCATATATAAAATCTTATGTTTAATGGCGTTTTTGTCCTCTCCATAAGGATACAACATCAATAATGTCTAAATTAAAGAGAGTCAAGAAATGTAAAAATTTTGAGATACTTATTGTAAATTATTTTATTGACTGACTGACTGACTGACTTACTGATGGACTGACTAACTGACTGACTGGCTGCTTGAATGACGTACTGACTGATTGAATGACTGACTGACTGACTGACTGACTGACTAACTGACTGACTCACTCACTCACATATAAGAGTTCATTTGTAATTGGATATTACCTAGTTTTTTGGTGATATAAATTGATATATGAGCTAGCAATTATACCCTTTCCCAAATCTTACGAGCAGTTCTCGGAGTGTAATTGTTTATTTCCAGGAACTGATACACGCCTATATTGTTGTTTATTGAAGGAAATACACCATTAAGGTTAAAGAATATATAAACAAGTTTAGTATTTTGTGATTGAACTCCTGTGCGTGTGGTTGTGTGCGCGCGTGTGCGTGTGCACGTGCTTGTGTGTAATTATGCAAATAGGATGTCTCTTTTCAATTATGTAAACCGTCTGGCTGGTTCAGTAACTGAATACACTTTTCTGGAGTCGTTCTTCCGGGCTTATTACTCCCAATCTGACCGAAGTTTTTTTTCTGTCATCATTGACTTTGTAAATTGATTCCCAATAAATATCGATTAGTCAAGAACTTGATATTATGTTCTCTCTCCAGAACCTTCCGCAAATAACATTAAGGATGTTTATTGTGTCTACTTTTACCCGTTTATTGTCAGACAATTTCAGACGATAGCTCTAATAATTTAAATATTAAAATGGATTTCCTTGGTAATTCCCGATAGAACCACATTTAACTTTCAGTTTACGAACACCGATTATATATATCCTGAAATAATTTGAGATAAGGTTAGACAGTTTGAAGTGTTCCCATCATAATTTTGTTGTTGGTGCTTTGAGTAGAAGATTTGATAATAATGCGTAGTGCAATGGATTAAATGATAGATCAATTTTCCACAATAGGAATGTGTCGTGTGAGATACAGCTGTCTCATTTGGCCATTAATCTGTAGCTCGCAGAAGTGAACGATGATCTGAGGTAATTAATTGATATAAAAGCAAATTGTTCTTAAATTGTCATCTGGGAATTAGATATGTATGATTGGTTGGTATGGATAAGTTGTCTGTTAATATATATATATATATATATATATATATATATAAATATATATATATATATATATATACAGATATATATAAATATATATATATATATATATATATATATATATATATATATATATATATATTGTGTGTGTGTATGTATTGTGTATGTGTGTGTTTGTGTGAATGTACGCAGTTTTAAGTGCGCCTGAGCGTGTGTATGTATGTTCGTGTATGTGTATGTAGGTGTATGTGTGTGTTTATGTGCGTGCATATGTGTGTGTATATGTGTTTGTTTATAAATCAATTTTTCATATCAGAATGTACTTACCAAATGATCCCAGGTTCTAAGGACAGCATATTCAATACACATAACCACTTTCACCTAACATAATTTACGGTCGTATTAAACCGAACTGCATCTATTTTCTTTCATGTTTACAGCCTAAAATAACTAATCACATGATCACTCTCAGATACACCAATTACAATATTACGACTAGCGACACTATCCTCAGACAACAAAAAGAAAGCTTTATTATTAAGAAATATATTTCAGCCAAACACAGTCGGAAAGAAATGACGTCATCTTGCCACCAGTTAACGCCTTTACCTTCCTCTTAGATAATATTTGGGAAATTTATTTTAATATTTTAAATTTGTGCGTAAGAATACGAAGCCTGAGCTTTATTACTATGATAACATGATATTGGGTCCCTGTAATTCATATTCTAAGTATAATCCTTTAACTTTTAAACATATACACATACATATTCTAATTAAGTAAAAATTGATTACGTTGTCTTAAGAGGTTGTTTTAACGAGATGCAACGTCAAGGTAATACGTCAATAATAATAATCACAAACGATAATCAGGTGAACATATTATTTTTTTAGCTGAAGCAGTAAAATATAACTTGATCCACCTAAATATAGAAATTATAAAAACATTGTTTACATATTATGTTATTATATTTTCATTACAAAATAGTGTATTATTGACTATATTGGGAACCTTGCACTTCATTTAATTTTTAACTATATTTCAGAATACATAACAAAAAGACAGACTGATTGAGAGAGAGACGCAAATAAATAGGCTGAAATGTAGTGAAATGGGTAGAAAGAAAAGACACATAGACAAACATGTTCAACGTTCTGATAGAGGGTTAGGTGTCCGCTTCTCTTTCCCTACACTTTATTCTGTCTATTTGTCTCTCTCTTACTCTGTATCTCTGTGTTTCTGTCTCTGTCTCAATCTCCCCCCAACCTCTCTCTCTCTCTCTCTCTCTCTCTCTCTCTCTCTCACCTGTCCCCCTCTCTATTTGTTTCTATTTATCTCTGTATCTCTCTCCTCCCCTCTCTCTCTCCCCCTCTATCTCTCTATCTCTCTATCTCTCTCTCTCTATCTCTCTCTCTCTCTCTCTCTCTCTCTCTCTCTCTCTCTCTCTCTCTGCAGGTACATTCACAGAAAGTATTAGAGGAAGAAGTTACCAAATGATCCGAAATTCATATCAATAAGCAATAATCAGCTGGCCATCGGCATACACTTAACTACCACCACCATACATAACTCGCCATCTGGTGACAACATAAAACACCATTCCACACCTATTTTACATATTCATACCCCAGCTTCAGAAGCCAACTGACCGCTCTCTCTTACGTTAATGACAAGAATATGGGACAATTCTCTGACCATTGAGCAAGTCGACCGCTGCCATTATCTGGAGAAAACAGAAATAAAACGTTTTTATAGAGGAATCTCTTTGTACCGAAATAAGTGGCATCATCTTGTCCTTATGTAACTCCAGCTAACATCTTTATGAAGCCATTATAAATGATAGATGGCGTGAGTAGTATTATCACGTGGTTAAGTCTGCTGGTAAATTATATGTTGATTGGCTGAGAGTGAGAAAATGGGATTCACTTTCCGGTGGCCTCCTTGTATCCTCAACCTGCAAGTGTCTGAAGCATAGTACAGATAATGAACATCCTAGACACCATCAAGTGATTATGTTACTTCACGAGATTATATTGGGCTTAAATCTTGTAAAGAACATACACATTATATTTCATTATTACATTTGGCATGCTAAGTTATAATTTATTATTTTAATTTGATCATATTTCGATATGATTACTGTGTTATGTAAATCTAGAAAGCTTTATATGTTTGGCAAGTGAACACATTTGCATATATCAAATTACGTTATATAGTTTATAATCCACTGGACCAGTGCGTTCAAAAGTAAACGAAACAGTAGAGCTATTATTTTAAATACTACAGGCATAAAACTAGTTAATATTCCATTTCGTGTTTCTTCAATACTATTAGAGAATGGTAGGTATATAGATAGATAGAGTGGGGTTAAAATAGAGAGATGGGGAAGTGAGAGAAAAACAGAGAAATATAGAAATGTGATGACTCGCTTTTCCATATGACAATCTGTTTACGAAGTGATCTTTACTTCGTATCAATAATGTCTAAGCACATATATATACACAAAACGATCCAGACCATATATGTCCCACCATCCGTTGACCAATTAATTATGTACCACATCTATTTTTCGTGTTTATTGTTCAGCTTCACCGAAAGACACGATCTCCTTAGTTACATTAATTACATAACTATGAAGTAATTATCTCTCCATGGACTAACTCGGACAGTAAAATGATCCGGAGAGAGCAAAAACACAATAATATTAATAGGAAAACTATTTCCACCAAATTTGTTCCAGAACAGGACATATCACATAACCATCAATTCATGCCATCTTTCATTTGTGGCATACCAGGATAATCATCAGATGGCTCGAGCGATAATTTCATGTGAAGGTGGTATCTTTTTAATTATGGAAATATTTGGTTCTCTCTCGGAAGTCCAAGCTTTGAAAACAATGTCTAGACAAGGAACCAGCTGATATCTCTCATAGTGTTATAAAGACAACAAATCACTCTCAATTATATACTTTCTACTAAAATATTATCTTTGCACTTTCTTCAAAGTGTTTAGCATTTGCTTGTACAATTGTCCTTTCCTAGAAGTTCCTGATGTTTTTTTGTAAGCTCGAATGCTATATATGTTTGTTAATTGAACAAAACTGAATATTTATCCTTATTTTTAAAACATATACTAGTTTAAGTCAATTACATATGCTAAATACAATTATTTGAATATTTACTTAACCGTGAAGCTTTATAATTAATCTAATATGATATTTCTCTTGATTTTGTGTAAAACCTTTTATTTTGTTCAATATTATAATTTTATATTTTACGGTTTAGTGTTCTAAATTTTGGCAATATTTAAAATACATTATAATACATTCGAAATCAAACAACTTATTACTCTTAGATAGTATAATACTTATATATAAATATAGCATCTGATCATCCTAAATCTAAATATATTTCTTCTTCTAACATTACCATTCTATGATAAGAAAATAGAATATTTCTGATCCAATTATATTCTAGTAATAAAATAAGTATTTAATTTCTTCCAATAAAAATAAATCTGCACATTAATAACCTTCTTCGATCTTAATGGGATGTTTCATGCTTAGCTAAAGATTTCGGTGGAACTATATTTGAGGCTAGACAAAGCTATCCATCCATCATCTTAATAAAAGGATAATATTTGGATATACAAAGCAATTCCTTTATATAATGTCACACTATGAATTTAAGTTATGTATAGTTATATTTATATTTATGGAGGTAGGTCTCAAAGGATGTTTAGATATGTTAATTCATCTTCGTTGTATTTGGGAATAGAATTGGCTTTCCTTGGTCCAGCTTTGTCCAGTCGAACTATGTCATTCAATGCCAACTTTAGTCTCCTTGTCATTAATAAAACCCTATATTATAATTATAGTTTGTATAGCAGACATTAGGTCTGATTTGAAAATGTTAATATATAGAACGGTAATTCCCCCATAACGGTCTGCTAAAGCGCCGATGTAAATTTGTATAATAGTGACGAGTAGGTCATAGTATTTATTGGATTTGTATGTTTATGAGGTATTTGACTTCCAGCAAATATAAAAAGGAATAGTATGATGCGGTTGATATGTTCCATTTTCTGTGCGTGGAGATTATATTTTTTCTAGATCCGAGCATTCTAACAATGTTTGATATAGAGGTGTATATTCCATGTACTATTTACGTATTTGGAAGGTCTTAAATGTTTCGCCCTGGTTGATTAATAATATGGATAATTGGAAAGTTATCGGTTATAGGAAATTTGCAGAGGCTAGCTTATCCAGAACGTATCTGGCATTAGATAATTATTCAAGATGAAAAGACTATTAAAATGATTTTATTGGTTGGTTTGCTTAGAGTTGGTAGTAGTCAAACACGGAACACAAGGTTAATTAGGGTACATCTCACAAACACATATCTGAGATTAATTCGAACTCACCTCGCCATGGGAACATCCTCATAATAATTTGTAATTGATTCACATATTTTATTTATCATATGTTAATGTAAGGAATATGTATACTTAAAGATGTGTTTCGAAGTAAAAGCATTTTATTCATTTCCAGGTGTATTGAGTTGATGCTATGATATTTGTCTTTGTCTGATTTTCAAATTGTTCTTTCTTGACAAATATTGGCTAAATTAATGATGTTTGTCCACACTGATAATAGAGCTTTACGGTTTCTGAAGTTATGAAAAAACACAACACCTAAGAGATGACTCTAATTATATCTTGTCTGGTTGTTAAACTCGACATCCACTTTGCCCTTACCTGGTCGTCTTTCTCGGAGTTGACACAGCCGTGGATGATTTAATGTTTAAACCGTTGTTACTCATCGACCTTGGGGGCTGCTGAAATATTACACACTTCAGCACAAAAAGGCGCTGTTTCCATATCAGCAAACTGATGAATAGTCGAGAATTGGAACCTTTGGATAAAGTTATAAAAAGCTTTGAACATATAGAAAGAAAGACAAACAGATAGTAAGAGACATAGATAGATAGATAACAGACAGACAGACAGACATACAGAAAAACATAGTGAGAGAGAGATAGAGAGAGAGAGAGAGGGAAAAGAGAGGGGGGGGGTTGTTGTTCAAATAAAAAGTGAAGATATATTTATGAGTCACTATGTAAATTTGTCTCGATGATTAAGAAACGTAAATACCAAATGTAAGTATAATACAAGAGACAATTTAATCTAATCTGAGCTAACACATGATAGTTGTATCATCAGCTTCTCTCAGCTAGCAACCATTTAATCACATTATCCTTCGCTAAAGCCAGCTATAAATTAACGGTTGAGTGGAAAGCATTGTACTCGAAACCTTTTTATGAGTGACAAACACTCTATTGATTTTGCCACATCAAATCATAACCAAGAAATAGATAGAAAATGAGCTACTTCACGCTCTAATTAACTCGGTCGATTTTAGATTATTCCCACGACTAAAACTCTTCATAAAACTGTATATCGGTTAGAGAGGAAAACCTCATTAGCTGGAAACAAAATATGGTGACTCAGATAAACTCAGAGCAGATTTTTAGTAATGGTGGAACTTCCCTCGACGAATAATGGGTTAAAATGGACAAATGTAACACTTTCTTTGTTGTATACCGAAAAAGTGTAGGAAGCACGGCATGAAAACATAATTTTTATAAACAATGCAGCTATAATTAGTACTAAGAAACGTTCGTTCAGGTTTTAGATGAGCATTAGAGAAATGAGTAGATGATGACTTTGTTCGTCTACATCGGAATAAAATGACAATAGACCGGGAAGCATCTGACAGTGATGGTGAGTTTTATTAATCTTCCCGAGGTCTTTTTAAGTTTTGTCAACTGTAGTGATTAATGGACACACAAAAAGAAAGGTATGCTTGTTCCAGCTGCACTGGCTTCCTTTATATTTCAGATCATTGTACATGATCCTGTTTCTTACGTTCAAAGTACTGAAGGAAATAGCACCAGCGGTATGATGAAAAATATATACCAGTGAGAATGTTCCGATCTAAATACTATTCACTTTTGAGGATACCAAGAAGCCATACAGCAATCTATAGAAAGAGACCCTTCCGAGCATCAGCTTCCAGGCTGTGGAATGAGTTGCCAAGCCACATAAAACTCGCAACAAGTAGAGACATATTTAATAAGTTTCTTAAAACCCATTCATTTAAATTGGCGTATTTACAATATTAAGCCAGTTTATTATGTATGAAATGTATTTGATCTATATGAGCTCAGGATATGTTTTAATTGTGTTTTAGATGTTAAGCGCCTTAGAGCAATTTCGGTTGAATAAGGCACTATACAAAAAACTATTATTATTTTATTACCATACTACTGAATATTTAATGCAATTTTTATCTGGTGTCAGGAAAATGACCTATTCCACTGAAAGCCGAAACGTTATTTTATTCCCGTTATTAATGGTAGTATGTTTATCCCGGAAGTGACGTTAAACAATGTGACTGTTTTGTTTTATGGTTTGTTCTTAAACATCTACCAACAAATGCGAGTGCAATCAATATTTAGAAAAACTAGCAGGATATCTGGCATTGGACTGAAATAAATCACTTGGTTGATGACTACTTGGCCGAAAGAAAACCCCACTATAAATACGTCACGATAACCGTGTATAAATACATTATTTTAAATACAACAAGTATATTTTTTGTAAGAGAGATACATGGTTCCGCGGAAATATAGACAAATAATTATCAGATTTAGGGTTCATGATAAACTATTTCTTAGTTGTTTCACCTTGAGTATTCATAAAGAGACTGTTCGAGCTTCTAATATTCTATATATAGTTCCACACGAGACAGGAGTCCAGTTGATTTCAACGGGTGACTGTAGGAATTGTTGATAGCAATGCCTGGATTGGTCTCTTGAAGTCAAATAATAATAATTATAATAATAACGAACTTCTATAGGGCCAATATTCGAACTTAGGGGCGGACCTAGTACAGGGGTTGGGAAAACTCACAGTCAAGGTACGAAGCAAAATTCATCAACAAATCATCGGATGCAGTGGAAACGTGGAAAACGTTGGAGCGATAACCAAGTCTGAAAAGGTGACTTTTCAAATTGATGACATAATATTTTCAGGGAGTGAGTTCCAAAGAGTACAACAACAACTGAAGAAGTTAAAGTCCCAGCATGAGTTGTAACTCTGGGAAGATACAGCTAGTAAAATCCAGATAAACGGAGCACTCTGGGCTTAGGTGATAGAGAAAAACATGGAACATCGATAGGAACCTTCTCAGGAAGAATAAGAGTTTGTTAGACAATTGCATTTAGTTTTAAAATGACGCGCGATTGGACAGGGGGCCAATAAAATGATTTCAGGAATGGCATAGAATGAGAAAACCGAAGAGACGTATCTAAGTGTTATAAACACACTGAAGTTGTGCAATTCCTTTAGATACGGTGTTATAAAGCAGAGTTTCAATAATAAAGTATAATCAACCATAGCGACGAATAAGGTGAAGGCCACGAATATAGTAGATTCAGCAGCGACATGATTTCTAAAATTAAGATCACTAGCAAATATAACACCGAGATTAGGTACGTTGTCTGATGGTGTGATGCTATGATCAAGGATAGACGTAGGGAAGAAACAAGTATGTTTGCTGCGTTGTCTGGATGTGCCTGTAGTAATGACATCTGAATTTATGCATGGAACATCCAGCCAGATATATCATTGAGACAGTAACCTAGATGTGTAAGAGAAATGTATGTGTCTGGTGTATATAAAGATGTGTATACTTGGGTGTCTGCTGCATATATATGATGGGATAAGTTGTAACTATGAATAAGATAACTTAGTGGTATAGCGTATAACGCAAACAGGAACTGTCCAAGAACGGAGTCGTGCCTAACTGCAAAACTAGGAAATGCTTCTGAAAACAGTTTCTTACTTTTACTGACGGAACCGTATTTGTTAAGAATGAGCAGACCCAAGTAAATGTTGTGCCCGATATATCATGGCAATCAGACAGGTGATCTAAACGAATAGAATAATTAATGGTGTCGAAAGCTGTATATAAATCTAATATTGTTAGTGCTGTGTTTAGTGTCTATGTTTAGTGATATGTCGCTGTGAACTTTAAGTAGAGCTGATTCTGTAAAGTTTTTTGTTAACAGATTGAAAAACATTAGACAAGTAATTATAGGTTAAGTAAACAGTCACACGACTGGATAGGACGTTTTCTAATACTTTAGATATGACAGATAGATTAAAAATAGGTTTATATTTGTGCGGTTTTTGGCTGGTAAAGATGGTTTCTTGAGAAAGATGTTTACATGGGCATCTCTAAATGAGAAGGAACACACCAATGGTTAGTGAGAAATTTATTATCTTAGTAAAGTAAGAATCCGTTAATTCGGCAATGTCGTAAAATGACGGTAGTCTGTGTCAGACATTTTGGATCGTAAAAAGTTGTATTGCATGTAACCAAAAAAGTTCGCAACATCCATTGGAACTATAATGGCATTTATCATCTCGTGGCGTATTTATTTATTTTCAACAATTATGACATAATTAATGGCCAGCATAAATCACAGAATCATAAAGAAATACTCGTGTCACTTAGTCTATATTAACTCATGATCTGCTCATTGGAAAGATCAGACATTTATGTTTGTAATTAGCCGTGAATGATTGTGATTGGCTATTAGATGGCAACAGGCAATGGATACATCATGTGTCAGTGTGTATGGTCAAGGACGATTGTAATTGGTTATGATCTAGCAATTATCGCGGGTGGGCGGGTTAATTAACCATCACTGACAACATGTCGATGTGTCTTGCATGACTGAAATAGAGGAAATATTAGGCAACATTTCATGTTGTCAAATTATTGAGGTCATTTTACTTTGAAATGTTACATTCTGTTGGCGAAACGATGTGTCGAAGTAGGAATGCGGAACGCGATTTTGCCGGATTAAAGAGTCATTTAAAATGGAGCTCAATCCTTCACAGACAATAATCTCTCGGAAGGTGGATTTGCTGGATAAACGATGTCCGGATTAACGGATTCTCACAGTTATTGGAACAATTATTGTGTGAAGACAAGCTAGATTTTAGCAGACATAGAGGGATTGAATCACGTTCACAGTACTTATTAGGGGATGAAAAATAGAAGCCTTTCTATGGAGAGCCCTATTTATACAATTCCAGAGTTGACGATGATTGTCAGAGTTGTTGGAGATCATGTTCCTACAAAAGTCAGATTTAGCTTTATTAAAAAGTCTATTGCACAAATGGCACTGTTTAATATATATATATATATAGACTATATTAAGTTCTGTTAAAGAGACGTCCATGATACAGGTGTTTTGACCTTTACGGTTTGTGATCTGACGGGTGCTTTTTCTGAAGTAATGATTTAAGTGAGGTGTGATATTGTTCTCATAATGGTGATAAGTTAGCTTTAGGGTTGATGATAATTTCATACTTTACTATGTCATCATTAAATGTAAGAATGTCAATGTTGTGAGTAAACCGATAAATAATCTTACACTTAGAGATAACCGGATTATACCTAAATTTAATTTCTGCTATGACAGCAAAATGATCCGATATAACATTTGTGACTGTTAGTGTATGCATATATTTAGGTGTAGACCGGGTGATGAGGTGATTAAACCATTGACCATGAGTGTATGTGGGAAAAGAAGTGTCTTGTTTTAGGTCACAGGATGCCAAACTATCATTAAATCTAGATGTAACAGTAAACCGTGTATTTAAGTGAAGGTTGAAATCACCAAGGATGAACAATTCAGGAGAAATAGTAACTACGCTATCTAGTAAATCATGAAACTCAACAAAGAAGAATGAAGCTTCACAGGAAGGTGATGGAGATATATAAAATATCCAGTAACGGAAATGTGCAAGACATTCCAATGCAGATAGCCTCGAAACTGGAATAAGATCTGGACAGAATGGGAATTTAAATTTATAGAATACCAGAAAGCTAACAACACCTCCACGTCCAGAGTGTTGTGGTTGGTGGTAAAGGGAATAGTCAGGGAGGCAGATATCCTAAATACCGGTTGTGTCATGTGTCTAAGTGAAGTCGTGTGTGTGTGTGTGTGTGTGATATTTTAGTGCGAAGGCCGGATGTATGTTGCTAATTTTGTTACATTTCCAGGCGGTCCAGCAACTTGTGACCCTTGTTAAGGAATGGTTCCTCTGGATTTATTACCTCCAGACTAATTGCAATACGTACTGTCGTTATTCGTTTTCTAACTGGTCAATATATCTAATATTATGATATTTCAAACAAAAACCTAATATTGTGTTCTTTCTTAAGAACGTTCCGCAAATAGCCTTAACGATGTGTTCTGTGTCCGCTGTTACGCGTTTATTGTCATGGAAATTCAGACGATTGCTCTAAGAAATTCAATATTAAATAATATTATCATGGGAATTCTAGATAGAACCATTTTGGGTTTTCAGTTTAAGACTTTATTTTGGATTATATTTGTCTTGAAATAATTTGAGATAAGGTTGGACAGGTTTAGATCTGATCGTCTTAATTATATTGGCTGCGGTTTGAGTACAATATTTGATAATGATGTAGAGTGCGATGGATCAAACGATAAAGTGATTGTCAATTACAGGATGGTGTCTAATATGTGTGTGTATATTTGAATACACTTGTTTTCGTGTGCACATGTATGTGCCTATCACATGACGATGTAGAGTGCAATGCATCTCACTCACATGTCCACTAATCTGAAACTAAAAGAAACGAATGATGATATCAGTTAATGTATTTATTTGTAGAAAAGCTACTCTTAAATCGTCATCTGGAACTGAGTATGTTTTATTAGCACATAATGGGTTATTAATGGACGTGACGGTTGTTTGTTATTTGCATTGATGGGTATGACTTTATATGTTATAACACACACTCACACCCACACGTACACACACACACACACACACACACACACACACACGTACACATACACCACGTACACAAACACACGTACATACATACACCCGCGCGCATATATATATATATATATATATCATACATATATACATACATTTACACACGCCCGCACTCACACACATACACACACACACACACACACACCTTTCTATAGATAGGTTTATTTTGGACCACAGACAATTACTGTTGAATGTGAACTGTTGTGTCAAAAGAGTTAATATATGTATGTAGTAAGTCGCCATTGAACCAGACGCACGTGTTGTTTAGTGCGAGCTTTAGTGTCAAATGGTGTCTTTTACGTGCTTCCGCTTTTCTACGTCGCTTACAAATAGCCGCTTTCCTGTGCGCGTGATATATTTGTCGCGTACGAAAAGCGAATTAGTTGTGCTCCACAGTATTATGAGTAACCCACACACATGTATAGCTCTACATATAATATACGTAGAACTATACACGTTTTGATATATATATATATATATATATATATATATATACCCACGTCCTATACATGTATCGATATTTGGAAGAATTTTAGAGATGTTTATGTTCTGACCCAGTGCCACTGTATCATAAAATACACACCCACAAACACACAGACACAGAGACACACATACGAAACACCCCCCCACACACACACACAAGCGGGCGCATACACACTGTCCCTTCTCGACTATAACCCATTTGTACAAATCTCGTTATAAAATAAGTTATTTGTATAACCTAACTTATTTTACCAAAACATCGTACAACATTCGTTCAATTTCTTGCCATGTAAATTTTAAATGCATGCAGAATTCAGCACAGTACGTACAACGTCTATTGTACAACTCAGTAGACAATGTTTACACAAATGACGATGATTTGCACACACATTTATATTTAAACATTCGATGACGTATCAAGTGAAAAATGAATACCGTATTTTTAAAGCGTATTTTTTAAGACGACATTCCTGCCGAGAGAAGAATTTGAGCAAATATAGTTTAGTGATGTAAGCAACGATATAATTTGCGCTGCTCATCATATGATAAATGAATGGAGCTGGTTTAACATGTAATGGTGCGCAAATATATGCCTGAAGGATTAACGGACCTAACAGCCATGTGTGACATCACTACACGGTGGATTAAATATATTTCACGCCGCCTTATTCCATTGAATACAACAAAAGGCAAAACCAATTGAGTTATTATATCAGAGATGCGATCCATAACAAGAACAGCAGTAGCAAGAAACTAATTTCCACAAATGTTTTTAAAGACCAACACAATTACTAATTAGTCTGTTTAAGAACATGTTAACAATGTCTGTCAGCTTATCATTTACCACAATTCTCAGATTTGTTATTTCATCTGACCATAATATTAAACTATCATCAAATATGACGCATATTCTCAGTGATATCGGGAACGAAAAGGTTTAAACAGTTTTCTTTACATTCAATGTAATACTGTATTCCGCTGCAAATTCTGAACAACTGGAAAAACATATTATTAAGAGCCCGAATGCTGGGATACCATTATTTTAAGAGAGAGTACAGACTTGAAGGTGAATATATTGTGATTAGTAACACCAATATAGCAGTTAGCCAGCGGATATCTTCATATCAAAAGGAAGGTTGTATGAAATGATAGGTAGATTAATGTTTTGTTCTGGAACTTCTTTCTAAGAAACAGATTTCTTACTAGAACTTATATTTTGTTCTCTCCAGATAATTTCACCGGTCGCGTTGGTCCATGGAAAGAGAATTACTTCAAAATCTGGTAATTAATGTAACTGAACGGATCATGTATTTTGGTGAAGCCTGACTGAAAACATGAAACATATATGTAGTACAACATTATCTGGTTAACAGGTGGCGGGTTATATATGGGCTAGGTGATTAGTGCATACACATGGCCATGTGCTTATATATTGTTGATATAATGAATCTCTCTCTCTCTCTCTCTCTCTCTCTCTCTCTCTCTGACTCGCTCTTCCCATCTCTGTCATTCTGTTTTAATTATCAATTCTGTCACAGTCTCTCTGTTTCTGTATGTATATATCTCTCTGTGTCTCTGTTTATCTTATCTTTTTGTTTGTCTTATTTATATATATATATAATATATATATATATATATATTATTTATATATATATTCTAAAAATTTTTAAACAACACGCGCACACACACACATACACACATGCACAGGATACACACAAATTAAAATAATAAATTACCAATTATCATGGCATTGTATCTGAATAATACAATTTAATATTTA
This sequence comes from Paralvinella palmiformis, assembly GCA_025642065.1. Classification (NCBI taxonomy): domain Eukaryota; kingdom Metazoa; phylum Annelida; class Polychaeta; order Terebellida; family Alvinellidae; genus Paralvinella; species Paralvinella palmiformis. Next base: position 53,124 of record JAODUP010000770.1, on the reverse strand, counting down.
TGTTCTCCAGATACAGGAAACCGGCTATAAATATGAAAGATAGATATAGTGTGTTATTATGTGGCAGTCAGCTGGTGAGTTATGTATTGCGGGTGTTTATGTGTATATAAATGACTGTGTGCCTATTATCGTATTCCTATTATCGTGCCTATTGTCGTATTCCCCCCTCTCTCTCAATCACCATGTGTCAAATGATATGAATGGATAAAAAGGGAAAATAGGGAAAGAGAAGGGAGAGATGAGTACAAATACCTTCCTCTCTCTCCCTCGCCCCTCGCTCTGTCTGTCTGTCTGTCTGTCTATCTCTCTCTCTCTCTCTCTCTCTCTCTCTTTCTATATCACTCACTCACTCACTCACTCACTCACTCACTCACTCACTCACTCACTCACTCACTCACTCACTCACTCACTCACTCACTCACTCACACTCACTCACTCACTCACTCACTCACTCACTCACTCACTCACTCACTCACTCACTCACTCACTCACTCACTCACTCACTCACTCACTCACTCACTCACTCACTCACTCACTCACTCACTCACTCACTCAATCAATCAATCAATCAATCAATCAATCAATCAATCAACTACTCAATCAATCACTCAGGCACTCTCTCACTCACTCAATCTCTCTCTTCCCCTCTCTCTCCCTCCCTGCAGCCATGTTATTAGTCACTTAAAGAAAGTGAGATACAGACAAAAAGATTCATTTTTCTTTACAACAATGTGTTCATTAAACTAATCTTCCTTGATGTTAATAATCTTTAAGCATATAGTCATCGATATGATCAGAATAATCTCGAACATACGTAAGCCTCCATCTGACTGACAAATAATATCCCACCATAATTATTGTTCATATTTACAGCCTCGTTTCCGCAACAACATGATTTCATTCGGTTATTATCATTACAATATTATGTAGAAATTCTATCTCTGACATAACTAAGCCGACGAATGATTGATATTGTCCTGAGAGCATAACAATTAAAACATTATATTAATAAATCTATTTCTACAAAACAAAACAAAAAACTACGAAATAATTCTTACCATTAATTCACTCAAGCTTCCATCTTCTGAAGCCAGAATAAATGGCAAATGGCGCGAATGGTATTATCACGTGATTATAACATCTAGTAAATTAGACGTTGATTGGCTAAGAGCGATAAAATGACTTCCAGTTTCTGGCGTCATCCTTTATCGTCGAAGTGCAAGATTCTGAATCATAGCCCACATAATGAAAATCCGAGACTAATCGAAAGATCGGAAAGACGTAATTATAACGATAAATATATGTTTTTCTATAATTCATTATTTCAACTTGATGACATTTAAATCATGTCACAGTTTTATGTAAATATAGAAAGCTATAAATGTCTAAAAAGTGAATACATGTGAATTATTGTATATCACACTGGATCTACATGGTCTAAAGTAGCCGAGCATTAGGAATATTTATAATGCTGCAGCCAGACTTTTCTTCGAATACTAAAAGTTTATTATTCCTAAAGTCGTTATAGTATTAGTAATAATTAAATGATAATTATAGATAACGTACTAGCCATTTATCACTTTTATGCCATATCAGAAATATATAACTTAATATAGAAATCAACCAAAATATCGTTAATTGAATATTTTAGAAAGTTCATACATTACTTCATTTCCATGAGAATATAACGCCTTAATATAATTCAAATTTTATTTTGAAGAACAAAAACCAACAAATGCAATTCATCTACATGAATTTTAAAACATATATTAGAATACTAGTATGAACCAAATTTATTTTGGTTGATTAGTAACTCAATACACGTTAAGGAAAATTCTTGGGTTATCATCTTATTCCAAGAACAGTTAACTATTAAAAAGGGGTTTGTGACACATGTCAAGTAGTAAATGCAAAACATTAATTAGCATGTTCATAAGCATAACAGCTAACAAAATCTCAACCATATATATTAAAGACTTACCTCCGTCAGTATTAACGGCTGCAATAACTGTTGTCACTTCCTTGTTTCTATTTAACGTACTGTGCAGAGATCGTGTACCAGATTTTGCCATTGCCTTCATTTGGCTTGTGATCAAGGACAATTCCAGTTTCATCCATATTACAAATTTTGGCGCCAAGTTTATCAAGCATATTGAACTTTATCAAGGTTAGATTAATTGCTTCGAAGTATGACTTTACAACTTCCTGCTCCATACCCTGATGACGAACAGCTGCACTTATTTCATGGCTTTCCACCTTTGCATTTCTCACCATTCATTTTCGCAAACCGCTCAGCATATATGAAAAACTGTTTCTTGCCGAGTCGTACAGCGATGTCTGTCCGGTTACATGCATTGTCAATCAGTTATCCCTCTTGTTGGTAAATGTTACCTTCTGATTGAGGTGGATTTGAAGTGTTGCTCATAGAACATTAAATGTGGTTTGGGCTGCCTGCTGGGACACCTAGCCTGAGTTGACTGTCCGAACTGCTGCAACAATGTCAGTCGCATTCCTAAGCCTAGTGTTTATGGGCTTTGAATGTTGGTAGGAGCTGTTGTTCATTTAAGATGCCTAATATCTGACTTACATTCAGCTCATAACATATATACCACACAGACCTACATCTTATGAGCTTACTATTAATCGTTCACAAGGCATAATATGATTACCTATTAGATTATTAGTTTGACTACTAGAGTGTTACAATAAGACACTCGTGTCAATTGTATTGTATCAATTTCTTTCGTTTTGCTTAATGTCGCACATAATGGATATTTTTCTGAAAGAAGTGTTTTTATGGCTATTGAATTGACCAGAAAACGACAATAAATACACAATTAAACACATGAAGCAAAAACACTTTCTTATCAAAAACTTTAGAATGTTTGGTGTGTTTGTTTGTTTAACCTCAGTCATAGTTACACCTGTAAGATAACGCTGGGGGCAACTGCTTAAGGAAGAATCCGTCAAAGACAGGTATGATCTAGATCCGAATGATCTAATCCCTGCGCTGTCGGTACGTTTTTATAATATTTGATTCATATATCTTATTTTCTTGATAGTGAAAGGAATATATCTTATTTTTGTTCGCAATTTCAGGGCCTGCATTAGAAGCTTTGTAGAACGTAAGGAATGATGTTAGTAAACTGTACGTCGAATCGAAATATTGAATGATTACCTCATTATCACCCGATGCAACATAAACCTTAATTTCTGTGATGATGCATATGTTGATAGATACAGATGAGCCGAATAAAGTTCACCTCAGGAACTTCACATAAATAAACCAGAATTTCGAACCTTTGTAACCTTGCCAATCCAAATAGATACGTGTTTTCATATAGATACATATACGTATTTTCGTTTTCTATCTAAACCAGGTCTAAGAAAAATGCTAGAGTTCAATATTTCATGTCCTACTTGTGAATTTCAAGGATTATTAATTTAAGGGGTCATAAAAAGATCCGGATGAGGAATGTTTATATAACATTCATTTGTATGCCTATATTCAATTGAGAATTTCGAAGTAATATTATTTCATTTATTTCTAAGTGTAATCGTTTATGTCGTGGCATTAGTCTTAGTCTGATATTGGTAGAGTCAAATATTCATTAATAAGACTATAATGTGCTTTAACTAATTATTTTATCACAATACTACAATGTGGTGTCATATGACATCAACTAAGATGCCACAAAGAGTTAAGCTATAGAAATATCTTCATAAATGTTCCATAAAATGATCTCTGTCGACAATGACAATAGTGGCTTGCAGTTTATGTGTTAGAGATTTATTAAAACAAACATTGCAATTAAGAGATGGCTCTAAATATATATTGTCTGATAGTTAAAGTTGACACCCACTGTGCCCTGATATAAGGCGTGTTCCTTGGAGGTGGCACGACTGTGGGTGACTTACGGTTTACAATTTTGTTACGAAACGACCAAGGGGTTGGTGAAATATGACATGCTTCAGAAGGAGATATCCCTCTTTTCTTATCAACAAACTGACGAATATATCACTCCATTTTAACTCGCAGATGAAGTGACTGTGTATTATCCCAATGCCAATGGTTTACATCATTATTTGATTTATATACGATATGCATGCAGTAATAAATGGAAATTTAATTTCAATGTTAAAAGCCCAAATGCAGGAATGGTGGAAAGTCCGTCCTATGTTCCTAACCCACATGGCGATTAGGTAATACCTCTGCTTGAGGTAGAACAGCATCTTATTATATGAGAAACTGTTATGTCAACTGATTGCAGCTCTAATGAGCACATCAAATTCTGTACAAACATATGGAATCAAGCGTACTACGGCCTTAGAACATTATAAATGGTCTAGTCATTTTCTTTTTATATGGCAAACTGCTATCTTGAAACAAAATACCATTCTTACAATAATATGATAATACCTGACATCGTTCGAATTTAGAATGAACCAACTAGTCCTAAAATAAAGGTGCAACTTTCCCATCCGGAAGACTGCCAAAGCATCATACTCGTTCGTTTGTTTCTGTAGGATTGTTTGTCTACAAATATAAATACAAAGGAAACTCCAATTCATTTTCCTTATGTAGGACGTCCATAGTCATTCATTCTAGTTTTGACCAGTATTGATAATAAATAAATTTATCACTCAGTTACTCTAACTTAATAGAACCTAGTTGAGTTAAGAAACAACGTCTAATACTCGCTTAAAAGAGAGACAGAGATATAGGCAAATAAAATTAACAGTCAGATAAATATGTAGAAAAATAGATAGGCAAATCTCCACTGCCCAGATAGGGAGCGATAAAGTGAGATAGCTCTTCACTCTCCCTTTCTTATATATATATATATATATATATATATATATATATATATATATATATATATATATATATATATATATATATAATTAAATATTTGTAAGATAGTTCTACATATAAGTAAGTTAACTACATTGCTTTCGACTTCCGCCTCTATGAACAATTACCATAATACCATACGATATTATTCAATCTTGTATTCGAATAGCAATCGAAAATAATAAGGTAATCATAGTTCAACTGTCCAACCTTTTCTCAAATTATTTCAAATAAAAAAATTCCGAAAACAACTTTTAACAATAAATGAGTAAAGGAAGACATAGAAAACATCTTCCATATTATATTTGCTGACCGTTCTTGAGAGAGAACATAATATTATGTTCATGTTTGAAATATCATAGGAATAGATTTATGTTCTCTAGGAACTTGTGACCCACATTAGTTTCTTGGAGTAACTTGGTAAATTCATGTGATAATATCATTCGTGCCATCTATCAGTTATTGTGGCATAAGAAAGATAACGCTATTTTATATGGTACAAGTTGATTTCTCAATAAGAACACTCTATTGTTCTTCCCTCGAGATAATGGCACTGGCGTATTTGGTCAACTTAGAGAGAATTGCTCTATAATCTTGTAATTAATGTGACCTGACTGCTGAAGTTGGGCTATAAATATGACAGATAGATATGGTGTGGTATTATGTGGCCACTAGATAGCGGATTATGTAGGGTGGAAGTGTTTATGTGTATATAAATGGCCATTCGCTCAGAATTTATTGATATGAAGCAAAGATGGTTTGGTAAATAGTTTGTCGTGTGAGAAAACAATCATTGCACCACCCTCTCTCTCTCTCTCTCTCTCTCTCTCTCTCTCTCTCTCTTTCATACTCTCAGTCACCACATGTCTTATGCCTTTATTGGAGGGATAGCGCGAGGCAGATAAAGAGAATGATTGTCCTCTCTATCTATCCTTGTATTGAAAAATACTTGTCCATCAGTGGGTCTACGTATTGATCTGACTCTATGTCTCTCTGTCTGTTTGTATGTTAATATATAACCTTTCATCGTTTATTTGAATGGCATTTCGAGTTAACGAATGATTGGCCAGTTGAATGTGTTCAGATATCTACTTGATCCAGTATAATCTTGTCGAGATACTCTTTGCATAATCTGTGCTATTTTGTCACCGGACTTGAATAAAGTATGTAACATTATTTGTAAAATATTTGAATAAACAACGTTTTAGTTTCTTTTATGTTTAAGCGGCTCAAAGTATATTTGACTGATTTAGCTTAAAGATAACATATATATTGATCTCATTATTTTAAAATTTTTAAAATTCGAATATTCAAAATAAAAGTTAATTTGTGGTACATAAAACGAAGCTTCACGAGCTAGATAAATATCCTTCATGATTATTGACTCCTTTATTGACACTTTATTTATTGACAGTTTATTGGCATGTCATTATCAGGTTTTGGTATAAAATAAACTGCCGTGACAGGAAGATGGAAACGAGAGGATTAATTATATTTCTATTAGTTACACTTTAATTAACAACTTTTTATTGGTAGATAAATTATCTAACATACACTTATAATCATGAACCTGTATCACCCTTCGGCAGCAGATAGTTGAATATTTATATTATAAGAATGTATAAGCATACTGAATTAGTAGATATTACTGTATCACAAGAAAATCAGTTTATTATATTTCAACAAAAGCGTTATTATGTTTTGCTTTTATTTTGCATAGGAGTAACGATATGAGACATCGCAATTATTTTTATTAATGAAACCCGCCTTTAGAATCATAATTTAGTAAGTGTACGAGAATCTGTAACGAAATCAAGATGTTGAAAGTTTAAATTAAAACATATAATACTATTTTAAAATAATATTATAGCATTTAAGTGTAATTAGATTCCAAATATTAACTCCAGGAACAAAAGGTATTGTTTCAAAATAATAAAGTTCAGTTTTGCTGTTCTAGCAGTCAGTAAAAACTCAGTTTATTAGAAAAGATTGTCTTTGAGGAAAGTATTGTCTTCTACTGAAGGCAATGTGACGCCTAATGTTTTCGGAGATTGTTTGTGAGAAATAGATTTATTTCGGGCAGATATTCGATAATACGAATGACAGGCATAGTGGGGATTATAATAGTCATACATTCAGCAATTTTTCTATATGATTGTAACCTAATTACTTACTATAGCGAAATTACTTTGACAGCAATCTATTATACGAGTTGTTTGTTGGAGTGACAAACGCCGTGAGGGTTACAAATCCACCAAACAGTGTTGCATTCATTAATAATAATAATGTATATTTAATAAAGCGCCCTTACTAGCAGGAGCCATTCAAAGGCGCTGTACAAATAATACGTAATATAATAATACCCCAAATAATGTCTGTAAAAACCCTGTAATGATTTAAAAGATAATAATTATTTATCTGTGAAAGCGACCTTAAATAGGTGTGTTTTTAGAAGAGACTTAAAATTTCCAATACCATACAATACCAGCCACAATAAAATCGGCAAGCAAACAAACAAGCCACCAAAGACAACTGAGAACGGTATCCACAAACAGGCCAGAAAATCCACATCAATATTATATAATTAGCGACGTTCGACGCGACCACCTGTAGGAGTCAGGTACAAGAAACATCTACACCCTTCCTGGGATATCTTTCTAAATCTGTCTAAAATAAGTCACGACCGGGTCTACTAAGGCCACAACAATCTACATTAATAGAAGGTCGTCTCACACAGCAACACAAGGACAATTATACATATGATACCTTATACGTGACACAGCTATTACAGTAAAGAATATTATGATAACGACACCAGTATATATATATATATATATATATATATATATATATATATATATATATATATATATATATATATATATATAAAACAATATTAAAAATATGAAATGATGTTTGGCAATTAAATGTGATTAAAGAAACATAAGAAGACTATAGTTTTATTTACGAGAACCTTAATCGACGCAATATTTGTTATTGGAAACTAATGATGCATATGCATGTAAGAAAGGTTGATGACCTAGAAATGTATTATTTAATTATTAAAGGGCAACGTTAGGATGTGCCGCAGAACCTTTCTTCTCTATGTATCTATCCCGGGTTGAACATAGCATGTACTGGTCATATTTTTCTTATCACTACCACTACAATAAGTACAAGAATATGATATGAAATATACAAATGGTGGTTTCTCTCTCAAGCTCAGCCAAGGCAACACTAGAACTATTTTATTTCTCCCGTTATACTTTTTTCACGAATAATACGTGACTGGATTTCTTGATGAAGCAAAGTTGTGATAGAATTCCTGATTGTGCATACTTCAGCAGGTTTGTATAAGCAACTCAACAAAGAATTCTCCAAATAAAACGTTACCTTTTTAAAAGAAACGCGAACTAATAGAAACAGAGACATGTAAATAGATTGAGATATAGTTAGATCAATAGGTAGACAGAAGATATGGAAAATGTTTTACCCCTTTGAAAGAGAGTGAGCGAGAGAAACTGACTGACTGACTGACTGACTGACTGACTGACTGACTGACTGACTGACTGACTGACTGACTCACTCACTCACTCACTCACTCACTCACTCACTCACTCACTCACTCACTCACTCACTCACTCACTCACTCACTCACTCACTCACTCACTCACTCACTCACTCACTCACTCACTCACTCACTCACTCACTCACTCACTCACTCACTACTCGACTGACTGACTCGACTGATGACGACTGACTGACTGACTGACTGACTGACTGACTGACTGACTGACTGACTGACTGACTGACTGACTGACTACACTCACTCACTCACTCACTCACTCACTCACTCACTCACTCACTCACTCACTCACTCACTCACTCACTACTCACTCACCACTCACTCACTCACTCACTCACTCACTCACTCACTCACCCTCACTCACTCACTCACTCACTCACTCACTCACTCACTCACTCACTCACTCACTCACTCACTCACTCACTCACTCACTCACTCACTCACTCACTCACTCACTCACTCACTCACTCACTCACTCACTCACTCACTCACTCACTCACTCACTCACTCACTCACTCACTCACTCACTCACTCACTCACTCACTCACTCACTCACTCACTCACTCACTCACTCACTCACGCATTCACTCACGCATTCACTCACGCATTCACTAACGCATTCACTCAAGCATTCACTCACTCACTTACTCACTCACTCACTCACTCACTATCCCAATCGCTCTATCTCGATGCCCCTCTCTCTTGAGTCATGTTTTTAGATACTTAGAGATTCAGTTGCAGAAAAAAAAGATAAATGGTGTTAGTCATTTGTCCATAGGGCTAGCGATCCATTCTGATCACATATCCTATCACATAGCTATCGGTACAAACCTAATATCCTCGATCATAACTAACTTTGAAACTGTCTCTCACACAATATCGTACCGTAATTATATTTCAGGGTTACAGCACAGCTTCAACAGAAAAGTCCACCTCAATGGACCGTATTATATCATCCGAAGAGAAAAAGAATAAAACCTTTTAATAAGAAGTCTATCTCTACAAAACACGCTATAAAACTTGCCATTAATTCACTGAAGCTTCCCTCTTCTGAAGCCAGAATAAATGGCTAATGGCGAGATTGGTGTTATCACGGGATTACAACATCTAGTTAATTAGACGTTTATTGGCTGAGAGCGATACAATGGCTTTCGGTTTCCGGCGTCATCCTTCTATCCTCAAAGTGCAAGCTTCTGAATCAAGAACAGCATAATCAATATTAAAGACTCGATCCAGCTGTTTTCATGATATTACTGACAGGTTAATTAGGGTTTCAAGGATTTAATTATTAGGATACAAAACGAGGTTTCCTACAATTTATTATTTCAACTTGATCAGTTACGTAAATATAGAAAACTAGATATGTTTAGAAAATGAAAACGCCTGAATATCTAGAATTGTGTTATTTATATATATCTGATCTAAGTGGAGAGAGAGAGAGAGAGAGAGAGAGAGAGAGAGAGAGATTTGATTTTTATTTGCAATTGACGAAAAGTTTGTTAAATTTCCTTGGCTAATTTTCTGATATAAATCAGTTGAAATACTTTGGATGTTGCATATACTAAAATATATTCAAACATTCCTTTAGATGATGTACAGTGCCCTCAAGATAATACTTAGGCACTATTTTAATATGGGATAGGATAAAATCTCTAGAATGCTTTGAGAAAGATTTCTTCTATAGTTAAGTGGCTCACGTTATATCTGTTTGGCCTGGCTTAATATAAATCTATACCCAATATTTCAGTTTTATTGACTGATCTCTGTCTATCAGTCTTTCTGTTTTAGATTACCTTTTAAAACTTTGATTCCTATCGTTATGAGCCACTCTTTAATTAACCAAATTATTTAATTTCAGTGTTGGTCAAATGTAGTATGTGTGGTCATGGGGGTCCTAGGTCGGATAATTAAATGAAGAGCTCCCAGTCTTTTATTGATAGACGAAGTATCCTATATACGCAGATAAGAATGAAGAATTATCAGCCTTATGCAGCAGATACTTTATTTTTGTATATTATGACAAAGTACAAGCATACTGCATTATACGAAAATACAGTTTTATTATATTAGCCAATCAGTTTGACTTAAAACACACATCTATTATACTGCAAGAAAAGAGTTTACATTTTTTATTTGACTTTGCATGGACGTAACAACATGAGACATGCAATCAATTTGTAAATAACTACATTCAACTTTATAATTAAACAATATTATGAAAATATCCCACTAAAGCAAAATGATAGCATTTAAGTAAAATTAGATTCAAAATATTAGTTATAGGAATCGACATTATTATATCATAATGATAAAATTCAGTCTAGCTTTACTAGCAGATAGCAAAAACGTATTATATTAGAAAGTAATCTATTAGAAGAAAGCATAGACATCAATTGATGATAAGCTGTCAGATATAGATTTAGACGTGTCTTTGTCACTGGAAAGCTTGATTTTTGGAAAGAGAATTATTCAATAATCTTGTAACTAGTGTAACCGAGAGAGATCATATGTTTGAGAACCTTGGTTCTAAATATTTAAAAAAACATGTGATACGATACTAGATGGTGGCTTATGTATAGTCGAGATGCTTATGTGAATAGAGATGGTCGCGTGCTAAAAGATTACTGACAACAGAAGAAGCATCATCTGGAAAACGAATAATCGCATCTCTCTGTCTGTCTCTGACAGAAAGTCAATTAGGCATATTTAATGTGTTACATTAACTCCTGCAAGGTATGTATTTATCACAGTACACCTGGGATTAATATTGGAAATTGTATTTCTCTAAATGACAGTAAGCCACCGAAGGTTTTGGTTAATTCTTATTCAATTCTTAATACATCGATTTCAGATTTTAAATATAAATCTATTAAAATTATTGTGCCCTTTAATCCTAGACAAACAATATAATTGCTAAGAAATATTAATTTTCACAACCTGTATGTCATCGACGACTTACATAATGATCAGATGAGTAATGTTTCCTCATGGGTATTTTGCTTGAATGTTCAATCCTTGAGGAATAAAGGAATACCTGATTAAGTTGTATCGCAAGGTGTTGATGTACGGTAAAAGTTGTTTATCAGGAAATTTAAGGTGAATAGAAATTCATTTCGTTAAATATTTTCAAATATTGGCGTCATGTGTGAATCAGATATTAGTTACTGGTGCATGAGCGATAATTGGTGAAAATACTACTATTTTAGGACATAGTTTCCCTGGTGCATTGCCATGAATAGAAGACACGGAGCAAATGTCAAGAAAATAGCATGGCGGACAAGTTAAAACATCTCTCTCTCTCTCTCCACCTCCCTCCCTCCTCCTCCCTCTCTCTCTCTCTCTCTCACTCACTCACTCTCTCTCTCTGTCCCTCTCTGTCTCTCTCACTCTATCACACACACACACACACACACACACACACACACACACACACACACACACACACACACACACACACACACACACACACACACAGCGCACACAACACACACACACACACACACACGCGCGCACACACACACACACACACACATACACACACACACACACACACACACACACACAAACACACACACCATCACTAAGTAATGTCTGAAATATGTCCAATTATTATATTTTATGTAAAAATGCCTAAAATGCACCTACCAACTTCTGAAGTTGAGGTCAAGGATGTAATTGTCAAGGCCGCGAACAAGTCACGTGACTTCAATCCGCTGCCAATTGGCTTTTGAAGAAACGTGTCAATCATTTTCTGCCACTACCACTAGCTGAAGATAGATATGGGTTTGATAGGAAAGATTTTCGTCTTCTTTCTAACTTTCCTCCAAACTGATTAAAGGAAAGCAGCAAGGCCTATGGCAATACTCTTCGCGCTTAATGATGGCTATCAGACTGGTCATCGCAGAAGTTGCTCAACAGAATCTGCACAGCGACTTTGATGAGGCTCTTGAGGACGGATACATGACTACATTGATTATGCTTGATTTATCCGTGGTTCTTGAAGTAATTGATCACCCGATACTACAAAAGCTTTTATAATATTCATTTTGAATCATAAACAGATTCCTCAACTTGGGTAAATTCTTATTCCAGAATTCATTAGATGCAGGTATTCATTTTGCAGGTATTCATCCGTTTTAGGACCAAAGATTTAATATATCTCCAACCCAATGTGTTAATTAGGAAACGGCATAACATTAACTATCATTGTTATGCCAATAATAGACAAGTGTACATGACTTTAAAGCTATGCCAAAAATGGGATGAGATTTCTTCTTCAATTAAAGCTTGTATTGAATACATCAGTATTTGGATGAACAGCAACATGCTTAAATTGAATACGGATAGGACCTACTTCATCGTTTTCTCATCCAAGCAACATGTGAAGAAAACTAAGAATCTTCGCATTTAAGTAGAATGCAGTTTTATAACCTTTTCCGTGTCTGTAAAATATCTGAGGCTTAAAGTATTTAGTCAGTATTTGCTCAGTACTTCGAATTCGTGAAAGGGATATAGTAGATTGATTTGAAACGTATAAGAAGCCAGAGCAGCAGAAACAAAACTGGTATTATATGTTTCCCTTTGGGAAATCCTGTCACCATTCGTGCAGAGCTGTAGGCGATTTGTCAGAGAGAGTGGGATATTATATAATAATGCATTGCCATATATATAGTTTGTTGCGGGTTAAACTCGAGCTGTTACGCTGGCAAACACACCGATAACCTATTTGTGGGCTAAACGTTTCATCGTGTTCTCGATTCCAGCTTTCACGATTGATCTGTTTTTGTCCTGTGTCCGTGCTATTTAATACCTGGGATTTTGACCTTTTCATCAGCAAATGTATATATATATATATATATATATATATATATATATATATATATATATATATATATATATATATATAAAAAACACATCAATACAAACAACACACCAGTCTGGTATATTAATCAAATATTGTACTCAAAGTGCAACATACTTACGATTATCACACCGTCCGATCTTATCTCAAATTATTTCAAGACAAATATCATCCAAAATAAAACGATTATGAAAATCTCCTAAAGTAAAAACCAAACATGCTTCTATCTGGAATTCTTAATGAAATGGTCTTCAATACTTCCGAGTAAATCAAGACAAAATATCAGTAAATTCTATTTAATATAGATTTTACTATAGACTATTTACTTCCACTGAATTCAAACACAATAAGAACTTTTTAAAGAAACGTATATTACTACTAATAATAATTACGAACTTCTATTGAGCCAATATCATAGAACAGGATGGAGATTAATGGCACACCTACTACAGGGATAAAGATAACAACTGCAAACGCACGAGTCTCAGCATGAGATTTAACCCTGGAAATAGTGGGCTAGTGAAAACCAGATAAGGGAAGTACTCTAAGATTGGGTGGTAGAGAACGTATGGAAAATGTATACGAAGATTCTTCGAAAGAAAGTGTTTGATAGAGAATGGGAAATAATTTAAAAATGATGCGAGATTGAACAGGGGGCCAGTGAAGCTCTATTTCAGGAGAAGGTGAGACTGAGAAAACCGTGTGATAACCCTAGCTAAGGAATTCTGGACACACTGAGGTTTTGGAATATCAATAGATGCGATGTTATAAAGAAGAGAGTTGCAGTAATCAAGGCTACTAGTAATGAGTGCTGTAGCAATGGTTTTGGCGACTGAAAGAGAAATATAGCGACGAATTCGGCCAAGGTCAGGAATATGGTAGAAACAGCAGCGACATGTCAGATAATTATTTTTCTGAAATTTAAAATTATATAAGTAAATGATCAAAATTAAGTTGGACAGAAATTACAGACTTGAAAGTGAATTTAGTAACATTTAGAATTCAGTAACATCATCAAAACTGTTACTTGGCTGTTTGTCTAAACGTTGCTTTGTAAGTTTGCAATTCCGAGAGAGAAAGGTCTTAGCGGAAACTGGAAGTAATTTTGTTGTTTACTAGAAAAGTGCTACCTGTCGCGTCATCTACCGGCTATCCTGAAAAACATCGAGGCTAGCATCAAACCATGGGAAGATAACACTGGTTGAGTTGGCTCACGGATAGATAATTACTCCATTATCTTGTAATTAATGTAACTGAGGGAATCGTGTGTTTTGCTGAAGCTGGACTGTAAATATGAAAAATAAGCACGGGACAGCGTTACATGGCGTGCAAATACTGGGTTATGTATAGTTGAGGTTGTTAGGTTATGCTGATGCCCAGGAACTTACATATTCTCTCTCTCTCTCCCTCCCTCCCTCCCTCTCTCTCTCTCTCTCACTCACTCTCTCTGTCCCTCTCTGTCTCTCTCTCTATTAAAGCATTATAAGTACTCTTGACTCAGGAATAGAAACACTGCATCGCATCTCGAGCGGTGGCATTGGACACAGCTCGTGTGGTTGGTGTGTTTTATATAACAAGTTTAGTTGTATATATAGTTCACCTTAGTTGTTTATGGGAATATAATTATCTTTCCTATGTCCAGTTATGTCCAGTCTGTACTATGACATTCAAGGCTAACTTTAGTCTCCTTGTCATTAATAAAACCCTATATTATAATTATAGTTTGTATAGCAGATATTAGGTCTGATTTGAAAATGTTAATATATAGAACGGCAATTCTGCCATAACGGTCTGCTAAAGCGCCGATGTAATAGTGACGAGTAGGTCATGGTATTTATTGGATTTGTATGTTTATGAGGTATTTGACCCTCCAGCAAATATCACAAGGCATATTATGCTGCGGTTGAGAAAGTTCTGTTTTCTATGCATGCTATTACGGTCTGCTTCAGCGCAGATGTAAATCTTTTAATAGTAATTAAGATAAACATTTTTAATAGTAGTCACTTCATGACGCCTGCCCGTTGTAAAAACTGATCTTTGAAGACAGTGACAATTGGGTTATATGGTTTATATAGTATTGCTTTGAAGAAAGATACAGCAATTAAAAAATAGCTATAAATAGGGCTGCTTAGATAATTAATCTAAACATTCTCACTACTGCCGTGATCTGACTTGGGTGTTTTACTCCCAAACACACACACACACACAAACACACACACACAAAACACACACACACACACACATCTACTCTCTCTCTCTCTTCTCTCTCTCTCTCTCTCTCTCTCTCTCTATCTCAATATCCTATAACTACTTATATATTTCTATGCACATAACCACCTCGACCATATCTAAACTGGCATCTAGCGGACTCAAAATATGATGGTACCTTGTCCATTTGTTCATCATATTTACACACATATTCTGCAGCAACTAGATACATTTCTTTTTGTGTTCATTAAACGAGTATAGAGCAATTCTCTTTCATTGGACGAGAAATACTTTACCGAGATAACAAAAATAAAACTAACAAGCTACGAAATGAATGGCGTCATCTTGCCATCAATTCTCTCCAGCTGCTATCTATCAATGGCAGATGGCGCTAGTGATATTATCACGTGATTATGACATCTAGTACATTAGACGTTGATTGGCGGAGAGCGATAAAATAACGTCCAGTGTCTGGTGCCATTCTTTTATTCCTTAAAATGCAAACTTCTGAATCAAATTCCAAATAATCATTATCCGAGACCCCATCTAGGTGTTGCCATGAAATCATTGATAGATTAATTTCGATTTCAAGGTTGTTGAGAACAGAGAGATGGGAGTTAATTATTAGGAAACAATTAAAGTTTACTATGGTTTATTATTATTTCTACTTGATCGCTTTCAAATAGGATGACAGTGATATGTAAATATAACTATATCACATCAATATTTCATGTTTCCAGCCAAGCTTCACCAAACGAATGATCCCTTCAGTTACATTAACTTCAAGACTATGAAATAATTATATTGCCCTGTATCAACTCGACCAGTGCATTATCCGGAAAAAGTTTCATCTTGTGATCATGTCATATTAAATTCCATCTTCCCTATCAGGATAATTGCTAGATGGCGCGATCGGTATAATAACCTGAACCTTTTAAATAAACGACAAAATTGCTTCTAGTTTTCAGCAGCTAACAGACCTTAGGGTGTTACTAAAGACAGTATATTTATTTTCAAGTTTGTAAATTCTCTTAAATACTTTTTTTTTCAATTTCTTCAACATATTTAGCATTTATTATTTAATCGTATTATTATAAACTATTGATTGTTTTTGAAGCTATAATGATATAAATGCTTGTTAATTGAAACAAACTCAAAATCTCTCAATATACTTTAGTGAGAATAAACAATCTATACCTAAATCAACAGCAAATAATATGTCAAATTATTTGCATAATGTGATGATTATATAACTAATCACATTGTCTATTTTTGATGATTTGTTAGAGTTTTACCGCATTATTTCCTGCAATAGTGCAAATTTGTATTCTTTAAAATAAGGGTGTATTTGAAATGGAGTATTATTAATTCAAAGTCGCTTATTATCGTAAATAAATTGTTATTCATTAGCAGTATAAAATCATTTATCGTTATGACGTCTATTTATATGACGCAAATATATTTATACTTAAAATAAGACCAATCCATGTTAAAAAGGAAAATAATAAATGTTTGATCCATTAATTTTCTGATAATGAAATAAGAATAACTGGAAAACATTCAGTCACCTCTAGTAGAAGGCTGATCGAATCACTTTGTTGCCTTTGTCACTTGGATGTCAATTAAACCCTTCGGTGGAAATGTTCCATTTTCCGTTATGGTAGCCCTCTTATTAAATTAACAACAATTGAGGCAGAACAAGGCCATCGCTCAATCATCTAAACATAATAATAATATCATATTTACAAATCACTTCCTATATATCAATGTATCACGTAAATAGTTCTTCCAGTCCCTAAGCTAATTATCCACACAGATTAGGAATGTAATTGGATAATGACTGAGATTATGATGGGATGGCAGGTAAAGGATTATGCGAAAATAGTCTTAAGTTGTTGGATGATACTAACACTGATTAGATTACAGGATTGTAAGTGAGTAAGTGAGTGAGTGAGTGAATACTTTGCATAACCTCCACCGTAGTCGCCAATTGGAATTGCGATCCTTCAAACGCAGCTAACGCTCGGATTCGAACCCATAAATGTAGTTTGTCACGACTCTAAATGAGACAATATCTAGATGATAGCTAGACAAAGACAAGAAAATGAAACTAATTACTTTCAGAGATTACTTAAATGACTTTGATAACCGTGATTAACTATTAATTGGAAAATTATCAGTTGTGGAAAATATGCAGAAGGTAACTTGCTGTACATAACATAGTTGACAATAGATAACTACTGAAGATATTAACATTTTTGTCTGAGCCGACTTATTATAGACCTAAATTAAGAACGAAATTATGTTGTATGGTTATGGAACTGAACAGAAAACCAAATTAAACACAAGATTATACATTTGATGTAAAAACATTTTCTTATAAAAACGTTAAGATTGGTACTGGTTACAGCTGTAAGATGTCACTGAGTGCAATTGCTTTGGGAAATATTCAGTGTTGTGTTTCGATGTAGAATCATCTTTTTCATGTCAAAGTATAATGATATTATGGTATGATATTAATTGAATTGGTTACAATTAGTTTCAAAATGGTACAATGTAATCTTCACACGTAATGGTTAAGACGATTTATAGAAACTATTATTTTCTTACTGCTGTCAATGTGCTTGATATACGAATGATCACTTCTTGCATAAAATAGACTTTGTAGACAATGACAATAGAGGCTTACAATTTCTGCATTGGAGCTTTAGTAAAAATACGATAATTAAGGGATGGTTTTAAATATATCTTGTCAGGCAGTTAAAGTAGATGTCATGCCCTGATTTGGGCGTCTTTCTCCGAGGTGGCACGATTTTGGATGATTTAATGTTTAAACCTTTGCTACAAAGCTAACTTGGAGGTTGGTGAAATATTATACGAGGTGGCAAACCAGACAGACAGATAAATAGACAGGCAAAGAGACAGATATATAGACAGACAGACCGAAATCTAAATCTAAACAGATATATAGATAGCTAAATATAACTTTTGTGGCCAAAATCAATTTCTTTATCAAATATCACATACAGGTAATACAAGAGACAAATTCATATCGTCTGAACTACCAAACGAGTTACATCCTATTTCTTTTCGTCCAGTTATTAATTAGTTGATGAGTGAGTGGGACAAGGTAATCGACCTTTCTTTAAATAATTGCTTTCCCCAACTTACATCAAAATCAATAAATGTCCTCGATCAATAAACTATAAAATAAAGCACATATTGCTCCAACTAACTTAGCCCAATTTAAATTATTCCCAAGACTCAAATATGATTTCGTAATTATGTATATTGGCTAAGAAAAATATCGTTAGCTGAAACAAAATATTGTTCCACAAACAAATCCATAACAAAATTTCAGGAATGGGATATTTTTGGAAGTGTGGTGCACGTTACACTGGCAAATGATAGAATGGGCACATGCAACTTCTTCTTTGTTTAGTTTCTTTGTTTGTTTAGCAGCTGGATACATGACGTTTGTTATCATGATTCTAGATACCCGACGTATGTTGGGCACGGCGTGAAAATATTACTTTATAAACAACGCAACTATTATTAATACTCCGGAAATCACGTTGATCTTTTATATGAGAATCGAAGAAATCCGTAGACGACAACTTCGCTCGTCTTCTTCGGAATAAAATGATAAGATGCCGGATAGTATCCGAGAATGATCATGACTTTTTTGAATTATTTTAAATTTTGTCAATTACAGTCATTAACGTAGAAGCCAATACTGAATCTAAAACGATTTATTATCTGTTGTCCAGATGAAAGCCATTTCCGTCGGAAGCCATCGTCATTTCTCCCATTAATGATGGGATGTTTATACCGGATCTGAGTTAAAACAATTTACTTGTAGTCTGAGAGTGTTTGTGATTTTACATCTATCTAGAAACACGAATTGGTAATAGAGATATACGGTTATGACTAAACATAGACAAACAATTGTCGCTGTTTTACTCCCCCCTCCAGATATTCACATAAGACTATTGGCTTTTTTTACATGTAAACACCCAACATAGATCTATTCATAAGAGTAACATTTGTTGACATACATGGCGAGCGAATTAGTCATTTCAGAACTCAAATAGTATGTGTATCAAAGGCAATGATAGAGATTCGCGTAGTGGATACATCTTCACCATTCTCATATCTAGCAAATATCCTAGGATTAGTAACAATGAGCACACGCTTGTTATTAGTTAGAATTGTTCCATATCACAGGCTTGGTCTAGTTGATAGCGTGTCGAACCATATATCACTACCATCCTTGTTCGAATCTCGGCGTGGACATATTTGATGGGTGTTTCGTCTTTGACTTCGTCTCATCACATTTGGAGATGGCTCGGCCCATTTAGCCTACCTTGTGCATAAAGTGGCTTGGTCGATTCAAGGTACGAAGGAGCATTATCGGACTTCATCATTGTAGAATGAAACAACGTGGTGTGACTCCTAAATGTTCCAGTGAATTTATAAACTCTAAGGGATAGATGAGTACTTTAGTTTGATCATAAATAGGATATCTGGCAAAAGTTGACTTTTTAAAGGTGTATTTTAAAAGTTGAAACCGAGGAAGAATAATCTATAATACATTATTAACAATACCACTTAAGCGAATTTGTAATTTCCTTGCAGTATACTATTATACTTAAGCAATACACAAACACACCTAACAAACCTCCAAATATATTTCAGAACAGTCACAAATTAAGTTACTGTCACCTACCATGTAGTCATCGAGATTTATATAGGTAATTCTGTATTTAAACTAATGTGTTTCTGCATGCACGGATTAGCGTAAGTGTATGCACGCAAGTGTGTGACTGTATAGGCGTGTGGTTTTCTTTGTTTTTGTCTATTTCTTTGGTTGTTTATTTGTTTGGTTAAATTTGCATACAAAGGCACCAATAATTATGGGTTTCACTGGTGCAATTATGCATGCAGGTGCACCATAAATAAATTATGTTCCCCTTATGTAATGCTCTACTCGATGAAAGCCGACGCTGATATTTCTACAAATCCTGGAATTTATCATAGAAATACTATATAACATTATAATACAAACTGTACCAGAAGGAGTTGATGGTGCTGACTGTAAATAACCTGTTAAAGTATTTTGTAAGAGCCAAAACCCGACCATAGTTATAGAAGATGCTAATAAAATACTACCTCGTGTTGGTGCCAAACTTCGAATGATTGTAACACGATGCCACCGCACATTTGACAGAAATAGAATACTTAAGAAAACCCTGGAGCTTTAAAACCAAACGATTTCAGGGAAACAGAATATACATTCTGGATGATATTGAAGAGGTAACTCGAAAGGTTGACACAGCCTTGAAGAATAGGATGAGGGAATAACGTAAGAGTGGAAAAATGGTCTTCATACCATGGAGTACTCCTAGACATCTGTTATACAAGGACAAGGATAAACCCACTGATCTATTTAGAACAATTACCATGGATACGATCAGTAAGAAGCACTCCGACCAGGAGCCTGTTATCGCTGAAAATTGCAGCCTGGAATGCCTACGGACTATGACTAAGAAAGGGAGAGAAAGGCATAGAGATGTACATAGCCTCACATGATATCATGAAAATTGTAGAGACATGGAGCAAAAACGCAAGCGACTTCATAAACTGGATTCAAGACACAAAAATGTACACTATGGAAGGAATACGTCGTTCATGATACGACCGATGTTCTGGTGGCATCGCAGGTTTTGTGAAGAACTCGGTTAGAGAAGGTATTAGTAAGTTGAACAAAACCTTCAACAATACTATATTCTTAAAAATTGATAAACAGTTTTTAATCTTGAGTTAGATATCGTATTAGTATTCACATATCTACCATCCGATCGATCATTTGTATATGGTAGTAATAAACAAAGTGATATTGGGTACGATGATATGGACATGCTTATTTGTGGTAATTTCCTGGACTACATCGAAGATGAAGATAAATATATTCAAATTAATAACTTGTCCATTAATGAAACTGATAATTTTCATGTAGAACGTAGGTCAAAAGTTGTCAATAATTAAGGTAATCACCTAGTAACGCTCTGCACCAATATCAATGTACACATTCTGAATGGGCGTAAATGTGATGACGAACAAGGTTAATACCCATGTATAACATCTACAGGTAAACGTGTAGTTAATTATATGATTTGGTCCACAAATATATGATCGGATTAAATACATTTATGTTTCTTTTGAAGATGTTACACAGTTCGTAATTGACCATTTACGTGTATGTTGTATAATAAACGTTCGAGATGTTGTCAATCAGGGCTTCGGGAAGATGATTACAATTACATATCTGGCTATCGTGTTATTTGTAAAATAGTGGGAGAATACAAACAACTATTGACTGATGAGTATAGTACCAGCCAGGTTCATTCTTTTGAACAACGTTGCAACACTGTTAACTTAGATTGGGCGCTAACCAAGTAATACGATCAATGTATGAACAATTAAAAACATGTGTACGTACAGATAATAGTCTTACTGATTGATTGGTTTAAATGCATAATTGGTCACGTCAAGGTTATATGTTATCACCATTGTTATTTGCCCTTTAACTTAATGAATTTATAGAGATCAGAAGTCTGCAGATGTATCTTTGTATCTTTGTAATAATTGGAGGTGTTAGACAGATACTGTAGTAAATATCTAAAGTAGTTGTATTCCGAAATAGTGGAATTATTAAGAAAACTGAAAAGTGGTGTTACAAAGGTAAATTTCTTAATATTGTACCAAATTATAAATATTTAGTAATTGTTTTTAGTTGTTTATTAAAGTGGAATACGGAACACGATCCATTAGCAAAGCAGGCAACTAAAGCTGTAATTAATTTAAAGAAATTAGAACCACTATGTAATGCAATGCCATGTTCGACGTATTCTAGCTTGTTTGATAAGGTGGTATTACCTATATTGTGTTATGGTGCTGAGATATTAGGATATAAAAGAACAGAGCGTATTGAACGCGTACAATTAAAGTTTTTGAAGCGTGTCCTTTGTGTTAATAATACAACATTAACTTCGGCCGTATTAGCTGAATGTGGTAGATATCATTTCTATGTGAAGTACCTTACTAAATGTATCACATTTTGGCTGAAAATAAACAGTATGAAGTAATGCTATATGATGGATTATAATTTACATGAAATGGGTCGTACCACATGGTGCACAAGAAGTGAGAATTTCTTAAGTAGATATGACTATAATTACGTTTGGATGAACCAAGGAGTTAGTAATGAATCAATAATTATGTTTGAATTTAAGCAACGTGTTAAAGATTGTCATCTTCAGGAATGGACTGAATCAGTTAACATAAAATACTAAACTATCGCTTTTTAGGAATCTTAAAATTTAAATAACCCCAGAATTATATTTATCAAGTATAAGAGACAGAAAATGTATATCGGTGATTGCAAATTTTCGATGTGAAAGTCGTGGATTAGCTATTGAGTCAGGGAGACTTTGTCAAAATGTACTACCTAAAGAGGAGAGAATTTGTTTATGCTGTAGTAAATTTCAGAATAATTATGTAATGGAATGTGAATTTCACTTTCTATGTAGTGTCCAGCATATAAGTAAGAGATATTAGCTCAATGTATATGATTTTAAAATCAAGGAATGAAACATGCATCAAAGCAGTTGGTTTACTTTTGCACTATGCATTTATTGTACGTCGCAATATAATTGAACTGCTTATTTAAGCCTTTGTAATATGGGTCTAGGCCCTAAATTACGGAATAAATAATACAATACAGTATAAAGAAAGCATCAACACGGATTGAAGCCATTCAACCAGTACAATCCTAGCTTATTGGTAGAAGATTAATCAAGTGCCGTTCTAATTCTTGCTATCATCAATTCTTGCTATCATCAATCAGGAGTTGTGTGTCTGAAAGCCCGATCATTTTTCATTGGTCCTTGATTTGAAATCTCAACAGATAGGAAACGGGATAATACGAACGTTAGAGTTGTTGTTAGAAAGACTAGGTTTATAAAATACCACATGATGCACTTCTTCATCTAGTAAATTTCGTAAACACGATATCACTCTTAATAAAAACCATACATACCAGTTTACACACAAACAAGCCAGTCATACACATACATCTCACACACACACACACGCACGCACACACACACACACACACACACACACCCGCGCGCGCGCACACACACACACACATATATATATATATATATATATATATATACAAACACACGCACGCATAGTGTGTGTGAGAGAGAGATAAATAGAGAGTGGGAGAGTGGGGCACGCACAGAGAAAGAGAGAGAGAGAGAGAGAGAGAGAGAGAGAGGGGGGATACTGAAGGATGTACCATTGAGCTAAAGCAGCTTAATCAAGACTAACACGCTATTCACAAAAACGCTGTCACCTGAGCAATTGCATAGCGTCATCATTTAATTATAGTTTATGTGGATAAATCAAATCAATTGTATTTACTATAATGAAGTTATGAAATATATCAGTATCATATCAAATGAATGTTTGATTCAATACTGTGAGTGTGACTGAGAAACAATATACTGCTTCAACCATTTTAATGCAAAAGCCAATACAACGTTATATTAGCCCAAAATAAGGAATATATTGCCCTCGAAAAAGTATTTGACACCTAAATTTTATTCAAAGGTTTCTAGTTTAATAGATATTTTGATAACTGTCAGCGAAATATTATTTTGATAGATAGTGACTTTCGTAGAAATTGCATTACCAAGGAATTCTAGATTAAACTGAACGTGAAAAGAATGCTTAACGGAAAAGTTTTAGCAGTGAATCTAGTTGAAGTAATTCGAAACACATCAATAGTTTGACTTACCCAAAAACCATAAGAAAAGAATTACCCTGAACAGTTATGAAATAGCTTGAGTAATCAATGAATTAATGACGCTGTGTATCAATTGTATCTTTTATAATCGTATCAATATATTTTGGGTATCATCTAAAACACCTGAATAAATGAAGAAAGGCGATTATGTAACGGGTGAAGACATGATAATATATTGCTAAAATGTCGTTCAATTACATTTTTATTCTATTATTTTAAGAATGATTTACAATAAGTTGTATAAGAGAAGTCATTTCTATGAAAGTTTATTTACCCTCGAAGAATAATTTATTCCCCTATTCGCTGTCAAGAATGATATAATGGATTTCTTTCAACTTGTATTACTTTTATTCAAAAAATATATTCACTGTAATTAAGTTTCCCTGTGTATGTCACGGTATGTTTTTATTAAGTGGTGTGCTCTAAACATAATCAACATACTATTAAGCCAATCACATATTTTTAAATTATAACACCTTGAGATATGGTTATTTCTTTTAAATTAATGCATAATGTGTCCTAATCCTCTGCTTGTTTGAGCTGAAACGTGAATCACTCTAGAACACTTAAATAAATTGGTTGCAATTATTTGGTAGAGTCTAAAACTCGCATTATTCAAATCTCGATGTGTTACTAATATTTCTAGATCAGCTTCTTGAAATACGTCACCGAAACCTGGCAAACAGACATATTAATTTAAACTTTCGATATACATTAATAGACGAAACTCATAGACACGTTGGTGGTAGTTCTTATGTACAACAAACAAAACAAAGACATATCCTGCACCCTAATACTGTCTTTTAATAAAATACAACATTTTAAGATCTTAGATACAGGAAGAACACTATAAGAAGTGCAATGATTACCTCCTGAACCATAAATGTGCTATTTATTATACAAATTGAGCCAACGCTACAGTCTGATTAACATCGGCACTTAAGTACTTATGCACTTATAAAGCTTCTGTATGCAAATTATGGCTTCACAATAAGGAGTATTACAAAAAGCAATGTAATGGATAGTAAATCATCTCGAAATTTGGCACGTTTCATTCCTATTAGAGTTACTATGTCATCTTCAAGGTGATGTAGTAGCATGCTTGAGAAAACCCCCAGTATAGGACTATATTTGAAATTCAAACTTCTATATGAAGTATGATACATTTGAAACATTTCTTCTTGGCCTCTAAAATGTTTTTAAAATGGTCGTAAAACTTTACAACGAATTTTTAATTAGTGAATGGTAGTTGTGTAAGTTGAAAAACCTGCGTCATATTTCCTGTTTAAAATAGACAAAATTTTACGTTATGCTAAATCATGAGTTGAAAATAAAAGAGTTTGCAATCAGCAATTCAAATTCCGATATTCTCGCCACACCATCAACGCACGAACCGTGAGGTAATATTCCTGAAGGAATAGCAGGTAGAGAATAGTAATCCAAATAGTGCAAATAGATTTTAACATTCAGTAATATAAAGGTTTATCTAGATTAATTCATGCTGGATCCGAAACTTGTTTTACTGAAGATGACAACACAAAAATGGACGTTTATTTCTGGGAGATAAATCATAACGCCAATAAAATATGGCAAACTATTAAGCGTGGGAGATGACAATGAATCGAAGCGACCCACGTCCTGTCGTTCTCAGTTATTAACATTTGTTTGCTTTGACTGATAAAGCTATCGGTTATGTGCCCAAATAGTCAAACAGAAACACTGATTACCAAACAGGGCTATGGTGAACGGTCATGGAATAGAGCTGAAAAAATAATATTATAAAATAATGGATCATGCTATATTCGGTGAGTAATCAGTCAACCGAGCAACAGAACGATTTGTGAAATACCACTAACCTTGTGTAGAACTGATTTTATTTTGTTGATATTTTATTCTGTACAGTTCTTCCTCTCTCTATTGCTGCGATTAGTACGTTTATGGTCATATATTCCTATTGTCTAGTCTAATTATACACTTAATGGGCCTCTTTCAATATTTATGCATGCTGGGATATCCCGATCCAGAAAGAGGGGGAGTGTTTCAGGGGGAATTCCAGAGATGGCGTATCTCGTAATAGTCACCGCATACAGTGAATATGACTTCATTAGCAGACACAAAAACTCTAGTGTTCCACAATTTTTACATCATTCACGAACAACACAAGGCATACACTTTAATCGGTTATCTAAGGATAAAATCATAAAAAAAGCCTGGATCGTTAAGATTTTTAGAGAAGATCCTGGACCATTTTTTACGGTATATAATATCTTGTATAATATCTCCATCTTCCTATCCAGCTCATCTACTACATGTGGGTGCTTCTGGAATTATCAGATCAAGCCCAATAGTTAGTACCCATTAAATCCTGGTCAAGATAATTTAATCCATAATTGAAAGAAAATATGTTTATTCAAATTGTCACTTTTTTAAAACGCAACATCATCATGGATGCCATGTAATAAAGTAAAACTATTTAATTACTGATTATTCTACTCGAGTAATTTTGTTCAAGTTATTGGAAGTAAAAAAGCAAGATTTTTAACTAACTACTTTTATCTGTAACGTACTAATTGTATTTGGGGTAACGCAACTTTTTACTTCTTTACTTTCGTGTATTTTCGCAATATGTTCGTTACTTATTTCGTCATAACATATAGCCTATGATTTAAAAGACAATTGATACAGTTGTTACAAATTGTCATTACAAGTTGTCACCAACTTGTATATCTTGTGTATGAATTTATGGTAAACAAATATATTGTTAGATGGTGTGCTTTTAAAATGAGTTGTGTAAGAATGCTAGCATTTAGTATACTTGTTTTAGTTGCCTATAACTGAAATTTAAGACTCGTCGTAATTTTTCCAACCTATTTTTGAAGGCTCGCCTTGTTATACACCCTTCAGCTAAAGCCAACTGTTTTCAAAGTTTCATCATAATAACATTTTATAATCTCATTGGTGACACCACCTTTGAGAATCAGCTTTTACTGAAGTTGAACAATGGCGATCTTCAGTGAACTGAAGGTTGCAGCATATCTGCATGTTGTGGATGCAATGAACTTAAGGTGAGAGCACACGTCTTGTGCACTGAGTATTTGATTCACATATTTTGTGTTTCAATAAATCTTATCTTCTACTTTTACTTCAGTTACTTTAAGAAAGTAGTGTTACTTTTTACAAGTTCAGTTTTACATCTACTTAAGTGTTTACTTTTACTTCTACCCAAGTTAAAAATGAAAGTAGTTCAGTCACTCCAAAATATCATATATTAAACTATACTCTTGGTTAAGGCTTATCATAATAATATTTTGTAGTCATGAAAATATATAGTAACATGTTTGATTACACTACCAACACATTTTATTTTGATCGCAAATTCAATAACATTTCGCTTGATATTAGGTCATTTAGATATATGTGCTCTCCAGAACGTAGATACGTGTCAGTTGGAGTTAGGTTTTGCTGATATTGTTGTTGCTTGATACATTTGAAAAACTGTAGTCAGGAATCTTCTAAAATTGAACAAAAACACAGAAATTATCAAGAAGGGTCTTCATGGAATCCACTATAAATAAATGATCCAAGGCTACCAATGTTAAACGTTATTCAATGTAAAATGGAAATATTTATGACCATTTCCAAGGTAAGCTTTACCAGCTTCGTTCTTATTGTTTCAACTAAATTATACGTAAATTCTGGAACTGTAAACAAATCACGGTCATTGAATGTCACCCTACTAGTTTACGATTCAGTCGTGTTGATACTATAATCGTACCTGACAGAGTCCCCTTAGCTTCGATCTGGGCATACTCATGAATATTCAATAGGGAATATTAAGAAAGGCCTTTTAGCTTTAATTCACTTATCATCTTCAAATGTAAATATAGATAGTTAGTTAACACGTAACAATGTTATTATTTTCGAACTCAAATGGGACAGCTTAAGACAAACGCTTCAAGAAAAAAGGTCCATTGAATCCATCACTCTTAATTAATCTAAACTAAGTTCAAGATCCTTCATACAACAATAAAATGACATTCATTAATAACAACATAGATGCAAAAGGCACACACAAATTCGCAATTCACATATAGTCCAGGAACATATTTAACAATCAGTTCTCATAGATATTGATTAAGGCTTCCTACTCTAACATACATTCTCAACAACCAGTGAAGTATCCACTGCACAGTTTTATTCAAGCGTGAACTAGTCTCCTACGTCATCGATTACTTCTGAAAAATACTCAGTAACACAAGTTTGTTATCTAATAAACTAACAATCAATCAAATCAGCAACCTTAAAGTTTTTTTTCTAAAAATAAACACAGATAATGGAATACTACTAAATATTGTTTAAATCAATAGATCGACCTCAGACTGCTTTCTGCGACATAGAGTCATTTAAATTATTATTTTAATATGAGAGAAGAAAATGGGAAGCAACTCGCTTGTTTAAAACATTTAATATGTCTTCACTTCTCTAAGAACAACAAGAATCAACTATAATACTGTCAATGTCGTGAGAGGTGCCCGTAGCTCATTGGCATTAAATAGCCTTGTGTTGAATGAATCCTTTCAACGATGGTACCTGTTCATTCAGATTTAATTTTGCTAGCTCATTCCCGAACGAAGCAATTTCTTTTATTTAGATTAAATTACTTCGTTTACAAACACTACAACTGCATCGAACACACAAAAAGTCATATTTCTAAACAGAGATTTACAAACAAAAATACAGTGCGGACTTCATCTATATATATATATATATATATATATATATATATATATATATATATATATATATATATATAATATACATACACATTGCCCGTGCCAGAGATTGAGGTTCGTGTTTTCTTTTTACCAATTTTGTAATATTTGATATAAAGGGTTAGTGAGTTAATTTTTGCGTGTTTATGAGGTATTTGACCCTCCAGCAAATATCACAAGGCATATTATGCTGCGGTTGAGATGTTCCTTTTTCTGTGCGTGGAGACTGTATGTTTCCAGGTCCACGCGTTCTAAGAAATGTTTATCTAGAGCTGTATATTCCGTGCTATATTTACCGGTCCCCGCATTGAAGAAAAGTTGATCTAGAGCTATATATTCCATGTACTATTTGCGTCTTTGGAGGGCGCCGTTTATGTGTCTGGCCTGGTTATCACAGTACGCTCTCTAAAGCATTATAAGTACCCCTGACTCAGGAATATAAATACTGCATCGCACCTCGAGCGGTGGCATTGGACACAGTTCGCGCGGTTGGTGTGTTGTATATAACAAGTTTACTTGTATTTATAATTCACCTTGGTTGTATGTGGGAATATAATTATCTTTCCTAGGTCCAGTTATGTCCAGTTTGTACTATGACGTTCAAGATTAGCTCTAATCTGCTTGCCATAAATAACATTTAATAACTACAATAGTTAGAATAGCATAAATTAGGTCAGGTTTGAAAATGATAACATAGTTCAAACAGTATCGAAGATATGACTCGCTAATACGGTCTGCTTCAGCGCAGATGTCAGTCTTTTAATAGTAATTAAGATAAACAGTTTTAATAGTAGTCGCTTCATGACGCCTGCCCGTTGTAAAAACTGATCTTTGAAGACAGTGACAATTGGGTTATATAGTATTTATAGTATTGCTTTGAAGAAAGATACAGCAATTGAAAAATATCTATAAATAGGGCTGCTTAGGTAATTAATCTAAACATTCTCAATACTGCCGTGATCTGACTTGGGTGTTTTACTCCCAAACTCCACGGCTGTAGGTGATTCGTATTTTGATTTTGCTTGGCGGTTTAGGGATTGGTGAGACATTACAGAGAAAAGTCGCCACTCTGGATTCAGTCCCCTGAAGAAACGTCCAGAGTTTGAATTCACGGTTCGAGATTCTCTGTGCCTTATTATACACAGCTAAAACACACACACACACACACACACACACACACACACAACACACACACACACACACACGCACACACACACACACATACACACACACACATACACCCCCACATATATATATATATATATTTGTATTTTCCAGTGTGTGTGGTTGTCTGCCCTTCTTTGTCTCTTCCTCTTTCTCTGTCACCTTCTCTCTCCCTCTCTCTCTCCCTTCCTATCTCTGTCTATGTGTATGTATATTTGGGCAATTGTTTGTGGGTATATTTGCTGGAATGTTTATTTGTGTGTGTTTTTGTTGGTAGGATGAGTGCTCAATATTGAGAAATCAGGATCTAATGTTAATAACAAATCAGGTATAATGGCTGGATTAGGTAAAATGTATATTTTTAAAGTTCTGTTTTCTTGAAGGCAGATGGGAACCGCTAAAAAATGTATATAAACAAAACCAAAACAAATTACGTTAAGCACTGAAACATTATATTGATAAGGTTACAATTAATGATTCGTATCGTGATTTATACATGATTATGCAAATAAATTAAATTCTATTGTAGAAAGAAATATATTTTACAGCTCGGTTTTGATGTATAGTTAGTATTGTTATATGATATATATATATATATATATATATATATATATATATAATAATAATAATAATAATAATAATAATAATAATAATAATAATAATAATGCATATTTATATAAGCGCCAAAACCAGGTAACCCTGTTCTGAGGCGCCTTACAGGTCTGAGTCAAGGATTATAATATTGTAAATACTATTATATAGCGCCTTACAGAACAATAGGTATACAACCATCACAATAACACACATCTGGGAAGAAATAATAGTTTGAAGGTAATATTGATGTAACATATAAGGCAGCTATCAGGTTGATGATGGGAACTACAAAACTATTTCAATATGGACAGGTTGTCTCAAACTAATAAAATATATATGGAATAAAGATGTTAGCAATTAGTGGCATATTTAGATGATTTTGTATTAATCA
This sequence comes from Paralvinella palmiformis, assembly GCA_025642065.1. Lineage (NCBI taxonomy): Eukaryota > Metazoa > Annelida > Polychaeta > Terebellida > Alvinellidae > Paralvinella > Paralvinella palmiformis. The sequence continues at coordinate 21,815 of JAODUP010000770.1, read as the reverse complement.
GTAAAGACTAAGCAAACTGTTTTCGGGGTCAGTACACATTAATTACATTACTCAGAAAGTTGGTGTTTACATGTAAACATTTGCAAATATTAGCAGGTAAATTAATTTCGGCTATTCAAGTTATTAAGTGAGGTAGTGGTTACATACGCAGTGTAATTGATACTTTGGCTCATTTCGTAAGCCATTTCTTAAAGCTATTTTAATTGATCATTGGTGGATATTAGCCGTGATAACATTTCAATGTAAAACATATTTCATAAGCCTCAGATTAATGTTTTCCGTTTTGTTGATTCCAATGAAGGATTAATAACAAAATGATTTAGGAATACGGATTGGCATAGAGGTTTGCCAGAGTTAGAAAATATCCATATAAATCGCAAAGAGATACTTTCTATTGTCTTTGCTGCCCGGTGTTGGGCACCTATTTAGTGGAGACAATTACAACTCTGACTGTGACGGATGCTGTGTCTCGTGATATCGTAAACGCTCCAGATAATAATAATATGTTATATTTATATAGCGCCCTATTCAGCAAGAAGCTGCTCTAATGCGCTTTACAATAGTGTTTACAATATTATTATCCCTGACTCCGACCTGTTTGCACCTAGCACACATCTCAACTCCCAAGGGAGCATACAACGCATGCTGCCATTATAGGCGCAAAACGTTATTCAAATACATATCCATCGTGTGCTGTTAGGTACTCTTTTTAATGGATCAGGGAACCAGTCGCCACATGACAGCATTGCAGCTCACGGAGCCTCGAACCCGCGACCGTTGGAGAAGTCTTTAGATGAGGAGATAATTCGTTAATGGCAGAAGCCTTTTACAAACAAATCTTATTCATCACATATGAATTCGTACGAGTCTTTTTGTATTAAAATAAATTATTCTCTATATGCCAGGGTCACAGATTCATTTATTGAGGTGTAGCTTCTTTTCAGACTAGACGACTATGTCATCAGTCAATTTCCTAATATATATATTTTGTAAAATTATTAAACTTTGAATCAAATATGTCTAATCTAGTGCTGAAAATATTTCTCTATAAACCAGGGATATTAAACGTGATAAAGCTGTTATTGTTAATCATATTTTGTCCATAGCACCTTCTATTTTGTTAGGCATCAGAAATCCAATAAAACCTAAGCCCGACCCTGCTGTGCTAGCCTTTTACTGTGTTTATTTACGCTTTTACCAAAGAGTAATTTATTTAAATGTTCCGATACTGGTCACCACTTGAAAAGAGATCATATGATTGTGGCATCAGGTGGCCAGGTGATCTTTGCTATACACTTTTCAAAGATCCCCTGTTCTGTCGTTGTCAAATATGCCAAATCAACCCTTATGTCTCGTAACGGTTCTCAAGCAGATGTTTAGTATTTGGCCTTCTCAGTAAGGATCAGATCCCGTATTTAAATGTCTCACTCAATGTTCTTGATTCTTGAATAATTATGACTCTAACTGGTTATTCTCTAAAGTGGATTAACGCAGACAAATATGTAGGTTTCGTCTTTGTTATTTTGACATTTGTATACTAATTTAACTAAACAAACTTCTAAGGCTTCGACCCCGCATTACACAAATCCCGAAGTAAAAGATCAAACGTGTCAGTGGCTTCCGGAACATTGCTCTCAGATTTATTGACTACGCAGTGGCGGCACCATGTCGTACACGCATATTCCCGGTATTGAATCCCAGAACAAGTATGTTCTAGCGAAGACTACAAATATGTTTTTTTTTAAAGAATATTTATGAACATTGTGCTCAAGAGACTTCTCTTTACCAAGATATAGCACTCTAAATGTAATTAGTGTTAGACATAATTTCACACGATTTGAGTTAGTTGGAGGGCGATACCGTTTATTTCACACCTGATTCTTAGAATATGATTCCTGATTATCGGATGAGCTGACGATTGATATACAGTGCTTATCTATCAAATAAACGCTTCAGTTACTATTCTTAGCGAATAAATAATCAGGCAGAAGTGAAATATTACACAACTAATTAGTATTCTACCGAACCGAATCTAATACAATTTGATATCATAGTTAACAACACGTGACTCTTTCACCTGATACTGAGTTATGTTTACTTACATCTAAAAGGAAGTATTTCGTAGCACAAACTATATTGAATTTATTGTAATAACAGGGAATTTTACTTCAATGATTGTTTGCTATCTCAATTATAAAATGTTTGTTAGGCCTGAATTAAGTATTTTCTTTGTTATAGGTATGTACTGATTCGCCAAACATCTATATAATTAGCTGATTTTTGTGCATATGTGCCTACGAGCGAGCGTGGGCAGGCGAATACGCGCGAGTGTGATTATTAACATTTTTAGTATATGCGGAAATATATTCACCTGTGTGTTTTGTATATATATATAAGGAAGGCAATATTTATATATTTAGTATTTTGTTAATGTGGATTTATCTTTCACTCCTAGAATAATAAGCTAAATTAGGTGGAAAAGGGGAATTTTTATTTATATATGTGTAAGTGCATTTCCTTGATGTTTAAGAGCACAGTGCCGCAAAGGTAAATTCCTGCAGTATTAGACAATATAGAGAATATTTATTAAATCTTATTTCTATTGTAATACTAGTTACTAGGAGCAGATTGAACAATTCTCTGATATTTCATAATTACTAATATGATTCAAATAAAGGGCAAAACTCTGATCAATTGTATCTAGCTATTTAAATGACAACACATTAAAACCACAATACCGATATATATTTCTATTTTTATCTGAAATTAACAAAACGTAATTATTACAGGAAACAAATGCAATTTTAACGGACGAGAACTTATAAAATTAATGATATTCCCAGGACAGTAGATCATAAATTGTAGTAAACTGGCTAAATTAGAAATTAACTTGTGATGAAATCAATTCTAATTTGTCCGATTTGATAAAAATTATTTTAAATAATAAAAATATGTTTATGGCTATATTAGGTAGTATCGATATCCGGGTTATTTGACTGATTTGTTATTATGTATGAATAACTTGCGTACAAAAGTCATTTCGTAATCCTTTAAATTAATGGTCACATTCGAGGAATGCGTATAAGGTAACGACCTCTTAGTTTGGTCATTATAATATCTTGCTGGAAATTATTGTGCAAACAATAATACATTTACTTATTTTTCTATGTTTTTCTCTTACAGTTATTACCTTATCCATTAATATGGCAATCATTTTATGGGAATCTATTTAGTTTTTAGAAATGAGACTGTTGCTTGTCATATAAAACGTTTTATGTGACATCATTATAGAGAGTGTAATCAGCTATTTTACCAAAGAATGTTTTCATTTTTCACGTCTATTGCGTGACCTTGTATTACGATAAGTAAACTTATAAGGTTTTATCAGTCAGAATGGAGCTTAGTATTAGCACACAGTTGCCACCATCCATAATTGTTATCTAGATTGAAGGTGATAATAAAGCTAATATAGAATCTAATAAGTGTATTGTTAGAGATACTGTTAGATTATATTTTGATGTTTCTAATTTATAAACATTATTTGGTTTCGTACTTGATATCCGAAAACTTAATTTAAAAGCGAAATTTACTTTGTTATTAAAAAACCGACAATAAATGTGACAGTACAGTTGAATAAAATGAGATCTTCGTAATGTGAGTCTAATTCTAAATACTATTACAATATCTCGAGAATAAGTATAAATGTAGCTATATAAAAAAACAATCTCTTATCGGCTAAAGGAGCTGAGATAACAGAGCTCATTCTTATTTCTGAGACGGTTATCCATTAGTATATTAGCATATGCCATGACACGTGGTGTTCAGACTTGTTCATTCAGTAAATAAATACATATGCTCTTAGATTTACATAAAATAATAATATTATTAAAACAATGAATAAACAGAAAATATAAATTTATAAACCAAAGGAAGCAGAGTTTATCTTAAAGTAAAATAGAAAGCCAAATTAGAATCTTAGAAAGTCACGAGAACCGATTGTTTCAGAATGTTTCAGTTTTTGGATAAAACTATAACATTAGAAGATGGAGGCCATTTTATGGCGCGTTGATAATAAAAGTATAATTAACTAGGTATGCCAATTGCGTGATAAGACAAATAGCGCCATATAATAGTTGTGCCGGTTTCCGAAAAATGTGATCTGGCGTCTATTTGATATATTCGGTTATTTGATGTAAGTTGATGGAATTCCTTCCTTAGTTTCTAAATGATTTCTTACTAAATATGTCTTAGTTTGGTGATCTCTGATTATAATATAATTGATGAGATTAGTTCTCGTACAGAATATTGCCCCATTATCTTATAATTAATGTAACTTGGAGTGATAACGTGTGTTGTGAATGTTGGATATAAATATTTTAAAAGGGTAGATTGTTATCCGGCCGCCAGATGGCCGATTATGTTTACTCGTATGTGGTTTTGAGTATTCCGACGGCGATGTACTTACAGATTAGAGATATATAGCAGGATCGTTTGGTAAACAGAATATCGTACGGGAAAAAGAGCTATGGCATCTCTCTCTCTCTCTCTCTCTCTCTCTCTCTCTCTCCCTCTCTCATCTATCTCTCTCACTCTCTCTCACTCTCTCTCTCTCTCTCTCTCTTTATCTATATATATATATATATATATATATATTCATCTCTCTCACATTCTCTCTCACATTAATGTCTATAGTTATTAATTGGGTCCTGACTAAAATGATAGGTCTTTAAGTCGAATATGAAAATCTATGCTTATGAATAATGCCATTCGTTGTTTTCAGATAATATTTAAAGAAGTGATTTCTCGGCAAATATATAGAGTTTACTATCCGATCGATATATGACATTTATACTAAACAGTATAATCCCACGGATGACGTATACACTGATATGAATATTGAATCGCCTAATTACTACAATATGTTATTACTACTATAAAATGAATGAAGTCAGTTAAAAGGAGAGAAATATATGCAAATTCATGTAGCTGATGTTTCTAATACCCAGTTGAACTTACATATTTTAATAACACCTCATTATTTTGATCAAATGAACGGTATCGCTATTCAAATAATTTAATTAATATCTTCCATAAAACATCAAAAACATAATTGAATACATACACTTCTGAATGTGGAAATCGGGTTGTATTTTGTATAAAGGTTCCAGCATCCCATTAAAAATTATGTTTGTTCTTGATAATAAACTCTCTAATCAATGACATTCATATGCATGCCTCTAATAATATTAATTTACAGCAACGAGCATCGTGATAATATTAAACTATCCTAAACCGTAAAACAACGACATTTACATTTTATATTTGCAAATGGAAGTTGGATAAAATAAATATAAAATAACTAAATAAACATACTGTCTCCAGAAGGCCCTTGATAACCTCATTATTTAGGTCACATTAATATTCGAATATCGAACGTTTAAATTGAACCTTCGGTTGTGAAGACTCGGTTCATATCCGTAATTAGTATTCATTTTTTTATAAGCCAAGTGTCATAACAGTGTTCTGTGCAATGTTTAGCACAATCTAGATTGCAATTCTGTTTTACCCAACTCTCCTTTAAAATTGCCAAAATGACAGTGCAATGTTGAACTTTTATCTGCATTTATAGTCTCTGAGGTAATATTGTACACCACAATATGCTCTTTAGCCAACCGAGATATTTACTCGTGATAAGATGTTTCGACCAAGAGACAAAATCAACAATGTGTTGTCCTTTTGATACTTATTTACTAAGTAATCACAAACGATGAATGTAATAATTATTCTATTAGTGGAAATTTGCTATGACATTTTTATTGGTACTTACGTTTTATTCCAATGAGTATATGTGTGGGAGGTCACGTGATATATATATATATATATATATATATATATATATATATATATATATATATATATATATATATATATATATATGACAGGTTTCATCCTGGTAACCTTTTATATTCCGTTGTAACTAAATAAAACCATAAATCTCACATTACACTATTCCCTCACTATTCCCTCACTTGATGGGGGATTGTGTGCGAACCCTCTTCCGCTCGTACTCATGCACACAGGACCGCGCGCACACACATACATACTTACACACACACACACACACACACACACACACACACACACACACACACACACTTACATACACACATAAATAGGGAGGGGTGTTTTGTAAACATTTTTATATTAGATGCCACATCCTGTTGAAAATGCACCTACTATTAAATTAGTTGTGGCCAGTTTTCGGTATATATATCCAGGCTCCATGGTGGGGGTGTATATGTGGGGAAAGCGATGAAGTAGTCATATTATTGGTGATGTTTAGAACAAACTATAACCTGATCGGGGCAATAGGTTTTTGCTTTGAACCAATCTGGTCTTGAATACCTGCGGTTGTAGAAGAGTTACTTTTATGTCAGGGTGTAGAAGTATTATATATGTTTTATTCATGCTCGCCAGTTTATTTGAGGATCACAATTGACATTTTGTGTTATCATCGGAATTTCTTATGTACCTAATGTTACAATATTGTATTCCATGTGTTGTATTTTTATGTACATGAATTCTGAATAAACTCAAATCAAATCAAATTCCAAAAGTAAGGTTAGTAATATATTTGCAAAATAATATTTAAAAAATGTTTATACTAAAACAGCCACAGGCGTTAAAGGATTTTGAGTAAAATCCTCTGTAAGACCATAAACATCCGGGTATATGTTGTCAAATAATGCCTTGATGACATATGATACTATGTCATACGTGCCCAAACAGAGTAATGTTCCATCTGATATGGGTGGATATATCATTATTCTAGATGAGGGGTATCATTCATTGTGCGTGTATCAAATTGATACATAGCGAAGTATCATATGAATATCTAAAGCACAATAATCCACTTGAGGTTTGAAATATGATATTATTATTACAGTGGTTTACTTATAGGTGATGTTACATATATATTCCAGAAGAAATCCTAACCAGCTTACTGATTATTTACAGCATGAAAACAGCATTAACATTGGCAAATTAATATTTGCTCCTGGGTTGTATTTGTGTCTTGATTTTACTTTGGTACAACATATACATACATAACTCAACCGTGTTTTTACATCATCATAGATGGCATATATCAACAGTTAAAATAATTTTTTTTGACACTGTGTACTCATGACAAGTATATCTAAGAGTAATTCTTCCATGTTTTTTGTTCAGGCTCTGGATATATGTATACGATATATTTTTTTGGGAATTTAAGGAATACTTTACCATCTTAGGCAACAATGCTTCAAGAAATGGAGTATTACACAATTTTATTTAAAAAATGATGATAAAGGAATCAATGTTAAGTGCCAATTAGGGAATCCCAACATTAATATAGTTCTTCATGTTATCATGATGACTCTCGTCACGTGTAAAAAGAAGACACAAACATATATATATATATATAATATATATATATATATATATATATATATATATATATATATATATATATATATATATATATATATTATATATACTAATTCAGATAACGTGCCATATTTTTTTTAAACCCTACATTTTGTAAAAATTTCACCCCCCAAAAAACCAAATTTCCCCCATTGGCGGAAACCCCGAATAAATCCTATTAATGAATATTTGTTTAAAATTATTCCTTTTTAAATGTTTGGTTTTGCTGTAAAGGTAATAATTTAAAAAAAATTTTCCCTTCTCAATGTTTTTCTTCCACAAAACCAAACTGGAAGGAAATACGTCGTTTGTTTGGGGGGGTTGTTTCTAGAAACCTTGAAAATAAATCGAATACTTAAATATTACTCATGTCGTCAAAATTTCTCCGCTGATGTGCCAAATTGGAAGGGGAAAACTTAGAATTTTTCCGGAATTCAATCTGGCGGGGGCCCCAATTTGGGGGTTTTACCTCGCGATAAGGGCAATTCGTACATGCTGGAAAAAATCGGTTTGCATTTGGGATAAACCAAAGAAAGGCAAAAGTACCCAAAAATTCTAAACCTCTTTCATTAACACGGGGTTTTCTTTGAAGATGTGGTGATTCATAGCACTATTTCGCAAGTAGTTCAGACATTCGACTACAATTTGTAATACTTCTGCCAGTTTTGGAGGCACTATTTGTTTTGCCAACGCATGCCTGTGCAGAACAAAATGCGTAACAATGATGTGTGGTGGATAGAATTTCACCAGCGCTCCAAAACCAGCGCTCCAAAATCAGCCCGAACAAACTGCAGAAACGATATTCAATGAAAGATCGTTGTCTCTGAAGAAGTTATTCACGAGTTTCTTCACACCGACTGCCTTTTTGGTTGTTGCTGTAAGAGGCTAATAAATTAAAAACATCTTCCTTCATCATGTCGTCTTTCATATAGCGCACGAATACAACAAACTGGCTTAGATTGGAAACGTCGTTTGTCTCGTCGAGGTGGAGGTTGAATTTTGCTGGACTTGAAATCAAATCTGCAACTACTTCAGCCAAGATGTCATTGCTCATGTCGCCTATTCTCCTGCTGATAGCGTCATTTCAAAGTGGAATTTGGGAAAACTTTTTCCAGCTTGATATTCGACATCTACAATGCAGCTGGTTTTACAAGTGTTTCACCAATGGTGGGTGGTTTGCCCTGCTTTGCGATCAGGTACGCAACTTCGTACGATGCTGTGAGGATCGGTTTGTCAATGGGTTTAAAGCCGAGAACAGGCAGAGTAGCCCTATCATCTAATCTGACTCTCTTCACCTTGAATTCAGCGAGCGTTGTGTCCTTTGTAGTGGAACAGATAACAAGGTCAATCGTTCACATGAGGATACAAGCATGAAACTTGGCAGGAATATTTATTTTTATGTAACTTTATGAAAACGAAGTGCTAGCCACTTGAAATTCCAAGATGTCCACCAGATGACCACCTAATAGGTGACATTTCCTGATAACTTTGGATAGATCTGCCCAATTCAGTAGGTCATGGTGGCGATTTACATGTTTTTAACACCGGCAAAACCGATTATGATATCAAAACACATGTAATATATGGTATTAACCCCATACCTGCCATATGTGGTTTTAGGTGCAAAGGTATTACTTTAATATACGAGTTTAGATTCACCCAAATTGTCTTTTTTTAGCACTTCCAGATGCTGAATTATCACTTTAAATTTGCCGTTATTATTTTATTTTATTTTAGTATTTCCTAAAGGCAATTTGATAGGCAAGGGGTATCATGCCATCAACAAAATCTGCACTTCGTTCATAATGTGCCGGGGTGAATATAAGACGAACCTGTCTCAGTACTATTGTAATGTTTTACTGCCCCGCAATGTTCATTGTTATGATTAGCTAGGTCTGTCAAAAAACAACTGCATAGTGGAGTACAACTTAGTCCGAAACTGAAGCATTTGCACCTTCCACTACATTGTGTCTTGCATCCACATTTCGTTAACTCTTGGCAGCTTTTAGCAATGGGAGGAAGGGCAGTCCAGAAGAACTTCCACGAGGTATGGCATTCTCTTGTTGATTATCCAACCTCCCAAACTTCCGACGGATTTCTACTTGTTGCTCTGACTTGCGGACTTTTTTTTTTGCCTCTCCCTTTCCCCCAGGCTGAAATGATGATAAACATGTCGGTGTTTCGTGTTGTAGTACTCGACTTTAGGAAGAATGTCCTTTCTGGCATACTCTTCAAATGTCTCTGGTGTTCGTGGTGATACGGTATTTACCAGCGCAACTTCATCTACAATGAGTACGTCAGACTCTAGCTTTTTCTCTGGAAGCGTCACTTTGGCTTGTAGTACATCCACTACATCCGATTTCGTTCATGTATGTAATTTCCCCTTGCCGGAAAAGACTCATTCTCGTGTTTGAAGAACTCTTACAGGTCGCACTGTCTGTTCTGGCACATTGTTTACAATGCTGGTATAACCATCATAGTCATTTTCCCTTTGGAATGAACTTAGTGGTGACATTAACTTTTCCTCTATATCATTTTGATAGAGGCAACATTTCGTCCAGTTTGTTTGTGGTTTTGATTTTGTTTAAGTATCCATAATTTGTGACTAAGAATGGCAAGGTTGAGGGTTCATCCTTTTACCACCTTGCGTTCGTGCAAATTGATGTATGGGATACTGCTAGGTTTATGCACTTGACCTACACCTTTCCCGTTCGTTCATCCAATGTCATTTAAATCCCGTACGATATGGAAACCATCCGGGCATCATACATGTACGAATATTCGCGTGTCTGCTTCCTCATGGGTACATGGGGCCAATTTCTGCAGGTTAACGCTAGTGTCACTGTTGGTGGTGATGGCATTTTCTCCTTTAGTCATGATAACTGGATTGCCCGTTGTCATTTCAGCCACTTTGTCGGCAAGGAAATGGAATAGCTCTATTTTGTTGGTGTTATCTCTAAGGAATTTTATCTCGAGGGAATTTTACTTGTCGCTGTTACTCTCCTTCTTTCCGCGTTTACATCTTGCCTCTGCCTTCAGGCTGAAATGATGATAAACATCAAAGATGATGTCGGTGTTTCGTGCTGTAGTACTCGACTTTAGGAAGAATGTCCTTTCTGGCATACTCTTCAAATGTCTCTGGTGTTCGTGGTGCTACGGTATTTACCAGCGCAGCTTCATCTACAATGAGTACGTCAGACTCTGGCTTTGTCTCTGGAAGCGTCAATTTGGCTTGTAGTACATCCACTATATCCGATTTCGTACATGTATGTAATTTCCCCTTGCCGGAAAAGACTCATTCTCGTGTTTGAAGAACTCTTGCAGGTAGCACTGTCTGTTCTGGTACATTGTTTACAATGCTGGTATAACCATCATAGTCATGTTCCCTTTGGAATGAACTTAGTGGTGACATTAACTTTTCCTCTATATCATTTTGATAGAGGCAACATTTCGTCCAGTTTGTTTGTGGTTTTGATTTTGTTTAAGTATCCATAATTTGTGACTAAGAATGGCAAGGTTGAGGGTTCATCCTTTTACCACCTTGCGTTCGTGCAAATTGATGTATGGGATACTGCTAGGTTTATGCACTTGACCTACACCTTTCCCGTTCGTTCATCCAATGTCATTTAAATCCCGTACGATATCGAAACCATCCGATAATTACATGAAAAACCCCCGTTATCCTTGCTTCGGCTCTTCCGCGCTTGATGTCGATTCAGGTGCGGCTATCTAACATCTGAGGGGTCCATTAGATAGCATTTGGGATACTAAACCCACGGTTTAGCTGACATTGAACCCCATGCTGAGTTGCACAGCAGTGTATACCACCAGTGCGTCCTGGTATTACATGACATACTCTCCTTTTCTGTGTTTAGTCGATATTGGCTATGTCCACCATCATCGCTGGTTACACTATGATGTAAGGGTCCTACAGATCCCTGTGCCTGTTTTTCGGTCGTAAGTGGTTTTATTTCGTAGTTTTCCATTTCCTAGATAAATTGCCTTTACCTAACTAATGAGTTTCATCTGCCCATAGCTGTCTGATTTTTTAGGCGCCAGAGACTTGCCTTTCGCACCACCACTATTTGTGGAAAACCCCCGCTACCAGAAGGCTAGGGTAGGAGCTTGACTGCCAGATGCTTTGTTTCGCTTGCCATTTGGGGCATTTAGTAGGCAAAGACAGCCACCCCGGCATTATCAGTCCTTTAGAGGGTAATTCTAACCTTCCACGTCAATAACGAGAACCAATTTACTTGTATTCGAAGTCTGCACAATAGTTGTCATTTGACTTCTTTATTGTTACAGAAGTCCTTAAATTGATTTATTGGTTCAAGAAATCGATCAATGCACCCAAGAATCAACTCTAGCAAGGTCACAAACCTATAAATCGACACCAAGATGAAATACATCCGACATCTCTGGCGATTTCTATGGTTAGATGGGTTTTTCCTACCCATCTTGGAAAATAATGGCCGCCATGTTAAAAATTCACGTGGCTAGCTCTTTGCACATTTTATGCCTGTATCACCATTTGAACGATTCTGCCAAAATATTACACTTATCTGCTCCACTATTATCTTTCACATCTACCATTCAGCTTTAGGAAGTGCCAGATTAGAATGGCTCAACTTGGCATTGCAAATCATTCATTGAGGACGCTGAATCCCATCGCGTTCCTCTGTACACGCGAATATATATTGTACGTATTCGTACAACTACTTTCTTTTTTGCTTGACATTGAAAGATAAAAAGAAAATCACAAATAACGAGCAATCACAACAGCTACAAGCTGACTACTGAGCGTTCCCTGCAGCACAGATATCAAAGCTACGCGATATGGCGTGATGACCTTCAGCCAATGCTGACCAAACTGGGCTTGACGTAATGAATAATACGAGCGGGTTGACGAAACGGGTACACACATAAGCTGTTAATTTGGTAAAAACCAGATAGAAAAAAGAATATGCAGCTTTGTTTACAATTAATCACAATTAGGCCTTCAATTTTATCCAAATAGTATGGAATCTGACGCACCGTTATAAATATTACTAAAGAAAGAATATGTTTTGAAATATTTGTGGATGAATGTTTTTACCTTTTCCGCCAAAAATTGTATTGTTCAAAATAGTCTTAGAATTCCTGACCTCTGAATAACCCCTGATACTGACTCATCGAACACCTGGTGTTTGATCGAACACAGATTAAGAAACTCTGTCGTAGAGAGTTTTACAACATCGTAATACGTATCCTACGTAGAGCTTAAAAAGAAAGATTATATATTTCCAAATAATGATACTAAGCACTTATTAAATACCCAATTCACTACATAATATTCCGAATGTGGCAATATTATTTGCCATCGAGCTGAATAGCTCTCTTTTGTACATTATTCCAAATTCCCATTATTCATATTGTTAATTGGTGTTTATTTAGCTCACCAATTGACATAAATCTTGCCGGTATGACCAATTAGTAAGTCAAAGCACATATTAGACTAATTGTGTTCATTGCTCTACGACTCGTTAGTCTTATTTACTAAGCATAAGTCATCTTCATGCATTCATCACCAGAAAGATTGAAATCTACTGCTGAGTTGATCTGACAAATTTATCTCCCCAGTATATTCTCGTATATATATATATATATATATATATATATATATATATATATATATATATATATATATATATATATATATATATATATATATATATATATATTACGTGGGGTTTAAACAAGAGCATAAATAAATATCACGCAATATCCATTATTTAGCTATTAAATTACAAACAATTGCAACAATAGTGTCACATCATATTATGTAAATTTTTGTGTACATATTTCATCATTAATAACAGAAACATATCTGTGCCTTGAACTAGGGATGACATCACAGAGTAATCTATGCCTTTAAGATTGCAGACTAGGACAAATATATGTTTCCAATTGTAGGATAATATTCATTATTTGTTCATTCCAAAAGTGAAGTCAGCAGATTATTCTCTAAACAGAGAAGACGCACACAAGAATTCGGCTCGATTTATAAAACTTGACCTCAATTATGCTTTTAGATGAAGTCTTTTGAACAAACAATAGTTTCAAGGAATTTTCCGAATTTGCTGACTCACTCTCTACTACCATTATCCACTGGTTGATCTTAGGTGATTTCAATATGCATTGGCATTAAGAGATAAATGGGGGTACGATGCTGGCTGACATTCTTAGATTTGTCAATCTCAGGCAACATGTGAAAGAAAGAATACACTGACATGGTCACATCATTTCTTTATCAGCATTTCTATTGAACAGTAAGGCTATACAGGCTGAAAACAGACACAGAAGGTATTATACGGGACCTTTGGCTGTCGTCCTTATGCTTACGCGGCTTATGAAAGGTTGTCTGGGTGATCTAATGAGCCAAATTACAAAGTTATATAATGAATAATTATTTCTGGGAGTTTTCCCAAACCAGTTAAAGTTGCCATTATACAACTTTTAATAAAAACAAACTTCTTTGAAATGTAATGTTGAAAAGAATTACAGATCTATTTCAGATCTAACATTTGAATCTAACATTAAAGCAAAGGTTGTTTTTTATCATCAAAGAAATATTTATTAAACAATAACCTTAACCTTAGTCAATCAGTCTGGACATAAAAGTGGTAAAATATGATAATTTGATATCAATTAAACGAGGTAAGCCAGTAATTCCAGTATTACTGTTTATTCTGCTGGATTTGATACTGCTGACAATAATGTTCTTATTTCTAGATTAGAAGACATGTTCGGTGTGTCAAGTAAAGTACTGGAAATATTTCAATCCTATTTGAAACAAAGTTTCCTGATAGTGTGTCGATTCATGTTTTTTATCTGACGTTAAGTTTTTGTTATCTGGTGTGTCACAGGGTTCAGTTCTTGGTCCTCTGGTTTCACAATATATATCTGTCCTGATCCTGATCCGGAAAATCAGTTAAATTTCTCCTCTTCCTCGAAGAATTTAGAACATCGTATTGCTGGTATTCCGCTATGGATGACTCAAAATCTTCTAAGACTAAATTTTAATAAGACAAATATTATATATTTGGCATCACCGCATGGAGTTAAATCCCTAAAGACACCAGCATTACAGATGGATGGATATTCAATTACCTCATATAGGTCAGTAAATAATCTAGAGATTATTTTTCACAAATGTTTTAACATGGATGAATATGTGCTATTTGTATGCCGAGCTTATTTCTACCGTCTTAAGAACTTCCACTGCCTAAAACCATTTTTGACCCCAAAACACTTGTTACTGTGGTGCATGCCTCTGTATAGACTATTGTAACACCCTGTTAGATGGCATATCTGATGATAACATAAACGACCTAGAGTGAATTAATAATAATGCAGCTCCAATAGTGACAAATGCTGGAAAATATGATCATAAGATCACAATCACAATATTGCTAAATATTTATCCAGTCAGATACTATAGCAGGTACCCGTGTCGCGGCTCTAGTCATATGATGATTGTGAATTTAGTGATGCAGCCCCTATTTAGAAATTTGGTTTCTGTTGAAAAGATTAAATCCATTCCTAAATCACATTATTAATATTATTATTATTAATTATTATTATTATTTTATCATCATCATCATCATCATCAATCATCATCATCATCATCATCATCATCATCATCATAATAATAGTTACCACATTTTGTGTAACTGGATTGTATATTATCGTGTTATTGATAATTTATTAAGTTCAATAGTTCTGGATCATGTTCCTGGTCATTAAACGTGTTTATTCCTAACGACATATATTATACCAAATAATGAAGCTATGCGTTGTATTTGGAAAAAGTATTGTCAAAACGATAATATCATCATGTATGTTCTATGTCTGTTTAATCCAACCTTATCCATTAAAATGGCAATATCCTGTGAAGATTATTATAATGTATTGAGGTTTGCAGAAGATGAAGACTGATAGCTGTGACATTTACTATAACAACAAATATTTAATATAACATTATTATCCTAGAATATTCCGAGATAAAGTCAGTTATTTGGTCTAAAACAGTTTTCTATTTTTGTGATCTATTATGCGATTATGCATTAAGATGATTGAAGTAACAAAGTTAGCAATTAGCTTACAAAATGGACAGTTGTTATTTCCAATGAAGGTGATATTTTAGAAATTTGAATGGGACGAGGAATTGTAATAGTGCATGCTGGTTCTTTTTTTTTAAATAAAGAAACATACTTGATACAGTGGATGATATGCACAGCATTCGTTTAATAGCGAGTTTGGATGCTTATTTAAAACTTTTAATGTGAACATCGAATGTGGCAGTAGAGATGGAAACATCCAGATCTAGGTTAGATGAGGTTACTTCCAAATTTTATTAGAATATTTGGAGGATATCGAGACTCCAGGTTAAGGAGCTGTGACAACGGCCATAGTAGATCTGTCCAAATGTGATAAATGGATTGCAGAAATAACACGGATACGACCAACCCTGACTGTTCACAAGGAAATATATCAAGACTTTAGAACACGCTACAACAACAACAACAACAACTACAACAAACAATAACAACAATAATAATAATAACAATAATAATAATAATAATAGTGTATATTTAATAAAGCATCCTTACTAACAGGAACCATTCAATAGCGCTGAACAAATAAAGTGTAATATAATAATAGCTCAAATAATATGTCTGTACAAATCCTATAAGAGATTTAAAAGATATTTATTATTTATCCGTGAAAGCGACCTTAAGTAGGTTTGTTTTAGAGCAGATTAAAAACATTCAAGAGACGAAGCATTTTTAATATCTTCCAGCAACCTATTCCACAAAGTGGGGCTGCAACACTAAACACACAATCACTATATGACTTGAGCCCAGACACTGGCACCTGCAATAGTATCTGACTGGATGATCTGAGTTTTCATGATGACTTTCTAATGGACAGCAGTTCACACAGGTATTCTGGCGCCATAGCATTAATAGATTTATAAGTTATTAATATATTCTTGAAATAGATACGCTGTCTAGCATATACCCAACGTAGTTTCTGAATAATTGGGGTGATATGATAAAATTTCACTATGCTAGCTGCACTATTCTGAATTCTCTGAAAGCGATTAATATTATAATCAGAATTGCCATATAACAGGGAGTTACAATAGTCTATACGTGATGTAACGAAGGCATGTACTACAGTTACAAGTGCTTCTTGTGTCAAGAATGTTTTTAAACAGTGGATCTTCTTAAAATGATAGTAGGCAGCTCGGCATACTGATGTGACATGTCCATGCATATTATTACATTGGTCAAATATAATCCCTAGATTGTTTTACTGACCGATTAGGAGTAATCGAAGATGCACCGATCTGTAAAGCTGGTATCTTTAGGGATGCATCCTTGATCCAATGCCACCATGGATGGTTAAAGGTGCTAGTGACGAACATGTTTCCGTGATCATGAACGTTGTGAATTTATCCTTGTTAACGTGATCTGTTGCGGAATCTATAAAGTTGGCCATCATAAATCCACTGCTGAAGGAACCATCTCTTGAATCTGAGAAAATGTCAAATTACCGGCCTGTAAGCAATCTCTAATTTCTATCGAAACTCCTAGAAAAGGTTGTTGCAGCAAGACTGTATCAAAAAAAGACTCGTAATCACATACACGACCCTCTGCAGTCAGCTTACAAAGCTGGACACAGCCATGAGAGAGCATTAACAAAAATCCAGGTTATATTCTCAATAGTGTTGAAAAGCATGGTGCAGCTATACTAATTCATCTTGTTCTAAGTCTCGCCTTCGATATGATTGACTAGGAAGTGTTATTGGATAGGTTGAAGTCACAGCTGGGGATAGATGGCGTCGTATTGAGCTGGTTCAGATCATAAGCACTATCAACTATTCTGCCGCTGGCATACGGCGTGAGACATGAGTTAGTGTTAGGGCCACTGTTGTTTCTCATATACATCCTTTCACTTCATGATCTCATCACATCTCACGGGCTAGCGATGCATGGATATGCCGATGACACGCAGCTGTATCTATCATTTACCAGACCAAAGGACCGTGTGTATGTAGGCGAACAATGTGTGAGACTCGAAGACAAACAAGTTCAACTCCAACAAAACCGAGATCGTGCTTTTTGGTACTACTAGCCAAATGTTACAGAGTGTCAACATTCCGTCCATGCAGCTGAAGGCCCTATCGCCAATCTCGGTGTCATGTTTGACTCATCACTTTCAATGATAGCCCAAGTTAACAAAATGGTCAAAACCTCAAGCTTTCATGTGTGGAATATTGGCCATATTCGTAAACGACTAACTCAAAGCAGCACAAAACAGCTTGTTCAGGCGCTGGTAATCTCGTGCCTAGATTACTGCAATAACTTGTTACACGGTCTGCCATCAGATCTATTGTTGAGGCTCCAGCTAGTCCAACTAATAATGCTGATCGTCTTATTACCATAACAAAGCGTCGAGAACACATTACCCATGCCATTGTTAAACTTCATTGGCTACCTATTAAATCACGGATTGATTTCAAGACGCTTCTACTTGTGTTCAAAGCTCTGAACGATAAGGCACCACGGTATCTTCGTTATCTCATGTTAGAGTGTACACGCGAGCGCTTATTGCGTTCTTCTGATGAAGAGTTGCTGTTTATCCCACGAACGAATATGCGTTCATTTGGAGATCGTGCTTTCACCATGAAATGCCCCTAGAATCTGGAACACTTTACCATGATCAATTAGAGAATCACAAACTGTCAGTGGTTTTAAATCAAGGTTCAAAAATTACCGGTTTAAAAATATATCCAAATGATTAATCTGAATTATTAATAATTTTTTTTTGTTTTTATTCCTATGTGTATTATATGTTTATTGTGTCAATCCACCAATATTATTAAGCGCATTTGAACATTATTAAAGGAAATTGCGCTATATGAAAGTCAATTTTATTATTTTTGTTATTATTAAGAACCTGTTTGTACAAAAAGTACACAGAATAGTATGTGGCCCATTATATATGTACAAATCGATGCAAGCGGAAGATGGATATTGTTATGTCATATGTCGGTGAATTAAATTTAACTGCAAGGATATAAAAACTAATATTAAACATATGATTGATACCCAGGATAAGTTGATAAAACATTTATACTCGGTCACCTAATATAACAGTAATAACTTGGTAAGACATTGTATTGTAATTATTCATGTCAAGTGATACAAGTGTTCTGTGTAATGTTTAACAAGATCTATATATAAGTCATGTTTTACAAGGAGAGTTATGTTTTAATTAGTTATTAATAATTACAAGAAAAATCCTTAGACTCAATTTATCGACATCAAGATTTCAATATTATTATTTTATGTCAAATGATATATATATATATATATATATTATATATATAATATATATATATATATATATATATATATATATATTAAAAATAATTTAATATCCCAAAATGCTGCATAAATGAAGTTTTTGGAGCACTCTTACAATAACTTTCGTGGTATTTATCATAGCATTGTGTCATTTTATTGTGTCAATTCATTGTATTCAATCATATTGAATAAAGATTTTACTTTTGTTTGAACATGTGACAAATATTAACAAAAACAATGTTTTTATTCTCTAGGCTTGCCTGAGCACTCGAACACGATCATCTTGACGATACAGCAAAAATCTGGATTCGCCACTGAACACCACGTGTTACCAGTAACCATCACACCAGTTCAGTTGCCCACGCGCCCACACAAATCGCGCTTGTCGGTGTCTTTTTTGCAGTATGGGCTTCGTCACAGGTTGTCTTGCCAAATAACCAGGGTTCACAAGTTTATAATTGACCAGCCGAGTTGCCACAGGAACTTTGTTGAAAAGGATCGACTATTACGGCACAGTCGAGGCAGATATCGGTCATGTCTAGCTGTGGTTTGCCTGGGACGACCTTAGAGATAGATCATTAGGGGATCCGGAACACTTGGATTGGCAACCAAACAAAGGGGCGCTCATAAATTGGTTAATTGCAATCACCCCATGGGTCTTACGGCACCGAAATATTGACAGCAGACATATTTGAGTCTATTCCGCATGTTTATGTTGGTTATGCATGAAATATGCATTATATTGGATTATAAGACTAAAAAGTAAAAAAAAAAATACAAAAAAACTGAGCGATTTATTCCAAACCTTTTTTTCGAGATCACACACACACACCATATATATATATATATATATATATATATATATATATGTGTGTGTGTGTGTGTATATATGTGTGTGTGTGTGTGTGTATTAACTTTAAAAAACAATTTATCACAAAATAGAATCATGGAATATTGCGACATCGTTTGACTTCAATTGTCCTATAAATATTTTACCATTAGTGGCGAAAGCAGGCTATGGCTTCAACTAGAGATGACACCCACAATACTGGATTCTTATACGATAACAAACTACAAAACATAACACAATTTTTGAATATTCGTCTCCTTATTTTTAGATCTAACAGTGATGTTCGCTTATTTTTCTCTAATGTGGAATAACGAACAAAATCGCCTGGATACGATTTATGAACCTGCCGATCGATATCAGGCGTCACCCGGCAACTTGTCAATGTAACGCATCCGTAACACAAAATAGTACGTCGCTCTCCTACAAAGGATCCCGACATTGGATTATTTTGTAAAGCATTTTTCTTAGATTTATAGTTTAAGGCTGGCTTTAGCATGTCGTACAGACATTCTTCTGGTACTGTTGACAACAAATTCTGTTCTTTAGCCAACCAACCTGTTTAATCGGGCTACGTTGTTTCGATCAAGAATTTAAAAAATCCATTATCTCCTCACTGGGGTCTTTGAACAACAATAGAAGTATGTTTTTTTGCGCGCAGATAATTTTAGTTTTGTGTTGGATCCAGTCTAACATTGAATTATTTGAAGATTAATTTAGATAATGTGTCACTTTTCCAAGATATGTTTTAATACTAACTATAAACTAATCGAATATCATATGAACTACACCTTTTTTTAATGTTCCACAAGCGTTGTGTTTAATTTTGTTTATAGTTAGTTGTTTTGAGGTATAATTAACTTATTTGGCTGAAATAAACCTTTTATGTAATCATTGCCTGTAGTAAACTAATCTCAGAAATTACGGTGTTCAAATATATTTAACACGTTATCTAATTTTACATCCACTTAAACAGTAATATGACAATAACTTTCTTAATCGCGAAAACAATAAAAACAATTGTACGTGATTTTATACAATAACGCGATGACACCTATTACTATTGATTATCTATTCGTTTGCATAGACTTAGGATAACATAAAACAATGGAATAACACATATAAGTAAGAATAGAAGGAAAGAAGAGACTTACATGAACGGTCTATGACGGGTCATTGCGGCGTATTTCAGATTATTTTGACAAATTAGTGCTAAGCCAGAATGGTCCGATATAATTGTTTTTTTGACACATGTATTGATCGATCTTACCATTTTATGCCCTTCGTATAATATAACTACGCTTGATGACGTCACTAGGTTGTTTACGTACGCATGGGTCACAACTAGTTCGTGTATAATCGCTATTTGTAGAGAGTGCATATATGTTCATGAGGGTATTTGATCGATTTGAGTGTACACGTTTGTACATAAGAATTGCAAGTGGTAATTTGTATAAATTAATCAATTTAAGCACACCGACGTTTCTAAAAGCGTGCAATGACTGTTCATTATACCTGGCCTTATGTATAGTTCACAATGTAGTTATTCGCATGACCTCCAGGTTTTAGAAAATGTTCTGGTATGTCATTTCCCCATAATAAGATGTCATATGTTAGGTATCGGTGGGCCAATCTATAGCATAGTGTTCCTTAATTAGTAACTGATGAGAAATATAGACTTCATCGCATAGAGACCAATCTATTTCTTTTAATCTTGCTTCTGTTCGATATTAACACTAAAGTTTATACGAACAATTAATTATATATTTATATTGTTATATACTATGTTATTACTAATCACGTTCGCTATACGTTGATGCATGTGTGTGTTTTATGGTACATAGTAAGAGGCAACAGGCACAGAGCATCAACATATCTAAACCTCCTTCGAAACCTACCTCCATAAATCTAAATACAACTATACATACATTAATCTAAATATTAAATGTTCAATACCTCCACATATTGATAAATGTGTGCGTATACCTAAGCATGTGTCTGGTCTACTCATCAGCCTGTGGGAACCAGCTAATTCGCTTTTCGTACGCGACAAATATGTCACGCCCACAGGAAAGCGGCTACAT
>JAODUP010000076.1:680000-751556 GCA_025642065.1 Paralvinella palmiformis | reverse complement strand
TTGAGGTACACAATAACTGTAAGAAGGTATAAAGTAAATCGGAATATTTTTGTAATGTAATTTAGGAATATTTATTTTATAAGCTTGTATATTTTAAAACAATCACCTGCAGCTGTTCTCGTTCCACCAGGTCGATGTCAGTAGAACATAAGAATATGGTCAGTTTGTTGTCTCAAAGAAGCTTATAAAAGGCCTTTGATACTAACCTTCGAAAACTTGTTTATATTCTGAACAAATATTCTCGTGTTGACAAAGTATTCCTATTTTATTAGCCTTATAGCCAACCTTCACATAAAGGTGTATTCTTGGTGAAAACTCTGAACCAGGAAGTCAAAATATATCTTCTTACGTCAAAGAACGAGGTAAGTCCGCAGAGAATATTGAAAAACGAAATAAAGAGATGCTCGCTTCACTAAGATAATTTTTCTAGGACAATTGCCTAAAATCAATTATCTAAAAAGTCCTATAACTACGGATCAATTTATCGTTCTTAAATTTATCCTTAATCCGAGACTTCTCTAGGAGAATTTATTGATTTGCACACTAAATAGTAAACACGGTTACCTGTGAGGCCGCGAGTTTCGTTGTCGTATACACAAGACTGTCAATGTTCATTTTACAGTCAAGTGTTCATTTTGGGGAATAATGGATCGCTCTAAGAAAAGTTGTTATCGATTTAAGCAATAAACTATGCAAGCATTTTAGAAAATGTCCTTGAACTGCCCTATTTGACAAAGAGTTACAGGTCATTTCGTCGGCACTCCCAATTCGTCGCCAAAAGAAAAGTTCGTTTCGTCACCAAGTAGAAGTGGCTTCGTCGTTTATTAAAATAGTTGTAATTGTTTTCGTCGCCATCATTAATTCAAACACAAACACACACATAAAGTGTTTTTTATTTACTTTATATTATTATGTTAATACATATTATATGGTAATAAAGTATATATATATATATATATATATGTGTGTGTGTGTGTGTGTGTTTTTTAGGGTACATATAAAGAGGCAACAGGCACAGAGCATCAACATATCTAAACATCCTTCGAGACCTACCTCCATAAATCTAAATACAAATACAACTATACATACATTAATCTAAAAATAAAATGTTCCATACCTCCACATATAGATAGATGTGTGCGTATACCTAAGCATGTGTCTGGTCTACTCATCAGCCTGTGGGAACCAGCTAATTCGCTTTTCGTACGCGACAAATATGTCACGCCCACAGGAAAGCGGCTACATGCAGGCTATGTACAAAAAGCGGAAGCACGTAAAACATACCAGTTGATACCACAGCTCGCAACAAACAACACGTGCGTATGGTTCAATGGTGACTTGCTACATACATATCATAAACTATTTTGAAACCACAGTTTACATTTAACAGTAATTTTCTGTGGTCCAAAAGAAACCTGTATATAAAACATTTCGACACCTCAGATGCTGACCTCAGCTTTATTCTGGGTTCGAATAACTAAATAAATCCTACCTATATGAACCATATATATCGGTACACGTCCGATTAGTCTGGCGTCGAAGTTCTTCTCTAACCTAAGTGAAAAGTTAAGCCTTTTATATACCCTCAGCGTGTTAACAAACATTACAGTTTGTTCACCACAAAGAGAATGTACACTAACTCAGTATGGACTCGCTGAAGCGATTTAATTAAAATAAAAACAAAGTAGCAATACCGCACAATGGATTATTACTGCACTAGAACCCATCTTTATAATTAAGCCATTGTGGGTCCATGTGCAAACAAAGATAGTTGGATCCACTACCTTCGTGGGAATAATGAGCTCCTCCAACAATTCCTGCGTGTTATGAATAGATTGTTTATTTTTAATATTAAAACAACGTTTGTAATATATACTGATTTACTAATATATTAGTATACCACTAAGTTAATATTACACACACACACACACACACACACACACACACACACACACACACACATATATATATATATACACAAACACACAATGTTGTTTGTGAAACGATTGTGAACACCCCTTTTTCCTTTATAAACTGTATAATAAATACCTGGATATACCAAGTCTGAATCAGAATTCGCGCAACTTGTCCTGCCCCATCTTGTATATATTGCGCCACCTACTAATATATATATATATATATATATATATATATATATAGAGAGAGAGAGAGAGATAAATATATAGATGGATATATAGATATATAAATAAAGATATATATATATATATATATATATATATATATATATATATATATATAGATAATAGATAGATAGATAGATAGATAGATAGATAGGGTGAGTGAGTGAGAGAGTGAATGATAAAGAGATTTCTAAATGTGGATTAACGTAATAGATCCGTACATAGATATATAAATTGATATGACGTATATAGATATATAGATAGATAGATAGATAGATAGATAGATAGACAGATGGAGGTAGAAAGAGGGGGTGAGTGAGTGAGTGAGTTAGACAGAGATTTGTACATATGGATTATTGTATTAGATCTGCGTGTCTAAACTATATGACTGCTACTGACATATTTTTCCTTTAAGAAAACTATATTGATATATTTAGATACTAAGACTTCCTTCGTATTACTGTCTATTTATAAATAGCTGTCCATCTTATAAATATCGGCTGAAAATGTAATACAAACTTTGTATTGCTTCAGCACTCGATGATCCTTTGGGTCCCATTGGTCCAGGAGGTCCAGCAGGTCCGGGTGATCCAACATTCTGGTCACCTTCGTTTTCTAGCAAAATAATAAATTAAAGTAGAGGAGCTTTACCCCAATAACCTTCAGTGTATCTCAATTGATGATACAGGTATAATGATTAACTGTAAAGGTGAGCATTAACATAATAACAATAATGTCTACTCTTGGTGATAATATTACCTGGCTGTAGAGGTATTCGGATTTGTAATAGTGATGTTATCCTATGATCACTATCGTCAACTGTTAATGGAATAGATATCACTATGAAAATACCATAATGATTGAAAATTTATTAAAATCTTTATCTGTTCACATTAATTTACTGTAATGTCCGATTGTTAGAAATGCATTAGTTTTCAGGATTATTCATTCTTGTTGTAAACAAGTAAACACTTACTCGACGCCTTCATGACAACTACCTTTATTGTCATACAGCAGATGGCACAAGTATCAAAAATAACAAGTATAATGACGATGATCACCATGATGACAAGACGCCTGTGATTGAGACCACCTGGATTAGCATAAGTTCGGTTATGGCTCACTTCAGAGGTAGTCGCACCTTGAGTTGAAATTGGTGAGTTATTTCCAGAGAGAGATGACATCTTTAAATCCGTGTATCTGTCTTCTTTCTCTCCAAGATTATAGGAAGCCATTTAGAAAATCTAGCCGTAAAAACTATAAACAGATGTCACTCCCTATTGACCATATAGGATTCATGAAATACACGGAATACTTTTTAACAATCTTTTAATTGAATTGTCTCTTAATGAAGTATTCATTGAAACAAAGTTTTAGTGTTAAATATTAACTTTTTATGAGGTATTAAATATTCATTTCGAACAATTGAAAAATTCGTCATTTTCTAGTAAAATTATAACTTTATTTATTTAATCCATTTTATCAATACATTTCCAAATTGTTTCCACGCAAGTACGCACACATACATGCTCACACATCGACATTAATTGTATCTAAATAGAAGTGGTGTAGAAAAACATTGTTTATGGTACATGATATATAAACTGTAATATAAGAAACCTTTAGTTTAATTTTACTTCATTTAGTAGATTTCTATATAGTTATATAATGCTTTTATTTTGATACGAGCGCGCTGATGACACACACACACACACGCGCGCGCGCACACACACATATATATATATATATATATATATGTGTGTGTATCTGATACCAATAATTTTGTATGAAGAAATAATAAAAAAACGTTATGAATCACTTCAATACACTTCCTGGTCTTAAATGGCGATAAAAGAGTACTATCAACCAGGATCAAATAATTTGTTCGAAATGACACCTTTTATTTAATATTATCAAAAATGTTATAAATTCGCCAATAACTTCAGTTAAAAGGTTTTTTTCCTTTCTTTTAGAAAACCCAAACAAATAAAGACTATTTCTAAGTTCATTAAGTCCATGATATTAGTACAAGTATTATTCATTCCTATACTGGAGATGGCTTTTATAAATGAGGTTTTCTTTTAACTGAAAACATGATAAAGTCTGAATCATGAATGTGTTTGTTTTTCAAAAACGACTGAAAATATTCCACCAGAGACATGAACTAACGTTTAACGATTTGCAATACAGCTGTTTAAATCAATAAGATGTTCTGTTTTGTATGTAATAGTAATTTATGCTATAATCACAGAAGTATAGATGATGTCATACACGCTCATATTTAAGATGGTATGCTCTCTCAATAATCTTAAAGGGACCAAGTGATCCGAGAAAGAACCGGGTATGTTTATGAAGTTGATGTACTCAGTAATTCTAAATACGTCTATTTCTGATAATATTAATATTTGTGTCATTCGACAAGGATGCGTGCTATTATGTAACGACTATTAAATAAACAATACAATATGGATGTACGATGCTTGTTATTAATTAGTTTCAATAAAGCATATAGATGCATGTGGCGCTTTACATTGCTATGACGCGCTATTACGGTCTGCTTCAGCGCAGATGTCAGTCTTTTAATAGTAATTAAGATAAACAGTTTTAATAGTAGCTTCATGACGCCTGCCCGTTGTAAAAACTGATCTTTGAAGACAGTGACAATTGGGTTATATGGTTTATATAGTATTGCTTTGAAGAAAGATACAGCAATTAAAAAATAGCTATAAATAGGGCTGCTTAGATAATTAATCTAAACATTCTCACTACTGCCGTGATCTGACTTGGGTTTTTTTCCACAAGATTGATGTGAGTACAACATAAGAAAATGGCCAGTTTGATGTCTCAAAGAAGCTTATAAACATTATTTATGCTAACTTTCGAAAGCTGGTTAATATGCTGAGTAAATATTCTCTTGTTCACAAAATATTCATATCTTATTATTCAAATAGCCAACCTTCACATAAATGTTTCTTCTTTGTGAATGCTCTGAGCCAGGATGTTTAAATATATCGGCTGACGTCAAACAACCGGGAAAATCTCATAGAATATTAAAGCAGCAAATAAACACGATCACCAGGATACAATTAAAATGCAACAGACAACAAAACAGCATATTGCCTAATGATTAGGGGTAATAACCAAACTACTTCATCGTGTTGTGTACATAGACGGAGGTAATGTAGTTCTATTACTTTAAGTAATATACATAAACATGAAAATATATCATTCAGTCAGCTTTATGGTCAGTTTGTGTCTTAGTGAAGTTTATAAAACGTGTTTGATACTAACCTTCAATAGTTCGTTTATATACTGAGCAAATGTCCTCTTGTTGGCAAACTATTCCTATTGTATCGGTCTTATAGTCAACCTTCACCTAAATGTGCCTTCTTTGTGAAAACTCTAAACCAGGATGTTTAACTATATCGGCTGACGTCAAACAACCAGGAAAAACCGCATATAATATCAAAACAGGAAATAAAAACAATCACCCGAGTACATAAAAAATACAACAAGAACAGAGAATAACAAAATACTGTCTAATGACTAAGGGCAGTAACAAAACTATGCCATCGTGGGGTGTACTTAGACTGAGATAATGTATGTCAGTTACTTTAAGTAACATACGTCGTACACATGAAAATATATCATCCAGTAATCTTTGTTAACCGCGGCATTATCTCTCGTGTGGCTGCCCGTATCTTCTACAATCAGTCTAAATCCACGGTATTTAATAATCTACCTTCCTCCTGGGGTAGTATCAGGTGTATGTGCCTTTGTAGATACTGATACTAATACAGATGATACTGATTCAGATACAAATGTTTCTATTAAATAAATTGTGCTATTATTATTATTATTATTATTATTATTATTATCATCATCATTGTTGTACAGTTTGTTCAGGGATGTTACAGGCATGTTCTGTATATCATCGATCTGTTGTATAAGGATGCCTAGCTGCTACTGATGATGATGTTTTTCAGATGATGTTGATATAACGTTTGTTATTCATTGCATTTTCCTATACTTCAGATTAATATGATGTTCAGTATATATGTTCGGCTCAGCTTCTGTGACATAATAACGATTTTTGTATTTCTATCGATACTAAGAACAAATGACTCTCATTCCAGATTGAACAACGTTCAAAATCATCTTATCATACATACTATTGGGTATCTCATATTCTAAAGATGGACAATTTATTTCCATTAACTGGCAATGCAATATGTAGGTGAGACAGCTATATGCTGAAGAAGGGGCAATACAAATAGATAAAATAAAAATCCTTGATTAGAACTACAGATTTTATATAGTAGACATTAATGTTTTTAAATGGTGTTGAAAAGATTTGTTTTATGAAACAGCAATAAATAGATGTAAGTTCAATTTTGTAATAATTAATTATTGCATCAATCACATATTGCGCAGCTTATTTCATATACGGTGTATTTGAACAATAAATGCAAATATTGGCATACCTCAGCATCGGAATCAGTCATATGAAGAATTGAACATATTGCTAATTATGTTCTTAAAATATTAATTGTTTTAACATTGTGAACATTTCCATCTGATTGGTTCCGTATCTTAACACCCATAACACTAATTGACATTAAATTTCTTTTCGTTTTACAAAATCTTACATTCTATTTTTATTTTACTCATCCTGGTACCATTTGAATGTATTTCTTCTAATGTTATCATCATATTTTGTAGATTGATAGTTGAAATGTTACCCTTTCTCTTTTTAGATTATAATGAAGGTTTTTAATTTTACAATATCAAAACATTCAAACATTTATATTGAATAAACAATGGATGGGTATGATCTAAATAACTAACTTCGGCAATATTACGGATTGCCTTCTTTTGTAATAGCACCAATTTATGTGATCGAGACTTGTAAGTATTTCCCCATATCGCACATGCGTAACTTAAGTAGGGAGGTATTAATGAACAGTATAACATGTATAAGTGGTTGTTTTCAAGCATGTGTTTGACTTTATAAAGAAGAGAAATATTTTTTCGAAACATCTTTACAAACATCCTTAATATGATTAGACAATGACACTGTTTCATCTACCAATCCTCCTAGGAATTTAGTAACTTGTACTCTGGTAACGTTTAATCAATCAAACTTGTGTTTACAATCATACAGATAATGATTCCTATGAAAAAACATGTAATTTGTTTTATTGATATTCAGATATAATTTGCTAACTTTAAGCCATCAACTCGTTTGCTTTAAATCATTGTTGAGCACATTATTAAACTCTGTTATACTTTTACCACTATATAATAAATTGCTATCATCAGCAAACAATATGAAGTTTAATTCATTTGAAATATTTGCAGGATCATTGATGTAGTGTAAAAATACAATACGTCCCAAAATAGAACCTTGTGGAATTCCACATAGCATAGTTTTATAGTCTGAAGAAATATCACCATAAACAAACAAATTGCCTTCTGCTAAATAATGTTTTATCCAACTTGAAGTAATACCTCGGACACCAAAATTGTATTGTTTCTCAATACAAATGGAACGATCTATGGTATTAAATGTTTTCTTCAAATCAATAAAACACCAGTTGTTACCAAATTATTATCTAAATTGCTAGCAATATCTTCGATTAATTCCATATGTGATAATCCTGTAGAGTGGACTTCTTTGAATCCATTCTGACTTTTGTGCATAACATTGTTCTTTTTTACATATGGTACTAGTCTGTTGTAAAAGAATGTTTCAAGAATATTTGAAAATTGAGGCAAAATTGACCCAGGTCTATCATTGGAAAATTCCTTACGATCAGTATTCGTAGGTAAGGGAACAATTTTGGCAGTCTTCATCTCATCTGGAAATATACCAAGTTCAAATGATTTATTACAGATATAAGTTAAAGGTTGTACAATATTGGTGGAATATATTAAAGCATATCGATACAATAATAACCACAAGATTGTTTGTTTGTAAAATGCGGCATAATATTTGTAATTCCTTTGTCAACAATATTTGTAAAGAAATTGTTAAAAACCATCAGATATTGCTTTCTTATCCACTACCACCTAGCCACAAAATAAAATTAATTGGGTCATTTGGAAGATTTTTTCTTTCTTATAGTTATTTTATTTAATAACTGTCAACTACCTTTATTAAGTATCTTTATATTCAACCAATTTGTTACCATAGTATTGTTTATCACAAAACCTTAATTTAGTAATCAGCTATTTTTGTATACTTTGTATTTACTTTCAGCTTCATTTGACCTGCACTTTAAAAATACCTTGTATAGGACATTTTTCTTCTTACAAGCATTTAGTAAGCCCGGGATTAAACAAGGTTTGTGGTTTGATATACAATTTGTGTTCGTCTCATTTCGTCTGATGATGATGATGATGATGATTAATGTTTTACGGCCACTTTTGTGCACACTCATATCGTCTGAATCAAATGATCTATTTATAATATGAGTTATGGGAATAATGATGTCTGATAAAGTTTATTGTTTTAATTCAGTTGGTAGTTCACTATGCCCGCTGCTTAGTTTTAATTGATCAGCTGTTTCAATGATATAGAATGAATCAACAGGTTGTATCAATATACTATTGGATATATCTGTAAACCTAGAATATTCTTGCTAGTTGTTATACCTATATTATAAAAGTAATTATTACATGATTGGGCTCTTTCAGATTTGGTGGTTACCTGGTTGTTATTTATTGTGAATGTTGAGGGAAAATTGAATTTGTTACGTTGTTTACAAATTGCCTGCTTGAGTATAGTCCGAGAGTGTTTCATGTTATTTTATTTGACTCGATCATATCTTTTAAATATTTATTTTCATTTTACATTTCAGCCAGTAATATAAGTTCTTTATACAATCATTTAGATTTGGTACGTAATAATATTACTAATCCAGATGAAATTAATGGCTCCTTCTTAATAAATATTTTGCTTAATTTAATTTATGTTAATCGGAACGTTGCATTAAGCATTTTTATATAAAGAAATGAATTTATTATTAGCTTCGTTTGGGCAGGGAAAGTGCGAAACTGTACTGAAGTGAGTTTAATTTAAATATTGTGTAAATAATTTAATATTTCAATCGGAAATAATCCGTTTTAATTCAGAATTTGGAGGAGAGTCAGCTGACTTATCCAACACGATAAGAAAAGTTCCAAAATGGTCAGCCACATCAGTGATATCGACACCAGATGTAGATTTAGACCGTATATGGTATAAATGTGATATATTAAAGTAGCTGAATAAAATGATTGTCTGATTTGGGTAAATCAATATTCTTAATTGCACGTTATTTGGATAAAATATTGACATACAAAATGATTTGCATGCAAAACTTTTAACACAGACAGATAACTTTCGGGACACACACACACACACACACACACACACACACACACACACACACACACACACACACATATTACATCATATCCTAGTTTGTGATATTCAATTTCTATTCACTGTAAAAAAACTCTAATTTGATGCAAAAACCCGGATTTCTAACTAATTGATAGTTTTTTTCTCTCATTATTATACATTCTGTTTATCTCATCCATCATTCACCGTTAATTCTTCTTGTAATATTTGAAATCATAAAGGATTAGAGACAAGTAGGTCATAGTATTTACTGGATTTTATTTGTTCGTTTTTGAGGTATTTGACCCTCCGGCGAATATCACAAGGCATATTTATGTGTGTTGAGACTGTATGTGTCCAGGTCCGCGCATTCTAAGAAAAGTTGACATGGAGCTGTATATTTCGTGTACTATTTGCGTCTTGGGGGACGCCGTTTAGGTGTTTGGCCTGGCTATCCCACATTTAAATGATCGCACCTCGAGCGGTGGCATTGACCACAGCTCGCGTGCTTGGTGTGTTTTATATAACAACCTTAGTTGTATATACATTCACCTTAGTGGTATGTGGGCATAAAATAATTATCTTTCTCAGGTCCAGTTATGTCCAGTCTGTACTATGGCATTCAAGGCTAATTTTAGTCTGCTTGTCATTAATAACACTAAAACCTTATAATTATAGTTTGTATAGCAGACATGTTAACTGATCGTTTTACCAGTGCTTAACTGCTGTTTTTAAAATGAAATTTGCAATTAAGCTATAAGTTTTAATAGTAGTCGGCCAGTTGTACAAACTGACATTTGAAGAGAATGATAATTGGTTACATATAGTTGATACATTATTGCTTTGAAGAACCTCACACACATACACACACACAAGCACACATACATCAATTATTCTCTTGAGGCTTTTATTTTACTCAATACATCATATCCTAGTGTGTGATATTTAATTTAGTCACCGTATACTCTAATTTGAAACAAAACCCCGGATTTCTAACTAATTGATGTTTTTTCCCTCATCCTGATTATTGATTCTGGTTATCTCATCCACCATTCATAGTTAATTTATCTTTACTCAGCACTTAGATTCTGTAACATTCAATTATCTTTCCTGTGATAATAGAAATGTATTGAATATGTGTATATATAAATGTGTGGGGGGGGGGGAGAAAGAGGAGGTTGGACGCGTTATCAAAATAACTATAAACAAGAATACAACAAGCGACCTTTTTTTCTTGCTCTAAGGTTACAAACATCGACAACTGATATGTCTAATAACAGCTCGACTAATTAAATCTAATTTATTGATAAACTCCTCATCAGTCTCTCGTCTAAAATTATAGTGACAAAATGCAGGATGCTTCAGATGATGCATACATTAGTTTGTTCATAGAGCGTAGGGGACCTGGAAGATGGATTACAAGAAAGTGGTTTATTCGACCCCGACTCCACTCCGAAGCTGTCAGCCTCATTTTGTACACCTCAAATTTGATTATCTTATCAGCTGTAATCGTCTAGACATGAATATGAGATAAACATCGTCATTAAAATATGTCTTTCTTGTTATACTCCTGTTGGCGATCTGTATGAGATATTGCTGAAAGTATATTCCTTTTAAATACAGAAATACAACAATTAATTTGACTCTATTCGGGACAAAGAACGAATTCACTCCGTTTTGCTGTTCGACATCCATTAAATATACCGTTATATCTTTATAATTATCGGTGAAAATACTAAATGTTTGTATATCGAAAATATAAACAGATAAAACACATTATATACACACGGTATATTGTCAATATTCTCATTAACATAATAGTATTAGGGTTGATACGTGTCCATGTGGGCGCTGAAGTGTTTTTATTTATTTGGCTATTTATGCATGTGGGCGTATGTGTATTGGAATACTCGTAAGTAAAATAAATATCATTTAAAATAGCAACAAACAAGTTTTATTAATGACTAATGCTCTGAAAATATGATCAGATGAAAGTAGAAAAACTATTCCTCGTGTCCCGTGTGAATTCTCAAATAAATCCATCGTCTTCAACGTGACCACATCTTCTAGCTTTGCTTAGAATTACGAATGCAGTAAAAGTATTCACACACAACTTGTATCGTGGTTTAACGATCGAAGAACAAAGAGTATCATGTTATCTACGATACATCAAAACCTGAAAACTCAGAGTACAATCTACCTGCACGATTTAATAATCACCGGTAACCTTTTTTTTAGTTGACTGGGAAATGAAGCACTTTGTTGGTGACAAATTGATTGAACGAAAAGTACCCATAAAACCTGATGACATTTGTGCATAACATATTTTCTTTCGAACATAAATGCTATATTCTCTATAACAGAGATACACAGTTAAAAGCAACTTGACTTCTGACAAACAATAGAATAAGAATGATCAGCTAGGGGGCTACGTGATTTCTCTACTTGGAACATTTACATAAAACATGTTCGGGATTCCAACATGCAACATAAAACTGTCTAAGAGAGAAGTGGGAGGAGGGTCTTTTTATTGGCGTCAAACTTCCTTCGACGCTTTAACGGGATTTATTGATGGACGTGGAAAAGTTTAAGCGTATGAGAAATTGGAGTCTCTTGAAATCAAATGACATATCATTTCTAATAATAATAATAATAATAATAATAATAATAAAAAAATAACATAGTTCTTATTTAGCGCCCTAACCAAAGAATTGTTCTGGGGTCCTTTACAATGGTTAATGTAATATAAACGTAGGTAATTTACAATTCTACCCACTGATTTCTGCTAATTATATTCTCTTACCATAAATAAGCAGAAGCATACACTGTATTAAAATGATACTGTATTAGTCAAAGTAAAAAATTAAATTTTGAATACATGAATAGTTAACTAAGTAACTATGATCATCGAATGCCAAAATAATCTGTAAAAAGGTTCAAGAAATGCAACATTAAATGTTATCAACACTCGTACATTGGCGTACTGCAGAGGTCAATGCCCTTGGATAAATTTGCCGATATTTGTACGGGAGGCCGATTTTGGATAGAAAATGAGAATCTCAGTTTAATCGTCATCCAGTTACAAAATGTTGGTTTTCTTCCACTGGCGGATACTAGCAACACACCTTTCCATTGTCTTTATTATCGCTCAGACTTAATTATTGACAACATTTGAGTGTCAACGGCGTAGAAATGGCAAGCCAGGCTTCGATATTTCAGAAGCGATGCCAGAGGAGTCATCTAAACAGTGAACAGTAGCGGTCCGAATACGGGCCACCTGCGGGCACTGCATATCATGTTCTAAGATGTGGACTGCTCGCCGAGAATCAACACCGTGTATCGTCTCTGCGGCAAGTAGGCGGCAAACTATGACAAAGCGTGATCATAGACTCCGATGGTGTTGCTGAATGTTTTTAAAAGAATGGGCTGTTACAGTGGATCAAATGCTGCGCTAAAGTCAGTTAGTGGCAGAGTTAGACGTTTGCGTTTGTCCATGGACCGGATGTCCATAGACTTCTTGACACTGTTTTACTAATATTGACGGCATCGTATCAAGCTTCCAAGGTTTTGCTGTTGACTTAATTAGTAGTTGCAGTGTTTCATCCCGAATAAGCTTTTTTTTGTCTAAATAGTTTTCAACATCAGTAGCGAGATATTTCGTACATTCGTGGATTGGTAGTTTTTTTTAAAAGTTTCGCCGATGTAACAACTTGTTTGCCATGTCGTAGAATTATGCTTGACAATTTCTTTGTAATGGAATTTCTTTGTTTCAGGACACATGTTGACTTTGTTTCTTTACTAAAGAAATGGGTGTCCGTAACACTGTTAATGTTATCTTTCTGTACTGACGAGTATTCTTTATATAAATACATCTTCTGCGTTGCATCATCCAGAACGTATTGTAGTCCGAGTAACATGGGGCACAACTTCTTAGCATACGGGGTGAATTCAAGATACAAAGGAATTTGATGATCAGTGTTCCCTTCTTTAGATTGAGACAATGTGATGGGACTCCTTGAGTTTCCAGTTAAATTAGAAACTTTTTGGAATAGTTGATTTCTTCAATCTGATCAGTATTGTGTCAACTGACTTGTAGCAGTGTGCATCATCAGGTGGCTGTATTAATTAATCCTGGTTCGGGGCCCGTTTATTTTATGCTAGTTCTGGGGACCCGTTTATTTAATGCCAGTTCCGGGGTCAGAAGCGTCCAAGCGCTTTATCATTCTGCGGCCAAGATGGCGAAGTGTCGAGTTATTGCTTATTAAATTCGCGTTTATTAGTGTTATGATGAGCGATCTCGTGTACCAAAATGTCCCGCTGAATGAATGAATGTGAGTGTTATTCAAAGAACTTAACTTTTAATTTCGTCACGACCTGTAAAAAAGTCGAAGTGAAACCTCGCCAATTTAGCATAGGTAGCGGTCAAGCTCTCCTCGGGCACCAGAGAGCGGTATTCTAACTAGCGCTTCCCTTGTTTTGATCCAATGGTTTTTGCAGAAAAATCGCAGTGTTATTAAAATCCTATATTATCGCTCACTCACATATTCCAGTTTATTGTAGTGTTGTCATATACATATATGTAGATATATTGATTATACATATAATAAATCATTATTTAGTATGTTGTTTATATATATATATGTGATTATATCACTTCACATTATCACTTTATTATACATTAATTAATAGTGGTTTGTGTTTAGAAAATATTGGATTCTGCAAAATAAAATTAATTTTATTACCTGTATCTCAATAATATTTCAATAATAATGCTTATTTCAATAATTTCAATCTGATTTTAAATTTTGGAATACAATTTATACCTATCAAAGACTATGAATCTCATGATCAAGAGATAATTGTATAGATCTAATGGCAATTTTGTATTCCAGTTTTGTTTAATTGAGCTGTTGCTATGATTGTTTGATGACATCTTTGTTGTTCAAGTTTTATGTTGGTTCAAACATTATTGTTGCCCGTTTTGCATTTCTACATTATTTGATATATGTTTCCATAATTGTATGCACTTTAGATAATTTCATTTGACAGTCTACATTGTTATTTGTTTGCTGGGATTTTATAAAGTTTGGTGTGTGTTTATCGTGTTGGAGGTTATTATGATTCATTTGTGTTTATCTGTGTTTGTATTCATTTGTCTTGTTAGTTTATATGCAGATATACAACTTGTTATTAAATATTATTATGACAACTTGCCTTAAATAATTGTTGAATATTGTTGTATTTATGATTGATGGTGTTAAGATCTACATTGATCATATCGGATGCTGATCTTCACTCTTCAGGTTTAGGTAATGCTTTGCCGAACCTCGTTATCATAATAATTAGAGCATAAATAATATCTTAAAATAACTTTATATATTATTATATATCTGTATAGCGTTGACAAATAAAAAGTAACGTTATTTGGCATATAATTGACCTTCACATGAATAAAGGAAACTGGCATTGAAATCGGAAGCATACCTCTTTCACCAATGTGTTACTTAGTGAAAGACCTTTTTGGTGATATATAGATTTTATGATTTATCTTTAAAAATGAACATCGTCCGTCATTGCACTAAAATACCACTACAACAGCCTTATACCGCGCCTTTTACCATGTACTCCTGAATCATGCTATAATGATTGTTGTCAACTACAATTCGCAAATAAACTTCCGTAGTCTCTGATATTTTAATACATTATCACTTGCATTTGCTATATTTATATAAATGTTTTTTAACTTTTTAACTAAAATAAACTAAAATATCAATGTGAAGTGCCACATGCATCTATATACTTTATTGAAACTACTTAATAACAAGCATCGTACATCTATTTTGTTATTGTGTTGTGTATTTAATAACAGCTACATAATAGCGTGCATCCTTGTCGAATGACATCAGAAATATACGTATTTAGACTTACTGAGTACATTAACTTAATAAACATACTGATTTATTTCTAAGATTATCTGGTCCCTTCAAGATTATTTAGAGAGCATACCATCTTAAATATGAGCGTATATCACATCATCTATACTTCTTTGAGTATATCATAAATGTCAGTTGTAGATTACTATAACATACAAAACAGAACATCTTTAATAATTTAAACATCTGTACTGCTAAATTTGTAATGTTCGTTCCTGTCTCTGGGTGGATTTACTCTAATCTTTTCAGGTGATTTTAATATTTGTTTTCATAATTCAGACTGAGTATACGTAATTTTCAGTTCAAAGTAAACCTCAATTATAAAAGCCATCTCCAATTTAGGAATGAATTACACTTATGCTAATATCATGGGCTTAATGAACTTAGAAGAAGTCTTTGTTGTATCTAAAAGAAAAGAAAAACTTTTAAATGAGGTTATTGACGAAGTTATAATATATTGGATAATATTATATAAAAGATATAATTTTGAACAAGATAATTGATCCTGGTTGACCATCTCTTTTATCGCCATTTAAGACCAGGAAGTGTGTTGAAGTGATTCATAACGTTTTTTTTTTATTTCTTCATACAAAATTATTGGTATCAGATACATTTATATATATATATATATATATGTGTGTGTGTGTGTGTGTGTCATCAGTGCGCATGTTCATTTTGAATTTTTTTTTTTTAAATACCCTTGCCTCTGCTAAATCTGAATATTATAATAAAAAGATCAAAGCATCTAAGGGAAATCAAAAGACTGTTTTCAGTGTTGTGAATAAAGTATTACATAAAAGTCAAACTGTCCTCCCAAATAATATCAACTCAGATAAAGATATGGCCCATTGTTTTAATAACTTCTTCTGTCAAAAAATATTAAATATACATAGTGGGTTCCAGTCCAGCACCTTATCACAGGGTAAGCCATTGGTAGAAGAGTCCTGCATATCCATGATGGATACATTTGAGCCTTTTACAGAGACTGATATCAGACAGTTGCTGAAAAAGTCATCTAATGCTTTCTGTGCAGTTGACCCTATGCCTACATGGCTTGTGAAAGATTGTCTGGATGTTCTGATAAACCCAATTACAAATATAGTTAATAAATCATTATCTCTGGGTGTTTTCCCAAGATCCATGAAAGCTGCCCTTGTAAAACCATTAATAAAAAACCACACTATGGACTGTAATATTCTAAACAATTACAGACCTGTTTCAAATCTTACATTTTTATCTAAAGTTATAGAAAAGGCAGTTGATTTCCATCTAAACAAATATTTAATCAATAATAACCTTAATGAATCACTACAGTCTGCCTATAAAAGTGGTCACAGCACTGAAACAGCCTTGGTTCGAGTGAAAAATGATATTATGATGTCAATTGATCAAGGTAAGTCAGTAATACTTGTTCTTCTGGACCTATCTGCTTCATTTGACACCAGTTCACACAGGTACCCATTAGAAAGTCATACTGAAAACTCAGGTCATTCAGTCAGATACTATTGCAGGTGCCAGTGTCTCGGCTCAAGTCATATGGTGATTGTGTGTTTAGTGTTGCAGCCCCCACTTTGTGGAATAAGTTGCCGG
Organism: Paralvinella palmiformis; assembly: GCA_025642065.1. Lineage (NCBI taxonomy): Eukaryota > Metazoa > Annelida > Polychaeta > Terebellida > Alvinellidae > Paralvinella > Paralvinella palmiformis. The sequence continues at coordinate 734,505 of JAODUP010000076.1, read as the reverse complement.
CAAATATTAGAAATGCATCATCTCTTGAAAAATTTAAATCTCTTCTAAAAACACACCTATTTAAGGTGGCTTTCTCAGATAAATAATTGTTATCTTTTAAATCATTACCGGATTTTGACAGACATACTATTTGGGGTATTATTATGTTACATATTATTTGTACAGCGCCTTTGAATGGCTGCTGCTAGTAAGGGCGCTTTATTAAATATACATTATTATTATTATTATTATTATCTTTTTATTATTATTATAAACCAGTATTACTTATTCTTCTGTACCTGTCTGCTGCACTTAATAAAATTGACCATAATATACTTTTCTCTAGGTTAAAACACATGTTTGGTCTGTCAGGTAAAGTTCTTGAATGGTTTCAATCCTATCTGGAACAACGCTTCCAGAGAGTGTCTGTTCATGGTATTTTATCTGACATTCAGTTTTTGTTGCCTGTTTTACAACACGATTTGGTTCTTGGTCCTCTTGTTTTCACATTGGATACCCATCCTCGTAGAATCATTGCGCAGCGATATGAGGTTAATATCACTTGTATGATGATGGCACACAGCTGTATATATCACTGGATCATGACAATGGGTTAAAGTTCTCCTCTTCCTTGAAGAATTTATAACATTTTATTACTGCTATTCGGCCATGGATGACTCAAAATCTTCTAAAACTAAATGATAATAAAACAAATATTATATATTTGCATCACCACATTCTGTTTAATCCCTAAGGACACCAGCATTACAGATGGGTGCATCTTCGATTACCCCTAATGGGTCAGTAAAAATCTAGGTGCCATTTTTTACCAATATATTAGCATTCATGAACATCTCATATGAATATGCCGAGCTGCCTACTACTATCTTAAGAACATCCACTGTTTAAAAGCACCCTTCACACAAGAAGCACTTGTAACTGTAGTCCATGCCTTTGTTACATATCATATAGACTATTGTAACTTCCTGTTATATGGCATATCTGATTGTGACATGAATTTAGAATAGTGCAGCTCGCATAGTTACAAATACTCGAAAATATGATCATATCATCACAGAACATCCAAAAACTACATTGGCTACCTGTTAGACAGCGTATCCATTTCACGATTTTATTAATAACTTATAAATCTATAAATGATATGGCAGCAAAAGGCTGTGTGAAGTAGTGTCCATTAGATAGTCAGAAAACTCATGTCATCCAGTCAGATCCTATTGCAGGTTCCTGTGTCTCGGCTCAAGTCATATGGTGATTATGATGTTGTGTGTTGCAGCCCCCACCTTTCTGGAATAGGTTGCCGGCAGATATTATAAATGCGTCGTCTCTTGAAAATTTTAAAACACACCTAGTCAATGTCGTTTTCACAGATAAATAATAATTATTTTTAAAATCTCTTATAGGGCTTTGTACAGAGATATTATTTGGGGTATTATTATATTAGATATTATTTGTGCGGGACCTTTTAATAGCCCCTGCTAATAAGGGCACATATATATATATATATTTGGTGCCAAGGGTCAGAGGTTCGAGCCCATCAACAGGTAGAAACCTTTCTAGGGATTAAATTATTGGCTCACAACATCGTGCGTGGCTGAGCACTTTATATGGCGTTGCATCTCCACTGAATTGATTAAAATAAAGTGGGACGTAAAAACCTCCCCCCCCCCCGATGACGTAATATACTCTGGCAGTTAGCACACTCTGCGTATTTTGATTACACGTTTCCATAATTCTCCCCTGTGAGTGGTGGGAGAGGAGTTATGAACAACCACTCAATCAAATTGACCACACTGAAAATAAACGCATACGCTTTCGTGTGCTATCCCCGTTTCATGATCAGGGATGCTAAAACGAAAGAAATTCAATCAATCAATAGTAGAGTACAAGGATATTCAACTTTATATCGTCAGAAAACTACCACTAGCTCTGGATAAAGTGGGTGATTATTACGTAGGCTGAAGGCAATGGATAGCATGCGACATATTTATAGATAATGCATGAAATAGAATGAATGATAACGTTACCATGATATACAAGTCTGATAGCTTTAAGATATTTCTAAAATAAAATACAAAATACAGTGTGCTTAATTCTCAATTTAAAAAACAATATAGCAATATGTTTCAATAACTGTAAGTACAACACACAGTAAATAATAATGAAAGTGTGTATATGTTCATTGGTCTATCTCTCCAACATCACAAAGCTATTTATGGGAATAAACTGTTTCCTGCCTTCTTCTGACCAAACTTGTAATGACATCAATATTAATAGCATATACATAACTAATGTAAATTTTATATACCAACATTGACAGTTCAACTACAATTCTGGTTTCATTATGCAATTGTACAGAAGCCACATAAAAATAAACAATGTTTATGCTTCATTTCCCTAGGAGGGCGTATATTTCTTTTTGGTGCCACGATGATAATAGCACCACAAATCGTGATAGCACCGTAAATCGTGATGGCACGATGGCAGCAGAAAGAGCCTGTTACAAGTACTTATCGAGATTCCACAGTCTAAACGAATATTGTTAACTAGATGGAGACGAGCATCATCCCGGCACGAAACCATTGTCACTAAGTACAATGTACGTTTTCTTTGCTATCTCATCCATATAAAGGTAGTAATTGTACTGACAGCATTAGTAATTGTATTGAGCCTTTTGTGGCGAGCTGGTAGCAGACATTAGCCTGATTGAAATACACAAACATCTTCGATATAAATAGTCTTTATAGAAACAATTTACAAACTCGTAAATTGCCACACAATTATCTGCAGTTTAATTGTAGGCAGTTTGTGGATGTAAAATACGGGATGTGACAGTAGTAGTTGCAACAGTAGCGGAAGCAGTAGTGATAGTAGCAGTAGTAATACTACTAGTAGTAGTAGTAGTGGTGGTGGTAGTTCATTGTATAAGTATTTGTTCAAACTACTTTAATCATAATATTACAATAAACGGTAACATCAGTAACATGTAAGACCTCAAATGTACCTCAAAACACTTACAATTGTTGAGTTGTTAATCATAGTTTATAGAGTGGACAGCGAATTAATATATTATTCAGTTAGTTTTATCTCAATTTGAGAGTGTGATAGATCATATTATGAGGTATGAGTCTGAGGAGCGAGACTAATTCAGTGATGACATCCAATCAGGGATAGTAACAAAGACATGAACGAAAGAAGAGTAAATGATTAAAGGATACCATTGAAAGTCACCTTCAGCATTAATTCATTTATAAAAATATTATCTATGGCAATTTAGGAAATGTATATGAAATATGTGAACTACATCCATATGATCCATAATAGACAGACGCAGGGCTTTGTTGTTGTCGTGGCTCAGATTACTGATGACCAGTGGCTCGACCTGGTTAAAGGCTCCACCTGTTAATTAGCTGTAAGTCCTGACTGGAGATTGCTGACACCTTCAGAAGTACATTAGCGAACACGATATCAACGTAATGGAGGAAAATGCTCTAAGTTAGTGTCTATCGGCTATATGTCTCAGGTGTGTGGATGATCGAAATTAAACAAATCACTTACTCCCTCACTGACTCCTCTTTTAGTGTTCCGAGAGTTCGATAACTTTTTTCTAATGCGATTCAAAGATCCACTTCAAAATCTTGCTGATGGGTTATAATTCTAGTAATGGCAGTCTGATAAACCTGTCTGATATGTTGTCTGTTTGTAAATCGCTTCCCAACTGTCAGATCTATCACCGAATTCAGGTAGCCGCTATGTCAGTGACAGCGTAGATTTAAAAAGCGTCTCTACTTATTATGTAATTATATTATAATATAATATAACGATAGTATTTTATTTAGCGTATTATTCAACTTTAACTGCTCTAATGCGCTTTACATTAAAAACACAATTAAACCACTTTCTAAGGTCATAAAGCACAAACACATTTATACGTAAATACACTGGTTTATATGTTATAAATAGGCTAATTTAATTAAGTGGGTTTTAAGAACCTTACAAAATATTTCTTTATTTGCTGCGAGTTTCATATGATTTATTCCACAGCCTGGGAGCTGATGCTCGGAAAGATTTCTTCTAACAATGCTGAATGGCTCTTTGATACCGTCAAATGTGAACAGTACTCAGATTATATCAATCTCAGTGGTATATATGTTAGATAGAGGTTACTTTGAGTGTGTGAAACAGGATGTTATACAGTGAAGCCAGTGCAGCTGGAACAAAACTGGTATTATGTGTTTCCGTTTTTGTCAGTCTGTGACACCAGAGGTGCAGCACAGTTCTGCACTCGCTGTAGCCGGTTTGTCAGAGCGAGGGGAATGTTATATAACAATGAATTTCCATAGTCCGTTCGAGAAATTATGAGGGAATGGACCAAGCATTCGCATGCCTTATCATTTAGGTACCTACGAATAAGTCATATATGTCTTTTTTGATAATAACGCACGGCCTACGTGTAGAATCTTAAACACTTCAGTAGTATCGGATGATCGATTCAACCAAAAGCTGCAGATAAATCAAGCATTATTAATGAATTCATTAATCCTTCATCAAGAGCCTCAACATTGTCACTATGCATTTTCAAGAGAGCAGTTTCTGTCAAATGACCTGTACGATAAACCGACTGATAATTGTCAATGAGGTCATTCTACTTACTACCTTTTCAATAAATGCGGAAATGAAAGGAAGGTTAGAAATAGGACGATAATTCTTCACATCGAAGAAAATAGATTGGTTTTAAGCAAATGCCTAAAACGATCTTATTTCTGACTAGTACAGGTAACTTGGTCCAGAATTGAGGCTTTTTGTATGGAATTATTGCTCTTCCCAAGCGAGACTCGAGGATGGCTAGATGTGAAATTATTGTGAAATTATTGGAGAATGAACAATAGTTTTAAAATGATGGCCACAGTGAATCTTGTTTCACGTATGAGTGATGATAATTATGATTACTCACAATAATTCTGAATTCTTTGAATTCAGAATTCCTACTAACCAACTTCAATGTCCTTATTCATTATTATTGGGTCTGCATTTATTCGTGGTGTCTAATTGCTAGTTAGCCATATGATAGCATTATATATATATATATATATATATATATATATATATATATATATACATACATATATAATGACCATTTTTATACTACATAACATAGATATTTCCAAAATCGATTATACAGTAGATAATTCAAAACAATAGTTAAAAATATGTAGCGACCAAAGCCATTTGTTCCTTCTTCAATCAATCATAATACACACACACACACACACACACACACACACACACACACACACACACACACACACACACACACACACACACACACACACACACACACACACACACACACACACACACACATATATATATATATATATATATATATATATATATATATATATATATATATATATATATATATATATATATATTTGAGGCTTTTATTTTACTCAATACATCATATCCTAGTGTGTGATATTTAATTTAGTCACCGTATACTCTAATTTGAAACAAAACCCCGGATTTCTAACTAATTGATGTTTTTTCCCTCATCCTGATTATTGATTCTGGTTATCTCATCCACCATTCATAGTTAATTTATCTTTACTCAGCACTTAGATTCTGTAACATTCAATTATAGTATATATATATACTAGAAATATATATATATATATATATATATATATATATATATATATATATATATATATATATATATATTTTAATATATATATATATATATATATATATATATATATATATATTATATGTTCTATTTTATATGTGTATGTATATGTGTATCGTTTGTTCTCTCTCTTTTCCTCTCTCTCTTTTCTCTCTCTCTCTCTCTAAGATGGATTACAAGAAAGTGGTTTATTCGATTGATAGTATTAGGTGTTGATACGTGTCCATGTGTGCGCTGAAGTGTTTTTCTTTATTTGTCTATTTATGTATGTGGGCGTGTGTGGATTGGAATTTCAGCAACAATCAGACACATACACACACAGACCGACACAGATACACACATACGAACACACACACACACACACACACATCTTGCTTATTTATCCTGAATACAGCTCTAAGGGTATGACCTTGAAGGGTGGTAGGACTTCAAGAGACATTGATTACTTGACTAGCAAGCCAACGCCGTCAGACTACTATCATTTACAGCACCTGGTGGCGTCGTTTCTGAGGCAATAATGTCAAGTCATTATCATCGACATAGTCAATCATGTTTGATGTTTTATCACTTCACAAACTAGGCAACTAAGCAACAATTTCCTATTTCAAATTATTGACACCTACTTGACGAATGATACTTTTTAGCTGTGTATAATAAGGCACAGGCACAGATAATCTGGAACCGTGAATTCAAACTCTGGACGTTTCTTCAGGGGACTGAATCCAGAGTGGCGACCTTTAATGCTGAGACATGTGTTGTGACTCAACAGTCCCTAAGCCGCCAAGCAACAAAGAGCGAATCTAAAACACCCAAGTCAGATCACGGCAGTTGTGAGAATGCTTTTTGTTAATTGCCTAAGCAACCCTATTTATAACTGTTTTTAAATTGCTGTATCTTTCTTCAAAACAATGATATACATACTCTACCTTCACTTCAATTGTCACTGTCTTCAAATGACAGTTTGTACAACGACAAGGCGTCATGAAGCGACTACTATTAAAACTGATAGCTGACATCTGTGCTAAAGCAGACCGTAATCGCGTCATAGCTTAAGTAATGTTAAAACTATATGTTAACATTTTCATTCCAGTCATTTATGACAAGCAGAGAAGAGCTAGCCTTGAATGCCACAGGACAAGCAGGAGACAATTGGACTTAGGAAAGATAATTCTGTTCCCACATACTACTAATGCGAATTGTATATAAAACACACCAACCACGCCAGCTGTGGTCAATGCCACCGCTCCAGATGCGATGCAGTGTTTCTATTCCTGAGTCAGAAGTTTAAGAGCGTACTTTGCCTGCTACAGTCATTTAAATGCTGGATACCCAGGCCAAACACCTAAAAGGCGTCCCTATAAAGAGGCAAATAGTATACGGAATATACAGCTCTGTATCAACTTTTCTTAGAATGCGCGGACCTAGAAACATACAGACTCCACGCACAGAACACTTAACATATCAACCGCAGCATAATATGCCTTGTGATATTCGCCGGAGGGTCAAATACCTCAAAAACGAACAAATAAAATCCAGTAAATACTACGACCTACTTGTCTCTAATCCTTTATGATTTCAAATATTACAAGAAGAATTAACGGTGAATGATGGATGAGATAAGCAGAATGTATAATAATGAGAGAAAAAACTATCAATTAGTTAGAAATCCGTTGTTTTGTTTCAAATATCACACACTAAGATATGATGGTGTGTGTTTGTGTGTGTGTATGTGTGCGTGCGTATGTGTGTGTACGTCTGTGTGTCCGGAAGTTATTTGTATGTCTTATAACGTTTCGCACGTGAATCATTTTGTATGTTAATATTTTATCCAAATAACGTGCAATTAAGAATATGTCACAGTAAACAAAACAAAAAAGTTGCTCAGAAATTTTAAATTCCATACTTAATGATAACTTTCGAAAGCTAAATATTTATCGATGAGATACTCACTCGGAGGATCACACTGAATTAGAATCATACTAAAGTGGAAACACCCTTCAGAAAATAAATATAAATTATTTCCTTTGATTATTATTCAATTATAACACTGTGGTTGATAGTTATAATCGAAAGGCCAATCATGTCATTTACGTCCATTGTCAGAGCTGACCATATACGATTACAGAGTTCCACCATTCCGCTTGGTACCGTCAACTATATTAATATTAACTACCTTCATCACTGAAATTAATTAGCATGTCGTCTTCTAGTATCATCTTTTATTTCTATTTGATGTACCTTACTTCAGCAATATCTCAGAACGGCTCTGAAGATAAACGTTCTAGTGCAAATTTCTCTTAATTAGCTATTGAGTACTAGGAATATCAGGAAATACTCGGACAAATATATATATATATATATATATATATATATATATATATATATATATATATATATATATATATATATATATATATATAAGTTCCTTATTAATAACGCTAATTCTTTTGATTTACAGGCATATATATATATATTTCATTAATCAAGAAACAATTATAGGCATCACATAGCTGAATTATTCCCTTATTTCTATGGATTCTTAGACAGAAATATTGCATTTTTTCTGATTCTTTTTTCCAGAATTAGTTCAGTTTTCAGGCAAGACGTTGTAAATGTAATAAATTGTTTAAGCTCGTCTTCCATCGAAAGTATATTTAAAAGTGCAATAAAACGCCTGTCTATCATCCCCTCGTAGGTATGAAGCTTTTATTCACATTAGACTAAACCGTTGTCTGTTTCTACATAATATAGGTAAAGAAATGTGCAAGCATTGTTCAGCAACAAAGTTTATCAATATACCTGGTTATGTCTAATATAGTCCTGTGATCATCGCTACTCAATAAATTGCTCAATCTTCATGTTTTCGCTTAAAAATCATAATCACTCCATCTCGGAACCGTTTGTTGTACATGGTATATAATATGAAGTTAATACAATGATTTAACTGTTCCAGTATTTGCACGGTTTCTCGTAACGATACCATAACTGGGTCAGTTGTCTCAAATATTGCTTCCTTCTTGGCAAACGATACAATATTGGCCACAGCATTTGGTGTCACTAACACGACGAAAGATATGGCAGCACTTAATAACATCACAGTAGTTCTTGAGTTCAACGTCGAGTGGCTATTACTCGTGTTTCTCGATTGTCTTTGTATTGGTGATAAAGATGATGTGGTGCTGACTTTTGGTCTTGTCCTTTTACGCATGATGATTAACTTGTAAACAATAAGACCGTTGAAAATTATGACGAAAATCGAAGGTGCAAACGAATACAAGATAAGTCCACAAAGTAAAAATATCCCGGACAGACGTACCGAGTCAAGAGGACGACTGTTGAAGACACAACTCTTGTCTATTATTTGATCTGCCCACGAACACCAATAGCCAAAGAATATGGCTAACATTGCATATAATAGAGCCATAACAATGTATACATGACGTTCGGTGTTGATGAATTTAGCTTTCATGGGTAACCAAACGGCAACAAATCTCTCCATTGTAATCAAAACGACCAACCAAGAGGAAGTGGTCTTCGCAAAGCGATATGTCCAGAAGAACAATTTACATCCTCCGGATGACAGAGCCCGGATGTCGATCCCGATCATCTTATGTACAAATGACTTGTTGAATGGAAATAACAAATTAACAACGATGTCTGAGATTGACATCGCTATGAACATCTTACTGACGGCAAGTGTCTTAAAAGAAGTTGAAATCATTACTTTTATAATAAGAATATTTCCTCCCACTCCTAATACCAACAATAATGGAATGAATACATATCCAATTTGATCCAAGGAGTAGTCGGGCGGCAAATCTCCGGTAACGTTTGAATTGTTTGCAAACGATCCATGTGTGGTGATATCCATGTTTCTTTTTCCGTTTGAGAAGCTAGTTTCAGCTGCTTACGAAATATTATTAAACATTCCTTTGTTTGTCGCACAAAAATAATCACGGAATATTGCTTATGCCTTAAACGCCAGCACCACGGAACTGTTCCTCTTACGCGACATATCAACTGTTTAGGAAAGCTTGAGGAGACGATATATCTGGCGGTCCATATACAAATGAATCTATTAGAGTAGACAAGTCGATATAAATAACAGCGATCCTGGAACATATCTTCATCCACTAATATAGTATATAGAATATGACTCCATCATTTCTTTTAATCTGCCAAAATATTCGTCTATTTAGCCAATTTTCATCTGATGAGGAACAAAATAGTTTCATCAACACTTGCCTCATTGCTGTATTAATTACCAGTACACATCTAGGCTATTCCATAGTGACAGTAGATCGATATAGCATGTCAACACCAAAAACTACAAGTTTATGTTACTGATGTCATCCTACAATCCAGCGACGGCTTCGGTACAGTTCTGAGTGATATCTCGTGCCAAAGACTTCCGACTACTGAAGGTTTCTCAAGCTATCACGGCTCATAAGGCCCCACTTGAAGCCTACTGTCCATGGCTAGATCTTTCTCGTCCAATGGATGGTGTCCAGACTAACAAAGCTTCCCAATTCAGCAAACGAGCTGTCAATAGTTTACCTGCCGAAGGCTAATCACCTGCAGGTACGTTGCATATTCCTCTCATCTTTCTTTACTTTTAAACAATCATCATTTTGACCCATACTCGTACATTGTAAAATTACGCACGAGACGTAAGGATTCCAACAGCTATAGATAAAGAAATATCCGAAACAGTCATTACACAGTTGCGTACATTTAACAACATAATGCCATTCTCAGCAAATAAATGTGACGGTTGTCGGTGTGACAAACAAATAAATCTGGAGCATAAATTAAGTAAAGAATATTTTATAAAGTAACAAAAATTAGTTTATTTCATCATATTGAAGAATACTGATTGGGATACTGCTTTATCCGAAGGAATATTAAAATAACATTAAACAACGTAATGCAATATTATAATATTAATGGCATGAATTTATATTGAAAAATTGGGAAATATAGAAAGAATTAAGCTTGGCAATAAGAACTGTCATATATTATTTAAATCTACACATTTGTGAACGTTTCCAACAGTAATTAATCATTTCAAAATTAAACTTATATGCATTTGCTGTTGTTTCATAAAGATTTAATTATGTCTATTGACTATTCCACATTTTTCTATTTTTAAATTTGTCATGAATGTTTTAATGTTTTGTTAAGAGGGGATGCATTATATAAGCAATGCTTCAAGCATCCTCCTTTTCAACATTCTATATGTGTTTACTTTCATTAAAATGGTGTATTATGAATGTTGAAATAAACAATTTGAATTGGATTTCAAAATGTTAAAACTCCACATATTATATATTTATATATTGTATATACTAAATTGCACTTGTAACCTGTTTATGGGTCAGACGTTAGCATAGGGTTCCATAATTTTGCATTATACCTAGACTATGAGTTTGCCCAAACCCTCTAATAGGTGCACCACTGAGCTCGATTCTTTTCCAGAATATTAGCCCTATAGAGGTTTGTGATTATTATTATTATTATTATTAGTAGTAGTAGTAGTAGTAGTAGTAGTAGTACTATTATTATTATTATTATTATTAGCACACGCACCAGTATTTCTTATTGTTCCAATTTATCAGCAATTGTTCATTATTGGCAAAACCTTTTCATTAAAGTGTCGGACACTAGTTGGTTGCTGTGCCTTATTTTCACAACTACGTGTCTGTCTGTGTATGATCAGTGTCATAGCACGTGTTCTGTTTAACATCTCAATCATGCTACTTCATATAACTGTTTCGACGGTCACCTTTTGTTACGACGTGGTCGATAATTACCGATACCATTCTAGTCCATGACCTTTACGGTGGTTAGTGAAGAATAAACGAGCTAATAATGGCATCTTATTTGTTTCCTAGCGAGAAGTTATTCTCCTTTCAAACGTATACCTGATATTATCTTCACCTTGCCGACAGCCATCATGAGAATGTTGTTTGCTGAATCTGTGCCATCTGATTCCAAGAACGTCTTTGTCTAGATGCCGGTGTTAACTATTATTATGTTACTAGTCATTGCCTTATTTATTCATGGTATGTAACAGTACACTACGTGATTACACGGCGGACACTTTGTGGCTACAACTAGTACACTATGTGGTCATATTTAGTACACTATGTGACTACAGCTAGTAAACTATGTGGCTACAGCTAGTACACTATGTGGTCATATCTAGTACACTATGTGGCTACAACTAGTACACTATGTGGCTACAACTAGTACACTATGTGGTCATATCTAGTACACTATGTGGCTACAACTAGTACACTATGTGGTCATATCTAGTACACTATGTGGCTACAACTAGTACACTATGTGGCTACAACTAGTACACTATGTGGCTACAGCTAGCACACTATGTGGTTACAACTAGTACACTATGTGGCTACAGCTAGTACACTATGTGGTCATATCTAGTACACTATGTGACTACATCTAGTAAACTATGTGACTACATCTAGTACACTATATGGCTATATCATGTACGTTATGTGGCTGGATCTAGTACACTATCTGGCTACATCTAGTATACCATGTGGCTACATCTAGTACGCAATGTAAATACATCTAGTACACTATGTGGCTACATCTAGTACACTATGTGGCTACAGCTAGTACGCAATTACAGAGACTTGACTGACTGATAATGTTTCAGACCAGAAAATTGTTGGTGATGTGACTCCAGTTGGATATTCATTCCATCACGCAGCTCGGATTCACAAGAAAGGTGGAGCAGTCGGCTTTCTTTGACGAGTGAAAGCCATTTGCGTTTTCAGGCTAAGTCTTTTGAAAATCAACAACTGACTTTTGTATCTGGGAGGATAAGTGTTCGCGTAGCTATTATCTACCGATTACACCCCACCAAGAAATATGGCCTTAAAGCTGCAGATTTCTTCAAAGAATTTTCGGGATTTGTTTACTCTCTTACCACCAACAGTGGCCATCTGTTGATCTTAAATGATTTCAATATACATTGGAATTGGCAGAGGAATCCAAATACCAAACAACTGGATGACATTCTTAGATTGGCCAATCTCAGACAGCATGTGTAAGGAAGAACACACAGACATGGTCACATCTTATATCTTGTCATCTCCCGTGACGATGACAATTTTATTAACGATGTGCCTGTGTCTTCCATGCTGTCAGATAATCTTCTTAATAACATTAATGTATCTTTACAGAAACAATCTGTTTCAGCTAAAGGTATTTCATATAGAAGATGAAAGTCGATTGCCAAGGAGGCTTTTCTTGCTGATCTGCGGGTCTCTTTTCTGGTATTGGATCTCCATGATATTACATTGAGAGACATTGCAGATGAGCATGCACCTTTAAGGACAAAGGAAATGCCAAGCAGACCAATGCTTCTATGGTACAATAAGAACATACAAGCTGCAAAAAGACACAGAATGTATTGTGAGTGGCTGTGGTGTAAGTGAAAACTTAAAGTTTCGTATTACACCCGATTTTGACAAATACACGTAACAACTATATCTAATACATCGATGCTAAATACATTGATACATTGGTCACCACTTTGTCTGGCATCAGCGATTAGTTTTATCGTTGCAGTAATACATATATAATATTAATAAAACTGTTTTATTATACAAAGAGGACTGTTTCGGATGATTCACACTATTTTAACACCACGTATAGATGTCTGATGTAGTTTCTGACAGTATGACACATCTGATCCTAATATAATTACTTAGAGGTCATATAGTATAGTATATGGATGAAGGATTACCGGGGGGATGGGGAGAGGGGTTCAATTGTGTCATTTAAATTGTCCAAAGGCTACAATGGCTGTGTCAATAGGATGCATTTTCTACATCATGTTCTGACACGATTTATGAGAATTTATCAACATCCAGCTAATTTATCAAATAGTTCGTAAGGTTTGTAACTGCCAGTATCTTATTGCACACTGCTAACACACTCATTGTCCGTGCAAGCGATTGAGATTAGTGTTCGTTTTTAATTTTGTTTTATTCTTCTTGTAGTATTTAATACCATAGAAGGATTAGTGAGGAGCAGCTCATATTACGTTTCGGGATTTGTATGCTTATGAGGTATTTGATCCTCCAGCAAATATTTTTTAAAACATATTATGTCGCGGTTGAGAGCTTTTCTGTGGAAATAGGATGTTTCCAGGTTGGTGGATTCTAAGAAAACTAAGAAAACTTGATCTAGAGCTGTATATTCCGAGCACTATTTTGGATATTTAGAGGGAATCCGTTTAGGTGTTTGGTCTGGGAATCCAGAATTTAACTACCTCTAACAGTACGCTCGTAAATCATTATATGTACTCCTGAATCAGGATTAGTAACACTGTATCGCATCTCGAGCATTGGCATTGGAGTCAGTGCGGGTGGTTGGTTATTGTATAATCTTTTATACGTCCTGTTATGTCCAGTGTTTACTGTGACATTCAAGGCTTATTTTATTCTGCTATCATTAATAACACTAAAGCCTATTATTATAACCATACAGTTTGTATAACAGATATAAGATCTGGCTTGTAAATGTTAATATATAGTTTTAACGGCGCTATGACGTCATGACGGTCTGCTTGATCACAAATATCAATTTGGTGAGAGCTAGTAAGCTCTTAATTTTACAATTAAAATACAACAAGTTAAAATATTGCTATAAATAGAGCTGCTTAGGTAGTTAACAGACATGTTTACAACTCCCGTGAGATGACCTAATTGTATTATTCTCAGGGACCACGATAATAAATTATTCGTTTTTTAGAGTTGTTATCCATAGGGCTGGTGAGACGTTACACATGAGTCAGCCAATTAAAAAAATCGCTTCTCTGTAACAATAACCTGATGAATCGTCCAGAGTTTGAATTGCTAAACACACACACACAAACACACACACGCAGCTTATGAACAAACTATTTAAAACAGTTAAGATACATTTTCACTCAGTACGCCTGCTAGCTAATTCACAAGGTATCTCTGTTTACTAGTCATTTACCAAAATCAGCGGATGTGAGCAGAAAACTTTACTGAAGTCGAAGACATCCGCCATTTACCCGAGGCTTGTACTAAAGAACATACACATGATAAACAGAGATAATCAGCTAACTTTGGGGATGATTTTACAAATAATTCAATTTCTCGTTCATTTGTGTATAGAACAATGGAGTCTATAAGGTAAGATTGATATGTTGGTGATTGACTCACTTCAAAAAGTTTTTCCCTTGGTTTATTTTGTTTTGTTGTCTTTAAGATCATATATATATATATATATATATATATATATATATATATATATATATATATATATATATATATATATATATATATATATATATATATATATATATTGGATCCATCTATTTTCCTTTACCACGGTCTTTCTTCTGTATAGGCAGGGCCTCCAATAAATCTATTTTTAAATTAACAAACCGGATGAAAGGAAATAAGTCCAAGTGAATTAGATTAATGAATCCAACTGATCCTGATTTGATAAAAAAAAACGTAGCAATGTGTACGTACGGCATTGTGAATAGTGGTTGATTCACTGGGGGGATCGTAAATGTTGATAATAATTGATTATACGAGGAGGCGCAGTGGCCTAAAAGTTACATATTTATCCACCTATGTCCACTGTCCAAGTGCGCTGATTAGGGCTATAGCATATCATAATATAATGTAATATTGTACAATATATTATACAATGTATATAATTCATAAATGACTTTGTTAATTTGAGTTCGTAAAAAAAGTATTTACAGATCTATTAAAGCTATGTTGCGGCCTCAACTGTCTTATTGTTTCTGGCAGTTTGTACCATATTTCAGGTGCTAGGTAAATAAATGTCTTTGATAAAAAAAAGGTTTTCTGTATTGTGTGTGTGGCTGGTGAAGGTGTCTTGTGCGAATGAATATGTCTTTTTGTTGTGAACATGGTCATTGGGGGATCTGGTAAAGAGATATTAATGAATGAATATATATGATAGTTTAATAAGATTCATGCAAGGTGAAATATCTTATTATCTATATTAATCGCCTATAGTAGGACAGAACACGTCACTTGTGAACATCGTCGTCATCGGTCAGTGCCATGCAGCACCTATCAGCCACTGCTTACTGGCAATTTTACAAGTGGCTCCACCAAGTGAATACACGAATTGTTCGCGGTGACCGACATCACGATCATAACGTTCTCGCGATGACTAAATACACTACCAGTACAACGTCGGAACACAAGGCGCCTTAGGTTCTTACAACGTTGAACTTTTCAGTTGGAATATTTAAGATATTGCAGACAGAGAAGGATCAATGATGTTGCTTAGATCGATATATGCAGCATGACACATAGCTATTAAGTATAGTTCTCAATATTATAAATATAACTTAAGCGTTTAAACACTTTGGCCACAATCTACGCTAGTGTCACCAATGTTCCCATTAATTATTAATCCACGGTGTTAAATCGACTCCAGAGATGTAGCAAATGAGATGTCTCCCTGTAGTCACATAAATAACAAAAACTTACAGCCACCATACTGCCGGTGAAATACGGTTCCCCCACGTGACTCTTATATTGCGTACAGATCCGTTTCATCCCGGTTCAGCCAATCTACGCGCTACAAGTAGATAAAGTATTTTTAAGCGAGCCAAATGGTGCTCCATTACGTGTTTTATATCAGACCGAATGTTCCCGTTCAATATACACGGCATGCATTAAACTCATTTGATGTCCTCAATCACAATTAAATATAGACTTGCAAAGAGAAGGCGCATAAAGTTAGTAAAATGTTTCACGATAAGAACTACCATCAAAACTATCATACTACCGTGATGGCGCAGTTAGTTAGAGTGTAGGACTCGTAGCCGAATGGGCGCGGGTTCGAGGCTTCGTCACGTGGCGAATGGTTCACTCATCCATAACAAAATTTAGTACCTCACAGGACGCGATGGCTATGGGTTTGATTAACGCTTTGCGCCTATAATGGCAGCATGCGTTGTATGCTCCATTGGGAGTTGAGATGGGTGCTACGGGTCTGAGTCAGGGATAATAATATTGGAAATGATATTGTAAAGCGCCTTAGAGCAGCTTCTAGCTGAATAGGGCGCTATATAAATATCACATATTATTATTATGTAAACTGTATAATACAAGCATGTTTCGATGTAGCATATTATATTTGTATAAGTAATATGTTCCATGTATATGTCACACGTATTGTAAAATGTTGCTATTTGATGGCTGCTTTTGTGCCTTTGGCAGGGTTGCAAAAAATCTTGATTTATTTTAATTTAAAAAAATCTTATTTTTATTTAAATCAATTTGTTTTTGTTTAAACCAATTTTTTTAAACAATAGTCAAATATTTGTTTTGGCATGTATTCAACATGAGATAACTATCACTAGTGAACCTATGTGAATGCTCACCTTATATACCCATCCTGGCTGAACACCAAGTACTTAAACATTGACTCAATAATCCCCTAAATGCATAGAAAATATGTGACGTCACGTGTCAGATCATCCCAGATTCATCCAATTTACCACCCTGAAGCAGAGTGTCTTCGCTTGATAACTTATATTGTGTTGATCTTCTAAGCTCATACCAACCATTGAGTTGGGGGAATGGTCACTCAACTGTATCTCTTGTTAAGACTAGATTACATGGCGTTGAAATTTAATTGCAATTCAATTATAAATATATGTAAACATAATTATTCATCATAAGTAACAATTGATTTTTTTAAACAATACATTTTTTGGATATTGCAAGTTAATCGATAAATATCATGTTTAAAACATACTTAATAAAAATAAACGCAATAATCATAAAAATCAAATGAAACAATAAAAATTCAAAAATAGAAACGCATGATTTTTGGATGTTTTGTAGTGATCAAAAACATGATTTAAATCAATGATTTAAATCAAACGATTTAAATCAAACAACTCTGGCCTTTGGTAGGATAGAAATGTCAAGTGAAATCTGAAAGACAACGCGAAAAGGACTCTCTGGACATGGCTGAAACATGATTTGAGCCAGAATGTTTGTGGTCTAAGGCTGATCGCGCTGACAGAGCTAGACCATAAATGTGTCATATAGCACAATGAAAATGAATGATAGCCACCTGGTTTTATTGGGTTTCATTAAGAGGCAGGCAGTGCACTAAGCCGAGTGGGTACCACTTTGATGAGTTGTTTGTCTTAGCTCTTCCCTTGCTTGGCACAAACCAAGCCCATGCCAATGATCGATCCAATACAAAGACGAGGTGATAGCTTACTGTCAAATCTGACGCTGCACTGATACGCCCTAATCTTTGGTCTTTTCCAGACCTTCTCACATTTATTGCCTTCCGGTTGGGCGACTGGATGCCTGTGTTACGTTAGTGCACATAGCACGACGTTCGGCCGTTATTGTAGACGTCAATAGGGTGCTCGAATGGCGCAGTTGTGAGCGCGTTATATGGCCCATTTCCAGGTTGTTGGTTCGAATCTAACCCATACTTGTGTTTATGGGATGTTTCATAAAGAGTCGACTCTGGACCATGTATCCCAGGTCTGACAAAAGCCGAGTCTAAGCAACTAGTTCAAACCTTAGACGGTAATAGCTAATGGGTATTAATCAGTGCACTGATCGTGTTACCCTTGAGATGATGATGATGATCATCATCATCATGATTGATGTTTTATGGCCACCTTTATGCACGTGGTAGCTTGAATGGGCTGAGCGATCTCCAAAGGCAATGAAGCGAAGTCAAAGATTAAACATCCTTCAGATATTCACACGCCGAGATTCGAACACGGGTGGTAGTGATGTGTGATCCAACGCGCTACCAGTTAGACCACGGAGACGTCCGCTTTTACCCTTCAGAGAGGATTAGTATTGAACGTATTAATATCGACGTTAAGAAATGTTTTTAATATAAACATATTCCTGAATATGAGGGCTTTGGGTAAGAGGATCTACCCCTTCTGGATATTGTGATCGCACGTCACCGAGGGAGGACGATTTATTATAAACTCAATAATGAGACTGTCATCTGTTGAAAAATTTAAATCTCTTCTAAGAACTTATATGTGAACCGCCATGTTCCCCGGTAAGTAATTATTATTTTAAATTGGACTTTATATTTATGATATTAGGGATCAGACTAGTAGAGGCGTATTATTATTATTATTATTATTAACATTATTATTATTATTATCAGTAGTTGTTGTAGTAGTAGTATTAGTATTATTATTAGTAGTATTATTAGTATTATTAACAATATAGTCATCATCATCAGCATCATCATCATCATTATCATCATCATCATCATATATATATTATTTAAGTGCATTGTTTAAATTATTTGCTTGCTAAAATTTGCTGATCCTAAGATATCAATTATATGTTTCATATCAGATTAACTAGCACGATTTATTTTAAAGTCCGTAAAGTCCGTCTGTTCCGCTGTGTACATAGACTGGTATTGTTAGGGTAACATTTATTGAATGGTGTTTCATTCGTTTTTTTTAAAATAATTTTACCATAAATTCCGGACAAAATGGCGTGAATAAACAATAACCTTTGAACTTTACCCTACCTACTAGACTCTCTGAAGTCCCAAACTCGATATTTTCTCTATAACTTAATGCGCTTTATCTGCAACACCGGCTGACTATGTCGAGAATGAGATTAGAATGTTTTAGCCAGTATGCTTAATGGGGAAAACCAGAAACTTGTGATATATCCATGTGAAAATAACTAACATGAGACTAATAGATAATATGTTTACATATTATCCGTATATGAAAGAAATATTAATATCTTAGACTGTAAAATATAGTTTTATTATCTCCAACCTGATGGTTGCAATAATGCATTACCTAAAGTGTTATCCAATACATTACAATGGCATTGACTTTGTATGATATTTCAGAGATGTATGTGTGTGTGTTACGCGCGCGTGTGTGTGTTTGTATGCGCTGGTATATATATATATATATATATATATATATATATATATATATATATATATATATATATATATACAAATACAAAATATATATATAATATTATATATATATATATATATATATATATATATATATATATATATATATATATATGTGTGTGTGTGTGTGTGTGTGTGTATGTATATATGTATTATATAAAAAGTTAAGGCGCTGGCACAGGTGTTAGGCCTTAATTCAAAACAACAATTATAACTCCAAATTGGTTAAAAATATATTTAATTACATGGATAATTTAATTACAGTTATAAATTAATTACGTTTATAGTTAGAAAACAAATGAAAGAAAAATCAAATTACCAAAAGAATCCAGAAGAGGATCATCTAAATATAAACAAGTAACTATTATTGACACAAAACTAGGCTTTGTACTGAACACTACAGCCAACAATTCCTCAATCAAAATCAAGCCTAAAATAGAAAAGTAAATTATTAGTACACAGTATAATTGAATAATATAAGCATAAATCAGAATAAATTCGGATCAATAGACGACTCAACCCAATAGCAACGACCGGCTTCGACTAATTCACTTCTTCATCAGATTGCAAAGAGTGTTTATGGTAACCATATTTCTTTAGGTTAAAAAACATTTACTAGGAAGCGACACACTTAAGCCTTTAGATCTTTTAACAAAGGAGGTGCGTTATTAAATTCTTTGTTCTATTAATGTTTATGTACAGGTGTGAAAGTGTGCGACATAATAAGGTTATAAACTTAAAATATACCTCAAAGGAATTAGTCGTAGCTTCCCATGTGATAATTGATAATTAGATATATCGTTGCTTTACAAACATAATACCGGTAGGTTGACATTTTTGTGTTTTGGGCGATTGACGCTTTACTGAAATAGTGTTCATGAGAAACCTTTTCAGAGCTTTAGAAGATAGCCTATTTATTTTTATTTATTTATTTCAACCTACTTGACACTAAATAACCCGAGAAGCTAGAGCTGAATCTAATATATCTTCCGACCGTTTATATTTAACCTTGTTGGTTCTAATGATCCCAGGGTATCAATCCAAAAAGTTTATCATTTTAATCTATTAATTCGGTCCTGCCAATCAGAACCTGTGTTGCGTATTTGTTCAATCTGTATTCAAATATAATAACCGAGAGATGGACGGTTGTAATCAGGAAAAGATGAGTCCTCTGTGTGCACTTTTAAAAGTCGATGTTTTCTTTCAATTATAAATTGTTGGCGATTAGCTGTTATGCGAAGAGACGAACTAGTTTTGCCAACAGATTGTTTATTACAGAAGTAGTACCCATAAGCATACAGCATATTTGAAGAAGAACAATCTTAATATCCCATTATACCATTGCTACAGCACTCATTACTAGTTGGCTTGATTACTGCAACTCTCTTCTTTATAACATACCATCTAAGGATATTCTAAAACTTCAGTGTGTTCAGAACTGCTTAGCTAGGGTTGTCACACGGTCTCCTCGGTTTTCCCATTCTGTCCCACTTCTGAAATCTCGGATCATTTTCAAACTCTGTACTATTGCTTATCAAGCTCTCTCTTCTGGAAGAAGCTTCATATCTATTTTCCATGCTTTCTTTATCACCCAAGTCCAGAGAGCTCCGTTGATCTAGTTTTCACTTGTTGTTTGTCCCCAGGGTTAAAACTCATGCTAAAATCGTGTTTTTTCAGTTGCTGTCCCTATTCTTTGTCATTGGAGTTCACTCTCTGAATATATTAAATCATCAAATATCATAGTTTATTTCGGTCACCATTTGAAAATTCACCTGTTCAGACTTGCTTATCCTCCCTAAGTTTCCTTGCCATCTAATCATTTGTTGATGAACTTTGCATCGTACCTGGACTATGAGTTTTCCCAACCCCTGTACTAGGTGTGCCACTGAGGTCGATTATTTTTGGGGATATTGGCAAAATTAAAGTTTGGTAATTATTAGTATTATAATAATAGCTGGTAGTTGGAATAGCAGTATTTGACCGACTTTTCTTTATTTGCAGTTCGCTAACAGTTTTCCCTTTAATACTACGCAACCATTTTTTAGGGTAATTTCTTTTACAAAAGGCCTGAAAAAGAATATCGAAGTCGTTCTCTTTAGGACATATTCTAAAATACGCATAATTTGCGGTCTTAATAAACCTTTAAAGGTAGGTTTGGGGTGAAAAGAATGTTTCTGTAACATATGATGAACATCGGTTGGTTTAAAAATTAACGGTCAGAAATACTAAATCTGGCACCAGGGAAGTTTTCTAGCTGCACATTCTAATGCGGCGTAGCAGTTACCCTGGACACATTCTCTTCTCCTATGATTAATGTGTCCTTGGTGGGCTTTGGCCAGGTTCAACCCTTTTTTGTTGATTTATCAGTTTTGTGGATGCGCATCATGGCCGGGTAGTACCCGGTGCAGTTCCTGTTCTTTTACCGGTCTTACCTTTACCTTTGCCATTAGCTTGGCTATTTCTTATGTGATTTTTAAGAAGGGGGTCTAATAATAGGCCACAATTATTTCTTCCTTTCTTCTCCGGATGATCCTGTTCACCAGAATATGTCTGGAACTGGATGTAAAATGTGGGTTTTTTTCCCACGACATACATTCAATTCTTCTCTAAAAATGGGCACCCAATGTAAACTGAAACATTTCCCTCATCAGAGAATTCCTTAGGTTATGGAACACTCAGAACACTCTAAGAGGAGTCAGTGAGGGAGTAAGTGATTTGTTTAATTTTGATGATCCACACATCAGGGACATACAACCGATAGACACTAACTTAGAGCATTTTCCTCCATTACGTTGATATCGTGTTCGCTAATGGACTTCTGAAGGTGTCAGCAATCTCCAGTCAGGACTTACAGCTAATTAACAGGTGGAGCCTTTAACCAGGTCGAGCCACTGGTCATCAGTAATCTAAGCCACGACAACAACAAAGCCTGCGTCTGTCTATTATGGATCATATGGATGTGGTTCACATATTTCATATAAATTTCCTAAATTGCCATGGATAATTTTTATAAATGAATTAATGCTGAAGGTGACTTTCAATGGTATCCTTTAATCATTTACTCTTCTTTTGTTCATGTCTTTGTTACTATCCCTGATTGGATGTCATCACTGAATTAGTCTCGCTCCTCAGACTCATACCTCATAATATGATCTATCACACTCTCAAATTGAGAGAACACTAACTGAATAATATCAAGTAGAATCTTAATTCCCTAGCCACTATATTACCTATAGTTAACAACTCAAAATCTTATGTATGTTGAGGTACATTTGAGGTCTTACATGTTACTGATGTTACCGTTTATTGTAATATTTACAATTGTTGTAGTTTGAACATTGCTAATACAATCCTGTCGAGAAGCAAATACTGATACAATAAACTACTACTACTACTATTACTACTACTACTACAAGTACAGCTTCCGCTACTGTTCCAACTACTACTGTCACATCTCCCATTTTACATCCACAAACTGCCTCCGTGGTCTAGCGGTAGCGTGT
Source organism: Paralvinella palmiformis (assembly GCA_025642065.1). Taxonomy (NCBI): domain Eukaryota; kingdom Metazoa; phylum Annelida; class Polychaeta; order Terebellida; family Alvinellidae; genus Paralvinella; species Paralvinella palmiformis. Next base: position 711,297 of record JAODUP010000076.1, on the reverse strand, counting down.
TGGACCACAGATAACTACCACCCGTGTTCGAATCTCGCCGTGGGAATATCTGAAGGTTGTTTCATCTTTGACTTCATTTCATTACCTTTGGAGGTCGCTCGGCCCATTTAGCCTACCTTATGCACAGAAGTGGCCGTAAAACATCAATCATCATCGTCGTATGTGTTCTACTCGGTGTCAGTTAAAGTCACAGAATGTTTACTGTCCATAAGGAAATGTTATGAACATCATGCCCGTGGCGTTAGCTTGTGCGATTTCCAAACGTGATGAATGCAACAACAACAACAACAACAATAACAACAACAACAATAACAACAACAATAATAACAACAACAAGAACAACATTGTATTCCATTTTGCACGCAAACGTGTTATAAGAAACAAGAAGCCAAGTATAATATATATTATTTAAATTGACACTGATATTGCACATCCAGGTATAAATTACAGCTTCATATAATATTATAGAACTAATAAAGTTCATTTAGGTTCCGTATACAGTAAACGTTCGTTATTTCGATGTCTGCTGATTCGAAAATTTGCTTGTGTCGAAGTAAGTTCGAAGTTACAGCTGAAAGTGTATTATGTACACGCTATAAGCTACCTTTCAATTGAAATTGGATTTTATCGAAGTTTTGGTTGTTCTAAGTGAATTAGCTGTCCCCTTCTAACGAGATAACTGTTATAAATTACTCCTTTTGCATTTAAGAGGCCGAGTGTCGAATACATTCAGTCGTCATAAACATGAAACAATCGAAAGTTTTTACACAACATCTGGTGCTATCTTAGACGCTGCTGTTACATGTAGTTACTGTTCAAATAATTATGACAGGCCAGTTTAGACCTTTATAATATTATTTGAAGAATAAGTAAACGATTTATTTCCTTATTAAAACACACGGCAATTTGAAGACAGCTCGCTTAATCTATGAGCAGCGACAGTCTACATCACGTGACACTAATCTACGACACATTGTAAATCATGGCATTGGTGAAGAGAAAGCTTCCATTGGTGAAGAGAAAGCTTCTTCCTAAGTTGCCACTGCATCCGATCATTTGTTGATGAATTTTGCATTGTACCTTGATTATGTGTTTGTCCAACCCATGTACTAGATGCGCCACTCAGATCGTTATATAGTGCTTTAATCAACCTGATTGCTTTAAGGCACTTTATATTGAAAACGGAATTAAAACGTGTTGTGTGTTTGTGTGTCGCTGTTTGGCACAGCCTCTATGCTGGGGTCCTTCTCCGTAGAGTTTCTATATCTGAAAATTACTTTGTAAAGTTCCGGTACCGAACGTTTACAAAAGATTTACTGTGTGTTGTTTATCTTTTGCCAGATATATGGGTCTTTTTAAATAAGGGTATTATTATATGTGGAGTGGCTGTGACTTTGTGTATTATGATGGCTGCTTTTTCTGTGTCGGTTAGGTTGTGTTGTGCCGGAGTTAGAAGTTGTTTAAGAGGTTGTTGGCAGGCTGGGAAGGCGGGACAATTAATTAGATAGTGGACGGGGTCGAAGCTTTGGTTACAATGTAAGCAGAGTGCTTTATTATTTGGGCCGACAAAGCTTTTTGTGTGCACCCAGCAGCGGAGACGGCGTATGTGTACGTCTGCTATTCTGTTGTTTATGAGATGAATGCCGGGAACAATGGTTTTATTGTACCAGGTACTTAATTTGGCTATATCTTGGTTGTGTAGGAATTTTGTTATCATGTGTTTGTAGGTACCTTGGGGTCTCATTCTGCGTGTAGGGTGTTGGTTTGGTTAGTGGCTTCGTTCGCCAGAGCGTCGACTCGTTCATTACCCTCGATATTTGTGTGGCTGGGAACCCAATATAGAGTGGTTAGACTGCCACATTGGTTTAAGGCTGAGGCGGAGTTAATTATTTTCGTTGTGATTTCTGGATATGTTCGTATTTTTGTTTGTGCCAGGATTTTGATGCCTGCCATCGAGTCTGAGTGTATGAAACAGGCCCAGACAGATTTTCCATCCTGGCGGACACTGGCATCTGTGTAGATGTTTATTGTTGCCTGATGTCTGTTCAGGGAATGCACCTTGTGGGTCTTGAGTTTTTTATTTTTTGTTTACGATAATGATGGTCAATGGGCAGTCGCGCCATGGAGCAGTTTCCTAGGCATCCAGAGGGTGGTTTGCTGGAATTCCCATGTCCATCTGAATAGCAGCTGCTTTCATGGCCCAGTTTCTATTAATGTGTACTCTGGGGTCTTTGTGTATGCTTTCTTGTATTTTAGATGTGATTTGTAATTATTTTAGTTTTAGGCTTTAGATGTTGTTGTGTCGAGGGCGGTTTGTAGTTTTTTGGGCCGGCCTTGAGCCATATGAAATAATGGCTAGGTCGTCGGCGTAAGCCAGGATGTCGACACATGGATTAGTACTGTAATTAGGGCGTTAAATAGTGTAGGTGAGTGGGTAGTAAGTGGGTGTGAGTCAGATTTTACCCCTTGAAATGTAATTTTAATTTCTCTATTGTCTAGGAAGTCTTCTACCTATGATATTATTCTTCCCTTGATACCCAGGGAGATTAATGCGTCTAAGATGACGATGTGGTTAGCCCTTTCAAAGGCTTTGTCTAGATCCAGAATGGCAGTGTAGACTGTGCCGGATCGGATTTTTCTTCTTCTGTTGGTGATTAAGTTTACTAAATGTAGAATTGGATAGACAGTTGATCTGCCTTTTGTAAACCCGAAGAGATTTTTTGGACTGGGGTTTTAAATATTAGTCTGGTGAGAATTAGTATTGTAGGGAGGAGAGATATTGGTCTGTGGCCTCTGCCACCAGGTTTAGGGATAGGGACGACTATTGAGGTTTTCCAGAGTCTGGGAATTCGTCCTTCTCTCCAGGATTGGTTAAAGAAGTGTTTTGGTGTTGATAAAACTGTTTCCAGTTCGTGTGGTGTGAAAGGGGTGTCTGTGTCTGCGTGTTCACTTTTTGCTAGATATATTGAGTGCAGTCTGTCTGGTTGTTGTTTTTCTAGAGCTGATTTGACATCTTCGAGTAAGGTTTGGTGGTTAGCTCTAGTCGCGAAGTGGTGTGCTATTTTGTTTGCTTCTTCTTTGGGGTTGATTACTTTAGGTTGGGAAGATTTACCCCGATTTGTTTTTAATCTCGCGCCAAATTTGTGCCGAGCCCATGTCCCCGAGTTGTTTGCACTAACTGTTAAATTGGCCCTCTTTAATTGTGTGAAGTTGTCGTCTCGTTTCTCGTTGAGCTGCTCTTAGTTCTGTTCTATTTTGAGATGTCGTTCGTGAAAGCGTCAGATAGTACTATAACTGTGGCTATGTGGTCTGAGGTTAGAGCTTCTAATTGGCTCCAGTCTGCCATGGCCGCAACTTCAGGGGAAGCTATGGCAAGATCAAGGGTCGACCCATAGACAGTAGTGGGGACTTTGGGATCATTTAATAGTATAGCGTCACAGTCACTTATTTGTTGCTGTAAATGTTGTCCTGGTCTGGTGTTTTTTGAGCCCCATGTTGTAGTATTGGCGTTGAGATCGCCTGTTATTAAGTAATGTTTATATGAATTTGTTGCTTGTTGTATATCATACAGGTGGTTAGGGGAGACTCATGTATTAATTAATTGGAAGGGACCGCTTTTAAAGCCGGTTATTTCAGTGGTGATTGATTGCCAATCACTGGAGGAGTTAATTAGGGGGGACGTGTTATGTGGTAAGTTATTATGTATTGCAGTTATGTGACCTCTGGATACACTATCTGAATTCTTTGTGTGAGGACTGTGGTAGAATTTATTGAATATTTAGTGTTTGTAAGCGTTTCTTTTAGTAATAATATGTCTAGTTGTTTGTCTTCGATGGCTGCAATTAGGATAGGTTTGTTGCAGTGAAGCCTCGGATGTTCCAGGAGATGATGTTGAGATATTTCCCGAGCTGTCCTTTGCTTTCACTGGGTGTGTTGTTTCGTGGATGTTGGTTTTGTTTGTGTTGTTTGTGCTATTTGTGGTGTTGTTTTGGTTTACATCAGCGCCACTTCAAGGATCGAGTCCAAGACCTGGATCGATCCGACCTCTTCCTGGACCTTGGTTAGGTCCTTCTCTGCCTTTGACAGCAGCTCTTTGGGCAGTCTCTGGATCAGATCCTGGACGCTGCGCATTGCCATGAAAATTGACTGCATATGGCCGAGTATGGCCGTGGGTGTTGCTGTGGTCTGTGTTGTTGTTGGTGTCTGAGTTGTTTGTATTGGTGTTGTCTGTTGCTGTATGTGAGATTGTTTTTGTAATGGGGGAAATCTGTCTCCGACAGTAGTGCTGGTGCTATTTGGGAAGGTCGGTGTGTAGTTGTTTGTGGGGGTGGTTTGGTTTTTAATGCCCACGGAGCCGTGGCTGTAACTGCTCCCTGGGGGGGTCTTTGGCGGGGCTGAACTCCCAGTCTTTTTTTAAGATTCTGGACGATCTCCTTCCTGGCCGGACACTCGTTGTATGCTGCCATGTGGCTTCCGCCGCAGTTGATACAACGCGGCATTCCGGCCTTCTGGCAGCACACAAAATACTGTCCTGCTTCCTTCGGACCCTGCTTTCCAGAGTGGTAGCTCCGGGCTCTGGTCTTGCAGTGCTTCGCGGTGTGATTCCACCTGTGGCACCGGAATCACTGTGGAGGGTCCCTGACGAAAGGTCTCATGGGCAGCATTCCTGAAGGAGTCCTCCGGTTTCTTTTCTGTCATGAAAGAGACCGACCTGGTGGGGGTATCCGCCTTGAGCAGTCTGGTGACCTCTGTCACCCCGAATGTATTTGCTATCAACTCTAGGGGGATGTCCTGAGGCACACCCGAGATCACGCATTTCTGTGGGCCGATAGTTCTGTTTATTGGCCGGAATTCTACCGGCTTTTCCGCCAGCTCCTTCATGCCAGACAGTCGCCGACCTGTTGCCGGGCAGGTTGTTCGTAGGACTCTTTTCCCATCCCTGACTATCGATGATATCGGTAATGCTGGCTTGGGTCCGTCCAGGGCGACGGCCACATCGAAAAGCGTCTTCCAGGGATCGCTCAACACGATCTCTAGCAGGAACACTTGCTTGACCTGGTTCTGTGGGGGTGTCTGCGTTGTCTCCGCAGTGGTGCGCTTCTTCGGTGGGGCGCTGGGGGCGTTGTTTCTCGTAGGGAGCGTTTTTTGTTGTTGTTGATATGGTGTGCCAGGTGTTGTCTGTTTCCATTGTGATTGAAAGTGATTCCGTGTTCGTTTACAGGTATGAAAATGTAGTTATAATTGGTTTTATAATAGTGTGTGTTTATTGACATCGCTTCATTACATTTGGAGGTTGCTCGGCCCATTTAGCCTACCATGTGCACAAGATTGGACGTAAAACATCAATAGTCTTCCTCTCCTGGATTATTATCCCCTACATGACCAAATATACGCCCAATCACAGATAGACGTACTGTTCTCATTTGTTGTTTTCTTCTGCCGATTGCCTCTCTGGTTTTGTTTACTTTTTAACTGTTTATCTTGTAGAGACGTTTCTGACGTCTGATTAACTATGTTTGTTTTTTCTGAACAGATGTTCCTCATGAATATTTAAATATATCACCCATCACGTCTTGAATCCGAAATGAAGAACCGTTTTCTGCTATAGTTGTTGTTGATATCAGTAGGATTCATGTAGAATTGGTTTTAAAGTGACTCGATTATTCTGAATTTACATTTGATAAATTATACATAAATAGTTGACTAAATATTTTCAATAACAATCAGTAGAAGACGAAAACTCAGGGGAATGAAGTACACCTGTACAGATTATTGAGAACGAACTTTAATCAAATAAATCCTGCGTTTTTGTATTACTACTATCATCACTACTACTACCACTACTATCACCACCCCGACCATTAATAAAAACCCACACTATGGACTCTAATATTCTAAACAATTACAGACCTGTTTCAAATCTTACATTTTTATCTAAAGTTATAGAAAGGGCTGTTGCTTTCCACCTAAACAAATATTTAATCAATAATAACCTTAATAAATCACTACAGTCTGCCTATAAAGGTTGTCACGGCACTGAAACAGCATTGGTTCGAGTGAAACATTATATTATGATGTCAATTGATCAAGATAAGCCAGTAATACTTGTTCTTCTGGACCTGTCTGCTGCATTTGATATAGTTGACCATAATGTACCTTTCTCTAGGTTAAAAGACATGTTTGGTCTGTTAGGTAAAGTACTTGAATGGTTTCAATGTTATCTGGTGTACCACAGGGTTCAGTTCTTGGTCATCTGGTTTTCACAATGTATACCCGTCCTCTTGGGATCATTGCGCAGCGATATGGGGTTAAATATGACTTGTATGCTGATGACATACAGCTGTATATATCACTTGATCCTGACAATGAGTTAAATTTATCCTCTTCCTTGAAGAATTTAAAACATTGTATTGCTGATATTCGGCTATGAATGACTCAAAAACTAAATGATAACAAAACAAATATTTTATATTTGGCATCACCACATTGTGTTAAATCCCTAAAGACACCATCATTACAGATGGGTGCGTCTTCGATTACCCCTAATGGGTCAGTAAAAAATTAAGGGGTTATTTTTTACCAATATATTAACATGCATGAACATGTTACATCAGTATGCCATCTTAAGAACATCCACTGTTTAAAAACATTCTTGACACAAGCAGCACTAGTAACTGTAGTCCATGCCTTGTTACATCTCGTATAGACTATTGTAACTCCCTGTTATATGGCATATCTGATTATAACATTAATCGTCTTCAGCGAATTAAGTAGAGTGCAGCTCGCATTGTAACAAATACTAGAAATTAAGATCATATCATATCCAGTCAGATACTATTGCATGAGCCAGTGTCTCGGCTCAAGTCGTATGATGATTGTGCGTTTAGTGTTGCAGCCCCCACTTTGTGAAATAGGTTGCCGGCAGATATTAGAAATGTGTCGTCTCTTGAACATTTTAAATCTGATCTAAAAACACACTTATTTAAGGTCGATTTCACAGATAAATAATTATTATCTTTTAAATCATTACAGGGTTTTTACAGACATATTATTTGGGGTATTATTATATTACATATTATTTGTACCGCGCCTTTGAATGGCTCCTGCTAGTAAGGGTGCTTTATTAAATATACATTATTATTATTATTATTATTATTATTATTATTATTATTATTATTATTATTATTATTATTATTATTATTATTACTAATACTACTACTACTACTACTACTACTACTACTACTACTACTCTATTGCTATATTACATGTGTTATTGTCTTCATGTACTTTGTAAATGTCCAGATTTTAAGTAAACAAATTAGTTATCTCTATGTTATATAATATTAATAATTGAATTTATCAGTGTAAACGTCAATGGATTTTATGAAGATTTTCTTGCAATCTTTTTCTATTCTATTCGAAGGTGGCCGCAGTGATTGACAGAGTATATTTGTGTAATTTGCAATGTTTCTGTTTTGCCTTCACTTAAAGATAATTTGTTTGCACAACCCTAATTGAAGAGTTTATTTACACTAGTTTCGGCTTTCTTATATAATTTAATTACATATGGATCAGATATAGGCATCGTGGTGTTGTTAGGGAAAGACAATACGTTGTAGTCACAGGATGTTGCTTTGTTGATTGTCTAAATTGAGTAGAGGAGAGGGTCTAGAATAGAACCTAGAGAAACACCGCGATGTATTTTACTTAAAGGTGATCTATTATCATCATTGTCAACACAATGATTTATGTCTGTTAGATAATTCTCAAACCGTTTATTTACATTTCCCCGGAAATTACTGCGGAGAATATTATGATAAATGACGTCAACTTATTACATTTTTGTCAAATACTTTTGCTTTAGTTATAGATGTGGTTTATAGTCTAGAAGTCATCCATTGTTCTCTCCTGGTGTGTTTCTTGTTAGTTTAAACAGTGTGCAATAAAATATGTTTGTATGTAATCATTTCTAATTGAATTAATATATTGCAGACTTCATCAGGGCGGGTTGTGGAGTATTCGCCCTTGGTTGATTTCCTCCTAGATATAAAAAGACTATCCCCCGTTTATTTTTATTCGCCTCTAATAAAATGTTCGCCGTTGATAATTTGGTGATGTGAGTGATAAACAACTAGATAATCATGCAAGTATAAAATTGTACCATATATGACGGCATGATTATTTATATACATAATATGTGGAACTGCGCTATGAGGGAACTCTCTGTAATATATATCATTTACCTCCGTGGGGGCGGGTGTTTTATGCAGTTCAGGGTGCTCTATCCTGGTGGTGTTTTAATGACGACCAAATTAGTGTCAATTTAATTACCAACCACTAAGTCTAAGTAAAATCAATTACTTCCAACAACATCCTAATGACCGACACCAATTACAATTACTACTAATTAGCACAGACATTCACGTTGGATCGAGGTGACATTTAATTTTTCACAGCCACTTCACTCTCACTGCTGATGGTATCACTGGAGTGGTACGCTGTTGGCACTTTCAAGGATGTTGCTGCTCCCTTTTCACAGCTGAAACTAACTGACGGGCGAATAAAATCGAGGGCGATGGTTGCCGAGGGCGAATACAACACGGACGAAACGTACTGACGAGCGAATAAAATTGAGGGCGAATAGTCCACTTTTCATCAGAAGAAAAAAAAAATCAAAATTAGCTTATCTAAATTAGTTTCAGAAAAATATCCAACTTGTTTTATATTTCATTGGAATGATTAAATATGGATTTGTTTTCTTTGGTTATATAAAACACGTCAAAATGATCCGCTACATCTGTAATTATGACGCCAGTGTTGTTATGAGTTGTGAGAATTGATTATATGTGGTCAATCAATATCGGAGAGTTCTGTGGTGATCGTGTAGTAATGTATTTAATTGTGAGAAATCAAACGAAACTAAAGCCTCTAAATAGTCATTTGTTTTTGTTATGTATATCAAATTTTAAAACATCAATGTTTATATCACTCGTTATATTGCCATGTTTACATTCTATGTTTACTATGTTCATTATGTTGTGCACTTTGGTTGTGAACATGTCTAAATCTGTCTGTATTTCAGGCTTCAACCTTATCCTTATTTTCTCACTTTCCCGCTGAGCAAGTGACTGCCAATTTTCGCAATTTTTGTTCTCGCACCGAAACGTTATGATAAATACCGTCGTTTCCTTTCGGGAGTATGGTTCGCCAATGACTTTTATCTTCTGAGTTCCAATACCAAAATGGCTATTTTTGAAGGGTGTTTCATCTTTCACTTTACCACAAAGCTTTTGGATGTCGCTAGGCCTATTTAGCCTACCATGCACAGATGTACCAATATAGCAACAATACATTTTTTTTCTCTTTTCGCTTTATAATGTGTCATTTATTCAAAATGTGTTTAGTCAGGCTATTATTATTATTATTATTATTATTATAATTATTGTTGTTGTTGTTGTTGTTGTTGTTGTTGTTGTTATTAGTCAAGTAATAGATGAGTCTATTGTTGACGAATGACGTTCGCTACATCCCGTGATATGTTTTATGCGAGTGTCAGCGATTTCCACACAAAATACTTCCCGGCAATTAATGATATATTAATTATTGATTTACATAATGTCCCGATAATCTCCGATAGTAACGAGATGAAACGGAAGATAGAAAACCCTTCACACACATAATATGGCCAGGACTGGGACTGCCTTGTGGTCACCATCATCGCAACATTCTACACTTCATTCGTTATTTTATAACTTAAATTCTCAATTCGTTTACGTTTGAACTCAAATGCTATAGATATGTAGCCAACCGCGCTCCCAGTTAAGCTATCTGTTATTATAAAGTCAAAAAGAAGATAAACACCTCTGATAATATTATACTAACCAGTATTAAGAAAATCATATGCCGAGAATATGGCCACAACAACGTACGAATCGTGTCCTATTGTCTCCATGACTGTACATAAACACTTTTTATAAACAGAATTTCAATCGAAGTCGCCTCCAAACCAATCATGATATTTCGATTTAACTGACGTCCATTAAAACACATCATCCTCAGCAACTTGATCATCTCACTTCACTCAGTCGACGTTTTACGAACATCTGTGCTAAGCTACAAAACCTTACTTGTTAGACTTTTAAATAAAGTAATACACAATACATATTTAGGGAAAACAACTCTAATAACAACAAATATTAAACTACGCTTCACTTATTATTATTATTATTATCAGCATTATTATTATTATTATTATTATTATTATCATCATCATCATCATCATTATCACCTTTATCATCATTGTCCCTGTCACCTTCATCTACTCCATCATCCATCCGTCTGATGTATCTATGTATTACTATGATGAGAGATTTTATTTTGCTTTGTGTGACTTAAATTATCAATTATTTAAGATAGAAATGAATATCGATGTCTTCAAATTATTCAGATTGTGACAGAAATTATATTCATCTATCAAATTACAATAGCAACTGCAAATGGAAAATATTCACGCATTGCATGGAAAATGATCCACGCCTTCAATAACCATTATTGAACAGATTATGACATCTTAGCCTCAAATTATTAGTTTTTGGGTTTTTTGAATGGTGAATTCATAACTTAGCGAAACTAGGATATGATATTAAACAAAAGACATTTACTGCACCCTCTGGTGAATAGAAAACCTTGTAAATAAATATGGCGGCCAGTCGAAGACAATCGCTCTTATTTGTCTATGTGTTGATTCCACGCCCACAAATGGAAAGGAAGATGATACAATAAATCATTTTCTTGTTTGTTGAAATGCCAATTGATGTGGTAGTTATGTGGTAGTTAAAGATGTTCCTGGAACCCCGAACTGGGCATTTGTATCAAAGTAATTTACTAAAGTGCATTACTATCTACGAGGATATCCGTAACACACTGACTGAAACTACGATGGAGATATGCCTGTGGCATACAACAATATTAATTAAATGTGTACCAAAAATAAGATATTAATATTGTTAGAGAATGGGAGAAGCTATGAGTTTTTATTCAGACTTTGGCTTAATAATGCCATCAGACATCGTAAAGTATTGTGATCAGTCAACAGTGAGAAGATTCCTAAATGCACGTGTTCTGACGTCAGATGGCACAAGGATTTTGTAGCCATCTCGATCCAGATCATAGACGCTCTGGCCTAGACATCCTCGTCACCTTACCTCCTCCTCCCCCCCCCCCCGTATTCAACTTTCTAAAATACTACTAACTGATCCTGTTGTCAGTTCATTTACATAAAACATGACAGTTCGGAAGACGTTTCTTGTTACAAAAACACAAAACTATATTTGTAAGGAATTACACAATATATAGATCCCTACCAAAAGTTGAGTTCCATCATACATATAATGTGTCTATGCATTAAAAAGTCATGTATTGATTTCTGTAATCTAATAATAATACTTTATTTGAAATTCAACGAAACTATTTAGAAATAATTTGAGAACATCTCATGCAATAACTACTTCAATGTTGAAGTCAAAATCTAATATTTAGTAGTTTAAACCAGGTGATGATCGGATAACATGGTTATCTCGTCGGAGTGTGGAGCTGAACAGTAAATGGTAAATCCTGCAATGTTTTCTGGATCCATTGCTGTTCCATTCTCCCGCCATACCTTCATTCGTCCACCATTAAAGATTGAATCTCCATTCATATGAAAAGACAATTCTAAACCAGCTATCTTCTGTGTTCCATTGTGTAACTCTGGTACACCACTGGATTCTAGTACATCTGTTGTTCGGACTAATATGTAGTTTCGTTCTGGCGACTCTACTGAGAGACACGCTATGAATCCTTCTCCTGCCAGTTGATTGCGAAACCATTTTGCGTCTCCTCTCATTCCACACGCGTTTAACGGTTCCTAGGGATAGGAATCGTTGTTGCTGCGCAACACATTTCGGCATCCTGTATTACCGGAGTGTGATCTTGTTTGGGTGTCCAGATCTAGCCGTGACAGCATGTTTGCCAGTCTGTATGATCCTCCGCCATACCACAGAAACAGTTCTCCGGTTGGTGTTCTTCTGTACGGCGATCCGGTTGGCCGTTACTCCAACCTGCCGATTATCACCCGTCTCTACTCTGGCGTCAAGTCTCTCCCACGCCCCATCATTAATTAGTACATACATAATTGTACTTATTCCAGTCAGGCAGTCACATGTACAAACCACATTCAAAATATGGTGTCTTTGTTTTCACCTTTAATGAAGCTATTGGCATTTTTGCTGTGGAGCTGTTTCACGGTTATATTGGTAAAATATTACGATGGGACAACACGTTTGGTAGGGATCTGTAGTTTTCTTTAGCCATTTCAGTAATATAACAGACTGTTAGGTATAACTCTGCTGTAATATTCCGTAAATACGTTTTTTTTCCGAAATAAATGTTTGGCTCAACCCTGTATACATTGTTATAATCAGGTAATACAAACGTATTAAATGACGTCACATATCAGGATCATCCGGTCTGTCTCGCGCTGTAAAATGGCGACGCACACAGATCAATTATAGTTGAGTAATCAGCACTTTGAACTGGATAGTGTAATATGTGGTTGATCGTGTTTATATTATAACATCATTTATAATTTGTGTGAGTATAGTTGTATTAGTCTTGAATATTTGAAATGAAAGAGAACTATTCCTTCAACCGCTAAGATACAGGTGACATGCCTCAGCGAGCAATTCTGGTGAAAACAAGTTCCTGAACATGAAGTTTCTTTGGTTATCAGCGACTTATCCGGCTGTTTTTCCATATGTCACGTCTGCAGACAACAACACGCGCAGATAATTTAAGGATCCACTGGTCGTGTTAGCAGAACATAAAGTGAGTATTTACTGAATTAGATCAAAATATCAAGAAGATTAAATATTACCAACTCTATCTATCTATCTGAATCTATCAATCTATCTATATATCGATCTATCTATCTGTCTATCTATATATATATATATATATATATATATATATATATATATATATATATATATATATATATATATCTTGCTATATAAATAAATTTACACCAAAAAGTATAATTTCACGTGTAAAAGTTAAGGTAGTTTTATCCAGCCACCATATGGTATCATTCATAAAGTAGTTTCTTCCAAATGCAATAAGCTGTGCTTTAATGAGATTAAAACGGAGACAATCAGCTTAAATATATCTACACGTATACCAACTTATAGACAATGGTTACATTCGTGTTAGATAACAGAAGTTCATTTACGTAACACAGAGTATTATATGAACAATCATTAATGTCTACACTACCAACAATTCTGGGCGAATTATCCACTAAATCTAATAGACTATATTATATAGATATGACGAAGACATCACATTTGGTTGTCTGCCTATAAACATTATAATACTACTACTAGGACAGTGATTCCACCTAACCTGAGAAGTAATTTTAGAACGATGTTTGTTTTAGCCAATGACGAGGTTTGTTTTAGCCAATGACCAGGCTTGTTTTAGCCAATGACGAGGTTTGTTTTAGCCAATGACGAGGCTTGTTTTAGCCAATGACCAGGCTTGTTTAGCCAATGACGAGGTTTGTTTTAGCCAATGACGAGGCTTGTTTTAGCCAATGACGAGGCTTGTTTTAGCCATTGACGAGGTTTGCTATAGGCAATGACGTGGCTTGTTTTAGCCAATGACGACGTTTGTTTTAGCCAATGACGGGGTTTGTTTTAGCCAATGCCGGGGCTCGTTCGAATGGTGTTCAGTCTTTGATTTCTTGTACGAAATTTGGGATACTACTTTTAACGACATTAACAAAAAGATTTAACACAGAATTATAGTAGTCATTAATTACTAAAATCATAATAATGAATCAAGGTGAAATATCCAGAAATACTGCTCTTAGCTCGATTCGTGATTCCTTAAATATAATTATAATTTCTAAACAGTAGGATATTTTTATTAATTTTTAAATACAATAATTGGAATTCACATCACACGGAGTGTCGTCTTCACTCCAATTGCGTATTTACACTTAGCAATGATTACGCTAATTTAGTAATACTAGTAGATCATATTTGTGACCAAGGAAGCAATTCTGCAGAATATGTAACAAAAATATAGTTTAATTTATTTCTGTGATAATATTAATTCTAAAAGAAACACACAAATAAGATGTAAATATAATTAGTAGTGTGAAATAACCTAAACAGTATTCAATCCCAGCTGGGAATATGTGTTTGTCAATTATTAACAAGTTATTTTATGTTTGGATAATTGCATTATTATTTAATTTGTTAATCTCTACAACAAAGTGTCATTTTTTGCTGTTTACCTACCGCTTTGCTGTATTTGTCACAATGTTAGGCCACTAGAGAAATGTCTTCTTACAGATTGTGAAGGAAATTAATTCATGTATATTTTTATTATAAACTTTTATTGTTATGTGATGGGAAATGTTGTAGAAATTACCAATAGTTATTGTACAACAATGTTATTTTCCTTAGAAACACCCCTAATTCTATAGTAATGACATCACCCCGTAATACTAACAATTTCTGTAATAATACCAATAAATGTTCTATAACAATAACATGTTCCATATAGTGATCTCTTCCATGAGAAAAAATAGAATGCATCCATCTATATCCCATAGCGTTATGCTTCGTTTCAAAAGAAGCCTTCACGTATAGCTATGAGGCTGACTTAATGACAAACATTTGCTAACACAAAAAACAAAACAATTACTTCTGTTAACAAAAAGTGAAAACGATTATAAATATAAATAAGATTGGATTTTGCTAATAAATGGATGCATGGATGGATTGTAAAATGGCTATATGGATTGTAAGGTGAATGTGTGGATGAGGGTACGGATGGATCAACGGGTGGATGGATTGGTTGATGCATGGATGGATTGTTAGGTGCATAGACCAATTGTAAGATGAATGGATGGATGGATTAATGGATGGATTGTATAAAGGAAAGGTTGATAAATGGATGGCTGGATGTATGTATGTATGTATGTATGAATGGATGGATGGATGGATGGATGGATGGATCAATGGGTGGATTGAAATATGGCTGGATGGGGATTGATGGATGGATAGATGGATTGTAAGATAGTTGGATGGCTCGCTGCATGGATGGATGGATGGATGGATGGATGGATGGATGGATGGATGGATGGATGGATGGATGGATGGATGGATGCATGGATAATCCCTAAAACGTTTATTATCAACAGCAACACCATACTGTACATCCAGTAATCCAGACTCAATCCGTTATTAACAAAATACATTATTTGTAATAAAAATGATACAACATATTAAAGATTAAGGATGATAATTATTGTAAGGGTAGTTATAGCTCACATTAAAGCAAATTATTATTGAATAATGACCTTAGTGAAACACAACAATCAGAGGAACAAAGTAAACCATAATTTATGTTCTTGCCGAACCTAACTATCGCCGTTATTTGCTCAATATACTTTGTCTGAAATCTAAAGGTCATCCAATCATATATTGCTGCACGTTATGCGGCAATTGTATAACGACTCCACTTCGTTTAACTGACTAACTCGTAACATAAGACATTGCATCGTTCATTCGAAACAGTGTCGTGTGCATTATTATGCCACGTCACCTCTGAAAAAATGACGGGAAATATAATTTGTCTAGATTGTTCGTCCAATATTCTTAGCCATCGTGGCATTTAACATATTACTTACTTAAACATGGCAGCGATTTTTTGCGCCGTGTTTACATTCTGTTTTCTGTCTGTTCCGAATAATCGTCATGCTTTAAGCTGCTAACTTTTCTTGTCCATTTTACAATTCGTGTAGTGGTGTGAATATTTATATTGGTGTTACATTTAGTAGAAGGCCAGATGAAGTTATTTTAGAACTGGTGGGACAAAAAGATGTCATCTGTGTAGTGGGAAAATGTAAATGTTAATATTTTACAGCTAGTTTTCGACACAGGAAAGGGTAAATGGGCCGAGCGACCTTCAATAGATGTATGTAAAAGGTGGCGTAAATGATGAAGCATCTGTCAGAGTTAGCCATTAATAAGCGAGTAATTAACGATGTTTAAACCAGCTGGTACGACGGATCAGTAGCCAGTTGGCGGATACGAACTTTGAGACCGTCAACTTCTAGTCTGCCACAGGACCGCTGAGGCATCACGATCTAGCGTACAGCTAATCCCCCCGTCACCTACTATTTCGTCTTTCCCGGCTACATCTCTCGAGTCACGTTTCCTCACAATGGCGACGACGACGACGACAACCTCTCCGACGATGAGCGAGGTTCTGTCATCAGTGTTCACTGATGTAGAAAATCATTTCTTTTCCCATAATATACACCAACCATCGGTGAAGTTAACAGAAACGTAATGGATGGCTTAACGATTACAATATGGTACCTTAACTGTAGAGTAACCAACGTTCCTGTAAGTCGGATGTACTAAATTCTCAGTCAGATCTCACCTCATATTTTCAAATTCCTTTCTCGGTCATTACCAAAAGAGACAGGATGCACTGAATACTAAACATCTAGACTTCACCAATCGTGGTATACAGCGGTATATGATACATATACAGGTTTATTAACACTGGTCGGTTGGCTAATGCCATTCAACAACCCGTACAGTTTTAATGGGACCACAAGTTCGCAGATACATAAGGTATGACTGTAAATCTATAACTTCATATATCATTTAACCTACACATTGTTATAACGTTTGGGTGAATCAGCAGGATGTTAGACTACCAGGAGGTTAGGGAAAAAACATTCGGAGGCTGTTAGAGCTATACGTACACGTTTAAAATACTTCTTATTTGCCACCACGCGTGGCAACAAACGGCAATTCCCAGTGTGTCAAACCATCGCTTACTTATATCCCAACATGTGACAACGCAGTGTTCTGACCCCAGCACGGGACGCCTCCATGACCTACCAGGTAGCGCGACTGAGCTATGTTTGAAGGATGTTTCATCTTTTACTTCGACTGACCACATTTGATGTCGTTCGGCCCATCTAACTTACCACGTGCACAAAATTTTAATTTCGTTATTATTTGCATTTTAGAACATTTCAATAAGCCTACCTAAGTCAACGAAGATCCATTTAGGAATATTGTGCACTTTAAATTGATCCTACAGCGAGCTACATTGATAGTAATTGACTTTACTGTTTAACCATTAAAACCGGAAAGCTGATAATTAATTTAATGGCTATGTCTCTTGATGAACGTTAATTCCCAGCAACTTGAGATAGACAATACATTAAACTTTATGTAAATTGCTGTTGATTGGGTCAAGAACCGAGTTAAGATTCCTCACTAACAATGTTCTAGGTTGTCCCTACTTGAGTGGAACAAAAACTAAGATAAGTGTCCCAATCAGCGTTTTTCTATGTTGTCCCTAAATGAGTGGAACAAAAACTAAGATAAGTGTCCTCATCAATTGTGTTATACGTTGTCCTTACATGAGTGGGGGAAAAACTTAGACAACAGCCCTCACCAATGGTGTTCTAAGTTGTCTCTACATGAGAGGAACAAACATTAAGATAAGAATCCTCATCAGTGGTGTTGTTAGTTGTCCCTACATGCGTAGAACAAACACTAAGATAAGTGTCCTCATCAATGTTGTTCTAAGCTGTCCCTACATGAGTGGAACAAAAACTAAGATAAGTGTCCTCATCGATGGTGTTGTTAGTTGTCCCTACATGCGTAGAACAAACACTAAGATAAGGGTCCTCATCAATGCTGTTCTAAGTTGTCCCTACATGAGTGGAACAAACACTAAGATAAGTGTCCTCATCAATGCTGTTCTAAGTTGTCCCTACTTGAGTGGAACAAAACCTAAGATAAGTGTCCTCATCGATGTTGTTTTAAGTTGTCCCTACAATCAATAAAGCCGACCATGCTCCTTTAGGGAAGACTGAGTCAATGTCATGAATGCTCACTGACGCGGAAAATCATAATCTACCTTCAGTCAGCGAGGTAAACACGTTGATGTAAGTGTGATGGATAGCTGAACGAGGATAAAATGACCAGATAATCCATCAGAGCCAATCATCCTGAAGGATTTATTTCACGTAGAGTCGGGATTGTGTATCACATCAGTCGAGTTATGTAATACAGGCTGGCACTTGCGTAGCTTCACCGCTTAGCTTTTGAATACATTAGAAAAACGGAAAACGACCTACCTGTGCCAGCCTGTACTTTCGAATTGTTTTCTTCCAGGATGTCAACAAGACAATCACACATGAAAGTAGTTATTGTGACTATAACCGTCACCAGTAACTCACAACAAAGGTATTTAACGTGACCGTAATTTAATAATTATCCTATTGAATAAACGCAAGTAATTTAATAAATTTTGCTTAAAGTCGTGATTGAGGGCAATACAAGTATAATTAATTATGATGTTAGACCTTAATCGTCTGTTTAGTTCCGAGGATATGGTAGTCGGTTAGAATTTTGGTGCCATTCAAAACGGCTGATAACTAACTAATGTTTGACATGAAGACATCCCAAATAAGTTTTTAAATGGCTACCCTCATTAGGTGAATGACGGAACCCTTTGTTTAACTTCGGTGCTTGTCACGCATGGAATATATAGCTGAGGGGGTGTCACCCTTTAGAAATATTCCACAAGTACGGGGTATTTAATCATATAGGGATACCGTATATGATTGGTAGATGAGTTCGATTGAGATGATTAGCTTCAGTCGTAGGGCATATGGCCAAAGGGCGTGTGTCTAGGAAATGGGTTGGATTCGCACAGGAAATCTGTAGGTTTACAATGTAGCGCCTTAGGCACTGCGTCATCCTTACACCAGCTTGTAGACGACAAGTATGATATACATTCGATTTTCAGCGTCTGAATTTTAATCTCAATTGACTCTGTCTGTGTTAGTTATAATCTTACTGTCCCTCACGAGCTTCATAAGCGTAAATTTCAGTTGATTTAAGATATTTATAATTAGCACAACAACATCCCGATGTTTGCCGCGAGGCGACGATACATCAAGTGTAGATAATTAATTTAATGATCAACAACTATTGGATCAGTAACGGTATTCATTTTCTGAACGATTTCTCTTGGGAACGAACGCGGAGAGGCGACATTTCATTCTGATATATACGTATAATCGCTAGTCCCTAAGTCGTTGTAAATTAATCTCTTATTTTAAAGTCGATTGCCCGCAGCCATGTTGTTTGAGAGTGAAATGTCCAAGTCAGAGCATGGTTGATGTGAGAATATCTCAGTTAGCCTCCAAAAATGTTATGTTTTTATTGCTATTTCTGAAGCTGTAGGTGTTATTTCGGTGCCATGTGAATGTAAATGTTGTATGAAAGTGGTTTGGATGTTGTTAGGGTTACTTGTTGAAGATGTAAGCTTCGAGAAATATACATTTGTGCGTCTATGCTTTTTCAGGCACACACACAGAGATAGACACACACACACACACACACACACGCACACACACACACAGGTGGGTACACTAGTGAATAATGATACTCCTTCAATTCTCAACAAGTCATGTTTATTGAGCCGTCATCCTCAAAACACACCACACTCGATACCGAGGTGACCTTGACGAGTACCGAGATGACCTTGACGAGGGACCAAACCCCCGAGAAAGCTACTTATAATCCCAAATTAGAAACGCCGTTCGCTAAACTATATACCACAACACGGAGAAGACCTGACTGTGATCTTCGGTAAAGAAACCCAATGACGTACCAAACCCGTTACAACGTTTACCAACACGGAGGGGGGGGGAGTTAACGTGTTCCAAATCCAGTACAGATTTGAGTGTGGGCTTTTTTGGTCTAAAGTTGACCCTTCACTCGGTGTAGATCCCAGTTGGAGCCACTCTGTAGGTGCTGCTAAGACATGTACAATAAATAAAGGATCATTCTCAGTTATAAACAACAGCAACAGCAACAACAATAACAACAAGAATATAGAATAGAAAGAGCGATGTCACTTCGCTATCTTTTCAACACAGAGTGTGGGCGTTGTAATAGCCGAATCGTTAGCGCATTTGGTCTCGGATTTCTAGTTTGATTTATTGATTGATTTATTAATTGAGTGAGTGAGTGAGTGAGTGAGTGAGTGATTGAGTGAGTGAGTGAGTGAGTGAGTGAGTGAGTGGGTGAGTGAGTGAGTGAGTGAGTGAGTGAGTGAGTGAGTGAGTGAGTGAGTGAGTTGATGAGTGAGTGAGTGAGTGAGTGAGTGAGTGAGTGAGTGAGTGAGTGAGTGAGTGAGTGAGTGAGTGAGTGAGTGAGTGAGTGAGTGAGTGGTGAGTGAGTGAGTGAGTGAGTGAGTGAGTGAGTGAGTGAGTGAGTGAGTGAGTGAGTCACTTATTCAGTGGATTTTGACTAGGTAAATAAGATTAGCAGGTAAAAATCTCGAACTACAAATAATATTGACATTCGAATCCTGCCCTAAAATTCACAGTTGACAACCAACTGGGTATCTTAAAGAAGCGACAGAGAATGAGCTGTGTAAAAAAAACACTGGGAAAGAAAACCGCTATCATATCTCATCTGGATGATTCGTCAGGGGACAGTGTCCCGTCAGATTGTGTCACGTAAGGTCATGACCGGTGCCGACATCTACATGTCACCTTTATACCAGATGGCATATTTTACTAGCAAGTTGGTTTGCTCAAAGATTAGAAAAATAAATATCCTCTGACAGCCTCCTTGTTTCCAATTTCTACCGAGCATAATGGGATCTCGCCAATGGTAAACAGATACAAGACAGACATGAACAGACAGACAAACACAAACAAACAAACAAACACACACACACACACACACACACACACACACACAAACACACATAAACACATACACACATACACACGAATACACAATTTCCATTCTCTTTCTCCCTACCCCTCTCCAGTACCCTACATTGCCCCTTCTCTCGCCTTCTCCCCTTTGTCTCAGTCACCATCCCCTCGCTATCCCACCTTCTACCACCGCCCCCTTCTCTCTCACACTATCCGAGCATAAAAGTAAATACTCTCATCTAAGAGATAAACGGCTCAATATAGATACCTTACTAAATTAATAATTATAAAATTATTAACTTTCTTCAAAGAGTAATGTTATCAGGCGTGTTATCACTCCACACACTAACTTATTAACTTATATGATAGCGGGTGAATGCTTATGGAAATAGAAATCTGCTCTCAGCCTGAAAGGTCATGGGCAAAATAAAAATATTATTTACCTGTTTAAGTAATAAATACTACTACTACTACTACTACTAATAATAATAATAATAATAATAATAATAAATATCAGTCTTTATTATTATTATTAGCTGTTGTTGCTGACTGGACAATCACACCCACTCCCGCGCGAACACCATGACAAGGAATCGAACCCTGACTTCCAGCATACACAGACCGCGTTAGCAATAATAATAATGATGACAGTTATATTTATTATTATTATTATTATTATTATTATTATTATTATTATTATTATTATTAACAGAACTTTAATATTAGTATCAATAAGAATTTTAAAATGCAGCATCAGAAAAGATAAAACAATATAGTTAGCCAGTCAAAATGATTTTAAAATATATATAATAATATATATAATATATATTACCATATATATATATTATAATATATATATATTACCATATATATATATATTCCATATGAGCTGTTCAGACAATTCTAAAACGAAGCAGTTCTTCAGCGTGTGGTCTTCCGATTCAAATTGATCAAGTTACAATCAGTTATTTGTTTTGTAAACAAATATATTTACTTGTACAATTAACTCGTCCATATTTATAAACATCATCCTCTGATATTGATATCCTCAGGTCATTATTTCTATGTCATATTACCTTATTATTGTTATTGTTAATGTCAAGGTCAATGTTAAGTTGCAATACTGAAAAAAGATACTGATTGTTTGATTGGTTGATTCGTTTTGATTTGCTGGATTATTTAATTGATTGATTGATGCATTCATTCATTCATTCATTCATTTGTTCATTCGTTCGTTTAGAATGACCCTTACTTGGTGGAGTCGCCGATAGGCGGCAGGTCAGTATCCTTCTCCCCGCTTGTCATAGTCACTACTGCTATTACATATACAATAGAAACTGTCTTAAGAGACCATTTGTTGGTGACTACATTAGGTGATCGATGGACACGGCTGGTCGCTTAAGGGCTGTTCTTAAAGAAAGTCAACCTAAGGATGAAAATATTTCGAAGGTTCCGCAAACTAGAAAAATTATTTAGATAGGTGGTCATAGCGACAGATTTCACTGTACCTTTGTACTGGAGGTTTGCATTATCTGGCTGATGTTGTTAGTTTATACTGTCGATGGTGTACTCTACATAACCATTATGTCGAGTCACGTGGGTATAGTATGTACGGCGGTTATGGGAATAATAAACCATGTACAATAAAACCCTCTTAAGGGACTACACTAGGTAGGACCTCGGGTGGGCCATAAATACGGGTTGTACATAAAGAGAGGTTTCTTGCCCTGCGTTGTTGTTGGCGGTTGAGAAATGAAAAATGTGAAATTGTGTTGTTCTAACGCCCAATTCGCCTGATAGACTAAATAGACAGTGCGACCTCCAAAGGTAATACGATGAACGATGACATATCCCTCAGCTATAGCTGGCTATGAAATGATAACGACATCAATAACAACACCAGCAGCAATATTATCATCAGTAACCGCACCAACAGCAATAACAACAACAACAATTTAAAAATAATAATAATGAAGACACACGTAGTAAATTGTTCCCCGATGCTGCTCAGGTTAAATAAACTTAAAAAATAACTGGGGAGTAAAAAACAAATGCGCACATGTGTGCGTGCGTGCGTGCGTGCGTATGCGTCCGTGTATGCGCGCTCGCGCCTTAACAGTAGAGGATGTGGCACTGGTATAGAGAATCGTGAATATTCTCCACAATACATCTCGTGACTGAATCCAGTTTGACGTTGAGACTTTGGACAGGTGAGACGTGTGTAACGTCTCATCTGTCAAAATAAACATACTAGTGATACTATCCCCTTCACGTCTATGATACGAGTATCAGCGGAAGACAAATTCCAACAATAGTTTTTCAACGATCTCCTTTGCCGACTCAGGAATAACATATCCCCAATGTACTGTGGAGAGACGTCGCTGAAGACTTCATACTTAATTAAGCGAACCTTGAAGTATATCCGATGCCGCCGTGGGAGTCAATTTAGCTATCAAACAACTGGCAGTATAAAGCGCCATCTCTCGGGCAAGCCCGAACGAACACACGATGGTACGCTGGAAACGGCGGAGGTGGCTGTTCCTATCAGTCCATTACGATGGATCGTCTCTTAAGCTAGGTTACCTCATAAGAAAGGCTTACCGCATTTCTAGACGTTATCCCGGGTTCGTTCTGGTATGGCACACAAGCAAATATTGGAGGGCAGGGGAGGGGCGTATAAACGGAGAAAACATACTGAGTAATCCTTCTGTTGAACCCAGTACTGAATTAGCTGCCATCAAAACATCGTGTACTTTCAAGAGTACCAGCTCTTGTCCTTCAGAAAGTGACCGCCACTTAACCTTATCTCGGCCAATCAGATCGTCTTGGTGTGTTTAGTATACTAGCTACAACTCGGTGGAACGAGTTACCGGAGAAAGTTAGAATAATAAGTATTTTTCATTTTTTTTAATAAATATTATCCCCCATACTGCTGTTTTTGCTTTAGATCGCCATTAAGTTTCCAAAATATTAAAAACGCATTATTATTATTATTATTACTATTATTATTATTATTATAGATATATTTTGTTAGAATCGAGTATCAACAAATTGTTGATACAAAACGTTAATACGAATTTCCTATAATCTATATTTCTTATTTTGTATACGTCACAAGGACGCGTGCGTGTTCATGCAACACACACACACACACACACACACACACACACACACACACACACACACACACACACACACACACACACACACACACACACACACACTATCATCATCACCATGATCATCATCATTATCTCGTAGTTTGATGGGCTCCAACCCCCCTACCTCCGCGCAGTATATAATATGTAAAGCCGATATCAATTAACGTCACGTGACCATCTCTTTCCGATTGAATCAAAATAGCTTTTATAATCACGTCCAAAACATAATATCTCTCCATTTTATCCGACTATCTAATGATTTAAAATGTCGACCCTGTGACGTTATCAACGGATGCCAGCTCATAAAATCTACGAGATTTTTTCGCGATTTCGTGCAGTTAAAATCGTTTTTATCGAATTCGTTCCGATGTCGGAGGTCTGGCAGCGGATTTGATGGATCTTGCATTCATTCGGTTAAATCGAAGAGTGGCATTCCGTGTATTCGTCAATCTTCGTTCCCTTATCGTTTTGATGTACGAATGCGAATTTCGAAACATGACTGTAATCGACGTTTTCGCGTGTTTTACGATCAATTAAATTGATAAACGACGATATATCATTCCATTAAATCTAATTTGATTGCATCAGCACAAGCCTACGCTACTAGACCGCATTGGGTGGTTTTTAACGCGGGTGATTTTCTAAGGTAGATTCCACTCAGTATAACTAAAGAGGGTTAATGAATGTGATGAACCAATGTAATGGCTTTTTAAAAGATCTCTCTCTCTCTCCCTCTCCCTCTCTCTCTCTCTCTCTCTCTCTTATTCTCTCTTGATATAATATATATATATATATATATATATATATATATATATATATATATATATATATATATATCATAAGCTGGAAATAATAATTAAAATTAATTAAAGTTTTTTTAAATATACCTATTGATTATGTTATGATTGGCACTCTAGTGCCACTAGTTGAGTGTTGTAGTGCAACACTACAGATCGTGCGATCGAATCCCATAAATGACTGTAACAAATTTTGGTCTGGTCATCTAATTTACTCTCGACCACATTTCCCAATTGTGGCCAGCACCGAAGCTGGAAAACAAATACCTACTCACTCACTTACTCATTCACTCACTCACTATCTCACTCAATCACTCACTCGGTCTCTCGCTCGTCCACTCACTCACTCACTCACTCACCCAGCCACACACTCACTTGACCATAGTCCTCGTGGAGTGTTGCTGGAGGCCTGCTCTAAGGACTTAATAATTCAGTCCTTTGCATAGCCGACTTCATGTCTGATGTCATATGATACTGTCCGTGGGAATAGTCTGTTGTTGCTGTCATTTAAAGTCCATTATCCAATATAAGCAGTCTACTTCAATAACGTGCTCCGTTACGTCTGAGACAGTTAGTAAGGATGTCAAGCATCCATGGGGAGCCAGTAGTCAGTGGGATTCGAAATGGGAATCTGTTGCTCTCTGGCCAACCACTCTATCAGCGGAGGCATTTCTGTTTCGTTGTTACCAGTTTCATTGTGCTAGTGCGAGCTGCCATAAACGTAGGGGGCGCTCGGGTACCCCAGGGTTTATGGCATTCGGTTGCAAATCTCCAAAATTAAGTTCGAACTTGATTCATGACGGTATGTGTCACATGTTTCCCTGGGGAGCCAACTGGCCCCTCCCCGCCCCGTCTGTCATATGCCCCAAATGTGATCATCGTTGAGGGCTTGAGGATAAACAAATATCTCACTAACTAACTCACACGTAGGTGCGTCTTACCTAACTAGGTGAGTGGAAGGCACGAGCGAGCGAGTGAATGATTGAGTGAGTGATTGAATGAGTGTATGGGTGTATTTTTATTCGGCCTACAATCGCTATGGAACCCCCTCCCCCCGGCACCCCCGCTGACCATCTCAACACACATGTGAACAGTCCACAAGTGGACGGCCAACCTAATGACGAAAAACGCCCAGCAGCCTCCGGCCGCCGCCCAGTCGTAGGACCAGTTGTTATCTGTGGCAGCTGTTGGCGGCTTATCGGCTCCTGGAGAGAGAGAAAGAGAGAGAGAGAGGTGGGGAGGGGGAGGCTTGATCGTTATAGACGGCCCAGACTAGCGTGTTATGTAGAGATAGGGTGGTCGAACGGCGAGCAATGCCAACGGAATGCCCGTCCCGCCATCAGTTTCAGCCTCCGTGAGTTAGTGGCCCCGTTAACCGATTCCGCAGTACTATATGTCACACGGAGTAGGCCCTGTAGCCTAAAGCCCCAGTCCGTGATCCCAACTAGGCGAGGTGGGGGGGCGGCTGGGTGGGCCGCCACTGGCTGGGTACTACTATATGCCACACGGAGATAACACCGCCAGCTGGCTTGGTGAAGCAACGCGAACGATGTCCCAGTGGCTCCATCTGTGTCGGGCGTATCAACCCCTACCACCACCACCCCCCACCCGATTCGCGACCCGACGGCTAGTGCCGGAGTAGCGCCCGGCCCCCGAGGGTAGAGCCCAGTAGAGCTTGGTAATATATGCCCGAGATATACGTCACGGGGATGACGAGCGATCCGAGCGAGGCGAGAACGCAATCTCGGCCTCTCCGTATTCGTCGGTTTTCCCCGACCGATGGCTGACTAGCGACGCTGCTACGACAGGTCGCCGCCGTCCTGACCCCAGCCCGCGCGCTCGCAAAATCCCAACTCGGCGAGCACGGAGCGGACCAGCTCGACGCTGTGTGGTCAGAGACAGCCCGCGCCGCGGATCGTCGTCACGCAGAAGGCTCGTTGTCTTTCCGGCTCCAGCTTCGTTTCGTCGTCTGAGTTCTAGTAGGCTGTCGTTGGTACCGCGGGCTCGTGTGTGGGTGTGCCTCGGTGAGACGGTGCGGGTTTGCACGAGATGCCCGGTTACGCGGCCCACGACCCGAAGGCGGCGACTCGGGATAGTTGACGGCTTATGGCAGCATTACCTGATAGCGTTATTGACCTTTTGGCTGTGTGCGCGGCGCCCATTGTATACGGGTATCAGTTGACATTCCGCTCACGGTGTGTAATTAATTCCACATTAATGCCATCCAGATACGGGAAGAGCAATATTACGACGACGGCAACAACAACAACAACAACAACAACGACGACGACACATTGTCAGAGGGACAATAGACCCGGAGAGCCTCAATTACGGGCGTGGACCTGTCCTAACAGGTAAGACCCTGTTTAGTCGTGTAGCTAGCTAAATATCCGTCTAAAACCTGTCTACACGATCACCTGCTTTAATAAACAGACCAAACCGATTCAAGAGGCGTCTGAAGTATTCCATCAAAGTAGTTGACGGTCACTAACATTCGTCCGTTTTTGAGGACTAGATCACCCAGAAGGCACACATCTTATTTGAGGGAATTCCGTTTTTGAGGACGGGTGTTCCGTTAAGGCAGGTGACCATGGTAAGGAATTGCATGCTTTGGTAATATACTGAACTGATTGTTAAGTATTTTGTTAAATATACTGGGTTTCCAACAGCCAACTTCCGCTGCGCCTAGAAACGAAATTTCATGTAAAATTCGTTGCACAGCTAAACCTATCTTAAGCGACTACCTTAAACCAGTCTGAACTTTTCTTGAATAGAGGTGCCTTTCGGGAAACGTGTGTGTGTGTGTGTGTGTGTGTGTGTGTCTGTGTGTGTGTGTGTGTGTGAACGTTATTTAACCTTATTTACAACTTTACGCCGAATAGTGAATAAACGGTCTAGGGTTGATTTGAGTGGTCATGTCTCGGCACAGGTCGGAACGTGGTACATACATGTATGTGAGGCGTTCCGACAGCCCAGTGGGTTCGAATCCAGCTTATGCCCTTGTTTCTGGGATACGTCCATCTAGCTAGTCGCCCCATGCGCTGCGGCTAAACCCAAATGGAAATGCCACAAAGAACAAGGTGGAAAGTTTGTAGCGCAATGCTCTGACCACTGTGTGCCATCTGAAGGCATCGCACAGCCCACGAAAGGACAGCTTTAGGGAAGACCATGGCTTAATTAATGATTAATAACCATCAAGTCGACGTTATACAATTGGCTATTAAAATTTGAAAAGTTGAGTTGGTCAGGTTGCGTAATGGAAATTTGATTAAACATTAGCATGTGACGCGCACAACCGCTCGCCTTTAACGTGATTTAGTACTTAGAATTGCCCAATTCTGTCCTCTTCCAAATTATCCGGACGAGATATTCCCCCCTCCCATTTCTCTAATGAGAAACACCTGTAATTAACAACCCTCGGGGAAAATGGTTTGGTTATAAGGACACGCTATAAAATATAATACAAAAACCCCGAAAAGATCAGGCACACGTGATATCACAAAAAAACTAATCCACTGACAATGACGCCTACAGGGACGGCAATCTACCTGAAGCCATCGGAATATTATCATCCTCATCGAACAATTATCGTCATTATCTCACCATCTGATGAGGACACGCCCATCATTACGACGCCATTATCGTAATGACATCAAGCGGGGTTTGGTGGGATTTTATTAGCTGACAGTATGTAGATCATCAGGTAGGAGACATCAGGTAGACCACATCAGGTAGAAAATATTAGGTAGGAAACATCAGGTAGGAGACATTAGGTAGGAGACATAAGGTAGACGACATCGGGTAGACGACATCAGGTAGACAATATCAGGTAGGAGACATCAGGTAGGAGACATAAGGTAGACGACATCGGGTCGGCGATATCAGGTAAGAGACTTCAGGTAGGAGATACCAGGTAAGTTACATCAGGTAGGAGACATCAGGTAGGAGACATCAGTTAGGCAACATCAGGGAGGCTATATCAGGTTGACGACATCAGGTAGATGACATCAGGTAGATGACATCAGGTAGATGACATCAAGTAGACAACATGAGGTAGGAAACATCAGTTAGGCGACACCAGGTAGGCCACAATGATTAAAGTTAGTGGATGATAATTTTTAGTCCAGGTACGAAAACACTGATGACAGACAGTGGGTGTTACATTAATTAAGTGAAACAGACCCGGTGAGTGAGTGAGTGAGTGAGTGAGTGAGTGAGTGAGTGAGTGAGTGAGTGAGTGAGTGAGTGAGTGAGTGAGTGAGTGAGTGAGTGAGTGAGTGAGTGAGTGAGTGGCCCCGGCGCCGGTCACATTTTTTGACATATATCCTTGGGATGAATTCCAAAAGAAACATCCCACAAACACCAGTATCACTGGGATTTTAACCCACAAGTGGATGTATGCAACAGCACGGCGCATTACCCACTGAACTATTGGAACAACGCTAATTCACCGTGCATCAAAACAGCGCAGACTGATGGAACTCGTAGAATATAAAGTGTTCAAATATCATGTTTCATGGTTCGATTCCCAGTCGTGACTTCTAGAAAAATAAAGATAAAGTGTCATAACGTTTCTAACTACATACATCAAGTGAAAGATTAATTTCTCGGCTCACAACGTTGGGATGTTTGTTCCACATCGAGGCTGATTGAACACGTTTGGTCTGAGTTTGACGTCTCAGTGAATTATCACTGAACATAAAAGACTTGCCGAGGACCTAAACACTCTGGGGTGATGATGCCAACCCCCCCCCCCCACCACTACCGCCCCCCCCCCCCATCTTCTTCAGTAATGTTGTCTGGTAAATGACGAGGGGTGATGTATTTTCAACCACAGATATCGATACACATAAACTACCCTTGCACATGCTTAGTTCTTAGAAATATGTGGTTGGGGCTATTCCAAAAATAATTGTATATGGCTGGCTGGGGGTACTTTTTTACCCCTCATCATCCACAATAAAAATATCCCTAGACACACCACCCAAGTTATTTAAATTTATTATTACACCCAACCATCCATAATGTAAATTTAGCTCGAGATCTTAAATTCTTATGAAGTTACACAAAAAATCTACATTCATTCCACCAGTGTAAACTTAACTGAAGGTGTCTTCACAGCGGGAAGCCTTAAATTATAGCATAGATTTTATCAATCTATTCCCTGGCTATAGCATACCACAAACATTTATTGCACACACACGCCAGATGTCACTACTGTCAACGATGATATTGACAAAATTAAAACAATATTTTTTCGGTATTAAACTAATACATTATCTCAGATGAGACGGTGTTCAATTCCCTGACACTCACCCACCACCATACTTGGAATTGCACAAAACCGACAAACAATAATTACTATTTTTCTAGTCTACCCATCGTCCATGATTGTTCTATTGCTCAGACCCCATCATCCACGTATTATTAATAACATTGCAGCCTATGAGCCCCATATAGTTATAACTGGAATGCAAGAGTTTAGAAAAGTGTTTATAGGTCAACTCTTTACACAACAACAAACAACAACAATAATAATAATAATAATAACAACGATGATGATGATGATGATGATGGTAAAATCTTTATCAGTACGGACTAGTGCACGGTCTTCTTTCATGTCATCATGATTATTTCCAGGCTGTCTGATATCTCACTATCGGCTGTCGTGTTTGTTTACATTAACCTTGTTCAATCAACGATAACCACAGCCCCTTGCTTATACAGTAAAATCTGACATAAGACACCACCTCTGTAATTGACCATTTTAGATAGTCTTTACATACAGGTGAACCCTGAGGCCACGTTCTAATATTGAAAACGGCTGCTTATCGCAGTATTGGAGGTACGCTGTTCATCAACCTATCCATCCATATTCGTGGTCCTTTAAGCCAGGTGGTCGTAAGGAAATATTTTGTGTGGAGTAAATTCAAAATTACGGAATCATCATTTCAATGCCTCTGCTTGCATATTACAGAACTAGAAGGTGCCAATTCTGACGTTTTTTTTTTTAATGACAAGCTGGCCTATTATGGCAGGCGGTGGTACAGGTGGGTTTTACGGCTCTTCATCGAAATAAATCGGTTCTATCTATGGGACCGGGGGTGGAGGGGGGTGGAACATAAGAAAGGAAAGCGCGGGCGAGGCGCCGTGAAATGGAAAAGGATTTATGTGACATTTCCTGTGCTAATCGTCTATGAGAACTGATATGGTGCTAAATCTAATGGAAAGGTTGCCCGCGAGGGGTCGCCAGCGTCGGCTGCGATTGCCGTCAGCGCTTGCTGATGCTGGCAGTTAAAAGTAACTTTGTTAATTAACTGTCAGCTTCTATGGAGACGTTCAGACACGTGATAACAACAGCATTAGGACTAACTCAGTGTGATCATTACTCGATATTCTTTATTTATTTATTTATTTATTATTAATTTACCTAATCATTTATGTTAACTATTGACTAGTTTAGCACGGTATTAGTTCAGGGGTGTTTTTTATTTTAGAATCAGAAACAACACTTA
>JAODUP010000076.1:587500-675000 GCA_025642065.1 Paralvinella palmiformis | reverse complement strand
TCCCGCGTGTGTATATGTGTGTGTGTGTGCGATGCTAATTGCTAGCACCATTCCATTATTCTAATCGGGATTTATTACCACTAACTACCACCCCACGCTCCCCTCCCTTGCTACTGCCCCCCCCCCCCTCAACCAAGAGATATATAGCCCGTTATGTACCATCATGTCAGCTGCCAGTGTCATTTTCATTACCATATCGCTAGTAATATCGCTTATCTCGTCCATTATATCAATATATTCCTTCCGACAGACTAGTTCGGACCGTGATGAAACACATACGCACGCACGCACCCACATCCACCTATATACAGAGATACACATACATATAGGCGCGTGTGAGTACGCGACCGGTGTTCAGCGAACCAGCACGGATGAGGCCGAAACACAGCGCCTTACCAGATCAGGATCCTAATATCGCTCACCGGATGATAGCTGTCATTATGATCTATATCCAAGAATGATGTGGGGGGGGGATTCGCCTCTCCGTACGAACGCCTGTCTTAAAAACAACCGTTGTTCATGAAACATTGGAAAGGGTTTTGTTCCAATTACATGATTTCTTGTTTACGGTGGGCTTTCGAATTGTCCCCTTACGATTTCTATACTTCGTAATAAACATTTTGTTTAATAATAATAATAATAATATCTGAAACACAGGAATACCTGTCGCAATGAAGATCCTATTATAATACCATTATCCCATAAAGTTCAACACATCAACTGTATTCATTCTTATTTATATTAGTGAATCGTAATATAGTAAAATGCACCGTATCAGATACCTGCCTAATTGGACCACCTATCAAACAGACCACTACAACCTGCTCCCTGCCTTGATTGGTCTCTGAGAATAAGAGAACCATAGATACATACAGACCACCCCCGTTTAACGAGGTCATGATGTACTGCCTGCCAGTGGCGGTCTCCAAAGACAGGTTCTGCTGTATTTACATGCCCGCAGTGTGTCGTCCCCGACTGATACCACGTGATCAATGATGGCCTATCAGCGATCTACTCGACAGATGGAGAGAAACCTGCCATCTTCAGGCGAACCCCGTAACTAATCGATATGAACACAAAGCCTTACCGACACCATATAGGGTGGGGGTCTCGGTGTGTGTGTGTGTGTGTGTGTGTGTGGCTTTTCGGGTCTTATCGTGCGGGATTCCCTTACCATGTTTGTCAGCGTAAGCCATATTAACAACAAATCTTCCGCTAGCATCGACTCCCACACTGCTCCCCCTTTCGCTTTTCTCCCGCTATATCCCTCTTCGCTTTCACCATCTTCTTTATTCTTCTTTCACTCTTTCTCCATCTTTCCCATTTTGGGTTTCACAAACATTTTCTACCTTTACCTATCTATCCATCCATCTGTCTATCTATCTATCTATCTTCTTCTCTCTCTCTCTCTCTCTCTATATATATATATATATATATATATATATATATATATATATATATATATATATATATATAATAGAACTTACATCATCCTCTACTCCAGCACCACCCCCTCCACCCCGACTCTCTCTATCTCAATATTATCAACAGTTCATCATTCAACTACTTGAGAGCATGTCTAATGGCGAAGTGGTGACGTCATGAAATTGTCAGTTCGCATTCGTTGCTGACGTAATATGACGTGCGCTCTAACTAGGGTTGGCACAGTCAGTAGTGTATCTGTCACATAAATGGTGAAGTATCGGTTATAGATTCACAAATGTCGTCTGCACAGACAAGAAACGAGCACGTATTTCAATCGACAGGCAAAAGTACGTAGCTAGTCGTATGTCGATTTCCAACTGTTGTGTAATTAACAGCTGTCTAGATGTCCAGCTGTCATACTTTATACATTATTGTGATGATGCTGTCAGCTGTAATACCAGAAGATCCATTCCTGTGTGTTGGTTTCATAATGGAAGAGAAATATACAGATAATGTCGTCTGTCTGTCTGTCGGTCTGTCTGTCTGTCTGTCTGTCTGTCTGTCTGTCTGTCTGTCTGTCTGTCTGTCTGTCTGTCGATCTTCCAGTCTGTGAATCAATATCCTCTTCTTAGTGTAACTGCAATATGATAGTATGGTTCTAGTTGCACACACGCACGCACACGCACACACACGCGCACACACACACACACGCGCGCGCGCACGCGCACGCACACACACACACACACACACACACACATATATATATATATATATATATATATATACGCATACACGTGCATATACGCACACGCACACGCGCACACACACACCTTACACCTATATATTTCGATTCCCATAATAACAATCCAGACAGACTCTATAGTACAGATAGTACGCTGTTGGTGGAACGGGATAGATCAATATAATGTTTTGGTATTGTGAATTGAACACTTTGTATGTGTGTGTGTTTGTGTGTATGTGTGTGTGTGCGCGCGCGCGCGTGTTATCAGTAGGTTAAAAATACTACTAGCTTAGGAATGGCTAATCCTGAATACAGTTTATGGAATATTTACCAGGAGAAGTAATCCCGAAGAAGAAAAAACACTTTTCTTACTGGAAGGTTTAAAGCTGGCTTTTCTGAAGAGAAAGCGTTGATGGGGTGGGAGGCGTTTGACACACACACACAGACAACCAGATAGACAGACAGGCGGACAGACAGACAGACAGAGAGAACCGTGTTTTTTTTGGTACAAAATGGTCAAGTCGTCGTCGGGGAAACCTCTCTATGGTCAAGACAGTTGTCGAACCTAAAACATAAATAAAGAAATTGAAAATGAAATAAATTTATTTTACATTCACACTCAAGTGCTAACCAAAACAAATAAGAAACATTAGCCATTTAAATCTAAGCTGCTGATGCCGTAGATTTGCATACGAAGCCGGAACCGGATCATTTGCATTTGAATTTGTTTTAATCGACAGCTAGAATAAAATACTTTGTCAAAAAGCTTTTATAAAATGATGTATTCGGGATATTGTTTGGGAATGATGGAGATATGATCCCTCCGGTAAGCCACTGAATAAGACGGGGATTAGAAGTTGGCTGCTTATCTGGATCGTTCTGATTAGAATGGCAGCTTAGAGCTCGTACCTAAATGACAATGTCAGATTGATTAAAAAAGGACAAACCGTATATAATAATAATAATAATAATAATAACAATGGCAAAATAATATAGTTCTCAGTATAATATGTATTCAATCTACTCAATGCACAGTTTAATACAGACATAATATTAAATAATTATATTAGATATGTTTACATCTTCCCACGATTATATAAATATTATTTTATATGTAATATTGATACGTATTACTATTGGTCAAACGAGTGATTGATTGATTGCTTTATTTAGCCTCAACTTTACTCACACCTGAGATATGTCGTCGAGGGGGATGGAAATGGGATGACCAATTGACACATCCCACATGCACAGATATTACTGGGATTCGACCCCACAAGCTCTAGATAATTTGCGCAGTACGCCATGAACAGCATTATCCTGGTTAGGGTGGACACGGGTGGCGGAGGGGGGTGGTGGTTGATTGGTTATAAGAACCGCCAAGGGAAACACGAAATATAATATAACATGTCCTTCATTTAAATTTTACTTCCACAAAATCAAGAGACATTTACGACCAGTCATAATTATTGAGATATTAATATTCATTAGATCAGACAGTTATATGAGGTAATGAATGACTCCTCAGTATGAAGGATGGATCTCTGGTGTAAGTCCACTAATAAATACTCCAGATGTTATATTTCCGTTTCGTTGTGCCAGTACCTTTTCATCTGATGTACGCCTTCGTGAACGCGCACGCACCATTCTCGCACAAACTTACATATGTAACCATCTACGAACGTAGGCTTAATCTACTGTTAATATCAAGATATCATAGTTCATCAATTCCTAGATATCACAAATATTATTTGGGGACAATATGTGCGTTGTGTGTGCGCATGCGTGCGTAGTATGTGTGCCTGTGTGCGGCGCATGCGTGCGTAGTGTGTGTATTTATGTGTGCGCGTGTGTGTATGTATGTATGTATGTATGCGTGTGTGCGTGCGTGTGTGTGTGTGTGTGTGTGTGTGTGTGTGTGTGTGTGTGTGTGCCGTGTTATCAATGCTGACATCAATATTTGCAGCTAATGTAATGGCCTCTGGCTAACGTTAATCCCCCCCCCAAAAAAAAAAAGCCATGGAGTAATGAATCACTCTCGTCTCTCTCTCTCTCTCTCTCTCTCTCTCTCTCTCTATCTATATATATATATATATATATATATATATAGTATATGTATGTGTTGTGTGTGTGTGTGTGTGTGTGTGTGTGTGTGTGTGTGTGTGTGTGTTGTGTGTGTGTTTGTGTTTTAGCTGTGTATAATAAGGCACAGGCACAGAGAATCTCGAACCGTGAATTCAAACTCTGGACGTTTCTTCAGGTGACTGAGTCCATGGCGACTTTTCTTGCTGAGACATGTGTAATGTCTCACCAGTCCCTATATGTGTGTGTGTTTGTGTGTGTGTTTGTGTGTGTGTGTTTGTCTGTTTGTCTGTTTGTGCGTGCGGGTGTGTGTGTGTCTGTCTGTCTGTCTGTCTGTCTGTCTGTCTGTATGTATGTATGTATGTCTGTCTGTCTCTGTCTGTCTGTCTGTCTGTCTGCCCTGTCTCCCTCCCATTATTACATACTATGTCTTAGCCATAATCTCCCATTATCTCTGTTAATACCGTATATAGTCAGTTAGACAGTCTTCAGCCTTAAATCGATGTTGATGTAACTCGAAAACTAAATCACGCCAACAGACCTCCGGCAATATGATGATAACACGAGATGACCTGATGATATCCGGATGATAACCTGGTTATGACCTGATTAGAAGACACAGATAGTACTCAGTCTGGTAGCATCATTATTACTTCACCATATAGTCAGATATAAAGTAGATAATTGGTAACTATCAAGTAATGTACCTCTAAAGCCATTAATCACCATATTATGTTCGGAAGAAGCTGTTATGGAATTTTCGGGGTTATTTATAGGGTTGCAAAAATAAAACATTTATACAAGCGCTGTTTTGTTGTTGTTTTGATGGTTTTTCGTTATGTTTTTTTTTAAATCAGAGTATA
The DNA here is from genome assembly GCA_025642065.1 of Paralvinella palmiformis. Taxonomy (NCBI): domain Eukaryota; kingdom Metazoa; phylum Annelida; class Polychaeta; order Terebellida; family Alvinellidae; genus Paralvinella; species Paralvinella palmiformis. Next base: position 669,888 of record JAODUP010000076.1, on the reverse strand, counting down.
ATGTGTGTGTGTGTGTGTGTGTGTGTGTGTGTGTGTGTGTGTGTGTGTGTGTGTGTGTGTCGTGTGGGTGTGGTTACATATAATATAGGTGTGATATTTATAGAGACGTGAGGTTTCTAAATCTTACAGAATTGTGACCAAATTACCCTTCCTGAATATATATATATATATATATATATATATATATATATATATATATATATATATATATATATTGAAATGTATAGTTTTACATACTACGATAGAGTAATAATATATATTTCACTCAGCCCAAATAGCACGACTAGACCCCTTTCAATTGCATGTGTCTCCCAATACCTACACTAATCCCCTGACATTAGGCCAGATGTCTTAAGTACGTCAACAGACAGCCCACTAACCACATAATAGCTCCCTAACAGCCGTCTGTCTACACTCTGACATTATATCCCTGGACGATGTCAACATCTCGTCAACATCTCATCAGCAGCTCCTTCCCTCCTGGGAGCATACATCACGCACTTCAGCTAGCGCTACACAGTTGTTTTTTCTCTATTATTTATTTCTCTCTCTCCCTCCTCTCCTCTCTATCTCTCTCTCTCTTATATATATATATATATATATATATATATATATATATATATCACGCACACGCACACACGCGCACGCGCGCACGCATTCACACACACACACACACACGCACGCACGCACTGTTATCAACACCACACACGGTCGTCTGTCTCAGATACTGTCTAACACTGTGACATCAATCTCCAGTAATGTCAACTGTGTCACACAATGTTATAGACCTCAAACACTGTCATCTCTTTCAGAGACTGTTAGCTACCTCTGACACTGTCATTTAATTGATGCAATAGTTTTCTATCTCACAGGTATGTATACCTGTAAAAATTGTATATATTCTATATATATATATATATATATATATATATATATATATATATATATATATATATATCCTCTAATATTGACATTAACATCACAAACGATCGCGGATCTGTGTAGCTCAGCGGTAGTGGGCGAATCAGAAAATGGAACCAGCTCGATTCGAAACCTTCAGCTATCTTCCAGTTTTTCCGTGTAATTCATCATTCAACCAGAACTGACTATCATTTGCTGTACAAGATAAGATCACACACAAAACAATATGAGGCCGAAACCAGTGTGCCATCTTCCCGGGAAAAGTTGATCATTGTGCTGGATTGCAAAGTGGGAAAGATCCTTCGCTCTAACCAAACAAGTCGTTCAGTACGTAAGCTTAGATCAATGTTTCAGCTTATAGATTTGGTGTCTGAATTAATTTAGACAAATACACATCGAGAATAAAGTGCTGTAAGTAAATAAACACATAAACAGTGACACAATTTTACCAGGGTGTTTAAGGTTGAGTGGGGTGGTGGTGGTGGTTAGGGGAGGGTAGGGGTTACGTTTAAAGCTCTGGCCAAACTGTTTGCTAATCGATCGCCATTCAATGGCATTAGTCTTTAACAGGGAAACGCTTTAACCGTAAATGTCTCGGTCTGGTAAGAACATAAGCCTTTGAGACGGTCCCTGAACACCATCTCGCTCAGAGAACAAATGGCTTCATTGACGTCGAGTAGTCTAGGCCAATCACACTAAATATGTACAGTAGAACCTGCCATGGTAGATCACCCTTTGCACGACAACAGGTGTTCCTTGAACAGAGGAGGACGCCTCCGTGGTCTGGCTGGTAGCGTGGTTGATAACAGGTCACTGCCACCTGAGTTCAAATATGGGTGAGGGGCATGTCTGAAGGGTGTTTCATCTTTGACTTTGCTTCATTACAGATGGATGTCGCTCGGCCCATTTAACCTACCATGTGCACAAAAGTGGCCGTAAAACATCATCAATCATCATCATGGGACAGAGGTGGTCTTTTAAGGCCGGTTTTGTCATCTACAATCGGAAATAACTAATGAACTAGAGAGATCATGTTTTAAAGGCGGTTTAGACTGGTGGTCTTCTAATGAACAGATTGTACTCTGTTCATATTTGTTTAGGATTGTTTATGGAATTAATCACGTACAGAGATCGCTATCCCATCCGTACCGTCCCAAAATGGGTTACCCCCCCCCCCCTCCCCCCGCCCTCCAACCCCAAGTTATTTACTTATATGGACATTCTCAAGATGTCCCTGTCTTATCACATAAATAACAAAAGTAATGATTAAATATTAATGTGTTTGCATTTATGAAATACTACCACTACTAATATTACTATTACTAATACTAGTAGTAATAGTATCAAAAATAAAATTAGTATCACCAGCACCACCATCAACGACACCAACACCAACAGCAGCACCAATACCACCATCACAACCAACACCAACAACACCAACGCCAGCACCAACACCACCACCATCAACGACACCAACAGCAACAGCAGCACCAACACCACCATCACAACCAACGCCACCAGCACCATCAACACCAACAGCAGAACCAACACCATCGCCACCACCAACAACAACACCAACAGCAGCACCAACACCACCACCAACAACAAAACATCACCAACTACACAAACAGCAGCACCAACATCACTACCATCACCATCATCATTACCAACAACAACAACCAAAGACCAACAGCAGCACCAACACCACTACCACCACTACCAACAGCAACAATAACAACATCAGTAATAATATTAATAATACATTATTTCCTTGCTATATCTTATTAATTATACCTATAATGATATTCGACAGTAATAGATTATTGTTGAAATCCTGAAATATTTCCATGCAATAAAAATTATTGTATTCATGATGTATCTTCGACTGATTGTTATCTCTGTTTTATGCTGGCTTCATTTCTTATTCTCGCGTGTAACATTGTGTCACGTAAAGTCGACATTTATAAGACTCACTATGGCCATCAAGACGATCAATACAGTGTCAGCTTTGAGTTTTCTGGTTCCTTTTGGGGTCAAGTCTCCAGATGAATCGCCAGATGATTGAATTCGGTTTTCTATTATCTAAGTCAGTGTTTCTTGTCTCGCTTATATATGCCCGCGCACAGACACGGGCACGGACAAAGAAACGCACCCGCTCACACACACACACACAACACACGTAAACACGCACGGAAGCACGGACGCGCGCATAAACACTGGTGAGAAAGTACACACGTCCCAACATAAAATGCCACTTCTTGTAATATAATGTAATATGAGGAACACGATTGATGTTATTCGATGACAAAGCGACGATTTCAGTTTTTAGTTGTCTCAATATTTCATTTGGTCATAAATCGGTATCTGCCTGAATCAAATGGATTATTAATGGATTAGTATGAATTACGCGTCGATAATAGACTTGTAAGACAGTTAGGCCGAGAGCTCACCATGGTTTTACTTGTGTTTTGTTTGCCAAATGGTATGAGAGTTGATTCTCGGGTGAAAATGTCTGTCAAATCGCGTGTTGATGGGGTACCCTCCAATTTTTCTTGTGAGCATTTCGCTGCGTGAAATTTCAACTGAACCTTAAAAAGTCATATTTTGACTTAAGTACAATGGCTACATCCACAAATAAAATACCAGGTGAAAGCCTATCGTTGGCCGGATTCTATGAAATATTCATCTGTTTTATTTGACCTCAAAATAACAACAACAACATAATTTCAATAATTAATCATACTTTTACATATGTGGGCATTTTATCATCATAAAACATTTATGTATTTTTTCCTATCCTGCTGTTTACATGAGGGATACATATAAAGCAAATATAGAGTAACTTTCTTACAGGTTATATAGGGCGCTATATAAATTTTGTATATTATTATTATTATAACGAACAGGTATTATTAATCTTTTGTGTACATTAAAAAACATCCCAATTGGTTTAGATTCTACAGAGTAATGAATAAAAGAGTACACATGGAGGTTGTTATTAAATACTGCTATTTCCGAGATTCTTGGCATATATAATGAATTAATTGGTATTTACTTTATTACAAAATCACGTGATTCCCTGATATAATCACAAGGCAATATTACTGATGAGTATTTATTATATTACATGCCAATATTATCATGATATTATCATGATGTTTACAACCATGGTATAAAATATGAGCAACTTTTTTTGAAGAGCAATACAAAATGTGCATGTGGATATATCTGAATTTTGTTAACACTGTGCATGTTATGTTTTCCATACAAGGAACATACAAAGTGCTCAATTATCAGTAATGTTTCATCAGGTAGTTTTGTGTTCCCCGTGCATGGCAAGTGCCCAGATGAATTGTTCATGTTTTAACGTGATGTCAAGGTGTTTTCCTTTGCTCATAAATGAGGCTGTGAAGTCCGTACCAGTAAACGCATGAAGTCCAGCGAGACCTTGCAGGATGGTCGAATCCATCAACCAGCTGTGGGATACTTATATATCGCCTGGTGTTGTTGTTACCGAGTCCAACATCCATCCATACGTTTGGGTAGTTGTGTGCCACACCTGCATAGCACAGCACTATTACACCTGTATCATTGCTACTCAGACTCACCGTTGATGTCGGTGATACTTGCATGATCTGCTCTTGGTGAAACACAAGTCGAGTGCAATTTCAGAATGCTAGAATAAATGTTATTTATTCATTCACTTACAAGTAACCGAATGAATCCTGATTTGAAGGAACCTGATTGAAGAGCTGCTTGCCAATTTTGAGGACGCTTTTGTTCTGGATCTGTCACAGCAAACATTATTTCTTCTTAGCTCCGTCTGATCCGCTCAGCCTCCTTGATACTTGGAGCAATGTATGTGTCATACACATGATCAGTATGTGGTGGCATCTGACGCAACCGTCGGATGAGTACTTCATCTACACCACTAAATGTAGGGAGGGGGTCAGATTTAGCAGGAACGTCTCATCGACTAATGTGACGTCAATATATCCTGCCTTCTCACTTTCAATCATTCCTTCCAGCTTGTGCAGAAGCGCTTGGCCTTGTCAGTGCTGTTGATGTTGCTATCCATATCGGCCATCGCAAATGAAATTGGAGTCAGTGGATATTGAAAGACTTTCTCAATGTCATTCCTTTCAAATGTCCTGATATGATGTAAAGCATCCTTCCGAACAGGTCTCTGGTCCCTTGTAGTTCAACTACCTTCTGATCCTTTGTGGTGACGGTGTTCTGCACAGGAGCACTTGCAAAGGTCTTGATCTTCCTTCGGCTGATGGGTTTCTCAAAAACGTGTTTGGTCCTTTAAGCTCTCCTCTGTGAAATATGCATACAACTCTTGGCCTTTGGTCAGAGACCCCAAGAAATCATCCTTAATCACTGGTTACGCTGGTCGTGATGCAGTAGAGCGTTTCTTTCGTGTTCTGATCAAATGGATTCATGGTGTTTTTGATTGAGTCAATGAGCTTAGAGAGATATTTATTGTCTTGGTGACTCGGTATGGTTTCAGCGTTTTCAAAATGCCTTCTTTCAATTTCAGGCCTTTGTCGAGGAGGCCTCGGACAATACAAATTCTGACATCCTCTAGAGTGATCATCCACCGTTGTCTTGTATTGTCTGAACGAAGCAATTCCTGTCAGTCTTGATGCAGCATTTTCATTCACTGTCTGCTGGAGGGTGATGTCAACTTGATATGTTAGTTCGTTTTACAGGAAAAGATTCCCTGATCGAAGGATTCTAGAACTCCAGGATGTGTGCTGTCCATGCTCATCAAATTGTGTTAATAATGCACCATTCATCGAGCATAGTTGGGGCGATTTCCAGCGAAGAAGATGGGAAACATTTGGCCCAAGGTAAAAATTAACAGCTGCAGATTATTCGTTCTGTGTGCTCGACTGAATCGTAGGAATATACGCATACGTTTAATGTACATCATTCAGAACTTAGTCCTGCTTCCATGATTACCATTGAGAGTTAGGGCTGTCTCGTAGTCAGCAGACATAAAGGCTTCAAGTATTCTTTGGCAGTGGGGAACTTGGACAGTTGTCGCTAGTAGAGGATGGAGCCGTTTACACCTGCAATTACAAATATCCAAACAGGTATTATGTGTATATCATCAAAATCATATAAAACACAGACTAAATTATGCACTTTGGCAGATAAAGTATATTAATTGCTTCCTTTCCACTCACCCATTAAAGTGTATTCCATGTAGAATTCCGTTCAGCGATCTAGGTGCAAATACTCCTGTATCTGTGAGTATCTGCGAGCCCCCAGGGTAACAGAAGAAGTGTGCCAGTGCACCGAAGTATGCAAGCTTAATATGCAGTGGTCCAAAGCAGATGAAGACGTTGTTGTAAGTGGGAGCCTTAGAAGCTGGCTTAGCTATTGCCAAGTCGTAGTGAACGATGATGAATTCCTCTCTGCATTCGTGAGCCACACACTGAGAAAGTCGTAGCGTTTCTACATTTGGATCTAGCCGCGTAGAAGGAAATGCAAGTTCTCCACGTAGGCAATTCGCTGTCTGGGGAGTAGTAGATCTTCAATGACAAGCGAGTTCCACCCTGTCCAAAATGGTGTTTTGTCCAGTGCAATGCTCATCGGCCAGAATATATTTCTATATTCTATGTTAGTGAGATCATTTGGTCTTGGTATGCATTTGACGGGAAACTGAAAGACGGCGATCTTAGGTTTGTTGCGGTACAGTTCCAATGTGTGTTCTTTGGGGTGGAATACACGTTTCGTTGTTGAACTGTGTGTCACGGCATTCTCCATGTTGTCCACTGAAGGTAGCTGTACCTGGGAGAGAAACTCCTGGAATGAATCATTCAGTGTAATGCTCGGCTTACGTAAAATATCAGAAATAGCGATATTTCACCCCCCCCTTGTATTCTTTTAGTAATTACTCTGCATAATCTAATCTGAATAGAACATTTCTTTTCGCAAATACAAGAATAATTATGCCTCTTCATTATGATGCATTTACTTTGCAAGTATCCCCGTGAAATCTTCATGACAGGAAACAATACGTACAAATTAGGCATTGATCAAACGTGTACATATGTAAAGGTATTGTTAATTATTGAAATCATGCTGTTGTCATTATTTTGAGGTCAAGTAAAACAAGTGAATATGTTATCGAATCCGGTCAACGATAAGCTTTCACCTGGTATCTTATTTGTGGATGTAGGTAGCCATTTTACTTCAGTCAAAATATGACTTTGTAAGGTTCAGTTGAAATTTCACGCAGCGAAATGCTCACAGACCAAATTGGAGGGTAACCCATCAACACGCTATTTGTGGGAAACTCTCCAGGTGGATATCCATCAGACTAGCATATTCGTATTCTACAGACATTTTCACCCTAGAATCAACTGTCATACCATTTGGCAAACAAAACACAAGTAAAACCTGGTGGGCTCTTGGCCTAACTGTACTCCGGATGGGAGAATTTGCCACTCCGTAAACTAGCAAGTGAAAAATACGTGGATTGTACGAACATAATTACAGTATACGCTCCTTTACATAAATTTTCAAACCTCTTAGATCAGAAATCTTCACTTTGATCAATTTGACATCACCCTTTAACTCTTGACACGACTATAATACATAATAATGATGTAATACTCTGACACTCAGAAGCAGATATTTAGCCGTATCAAACTGGAAAGAACTGAATTTTATTTGCAAGTTCCTTTCGCGGGTAAAGTAGCTGTCTGCCTAATGGTCAGTCCTGAATTTCAGTGTTTATTTATGTTTGCACGATGTTTCATTCATCGGTATAAGTCGCCGATGCGAACGTCTTCTTTTCCGAGGCGATAGCTACTCGGCCATATGTCCCAGGTGACATCAGCGCTGATACCGTAACAGATCACTCACTCACTCACCCACTCTCCTCCATTGATCTTATATATAGCAAATTATAAATTAAGCTTTATATATTTACTGCTTCGTCTGAAACATTTCCGGTAACAGGTAAGAAGACAACCAATATAACGGACACCTAACTATAGTAGACAAGAAATAAAAGACCAGAAATGCTGCAGTTTCGATTACATTCTCTACAGTTCCGGATACGCGTATACGTTACCTAGAAACGGGATCCGAGACTCGAGCTGAACTGGAATTTATTTACAATGTTCACGATCAAATCTACTCAATAACGATACACTGCGCGCAGATCAAACACTTTATGGAGATATATCTCAAAATGACGTGACTCGATCGATCTTTCGATCGGCTTAGCCAAACATTAAGCTTCAGGCTATACTTCAGCATTAAACAGTTCATTAAACTGGTACAAGTTGTGAAGAAACTGTGGTTCGTCGATCCCACGACTAAATACACATAAAATTATTGTGCAGAATACTTGTATTACAAATTTAATAATTCATTATTGGATCCCTGACAAATGTTTCTGTAAATACAGGTTGTATATCGTATGGCTGCTTCTTATAGATTAATGACAGATTCTGATAGGTAAACGGAGAGAGCACTTATTGTCGTATTTAAGACAGATGGACCATACTATAATATAGGCTTCACTCAATATAATAACGTGTGTATCGTCATAAACAAACTATATATTCTATACTGGGGTCAGAATTATATATGTCATACTAGAATACAAATAGATCAAATAGACGAATGTATACAACTGGTATTAATACAAATTTCTTATCTCTTTATTTATATTATATAAATTATAATATATATATATATATATATATATATATATATATATATATATATATATATATATATATAGTATAAGTTGGAGTACACGGAAATTCAATGTGGAACTGGAAATCGTTTCGTTATAAAGGCATTTCTATTTATCCAAGTTTTCAAATTTCAATTCCGAGTGTTCAGTATCAACAATTGACGTACGGGCGATAATTGATGAAAATTTTAATAATAGTTTAGTAAACACGGAGACAATATATTCCTATTCTCTGAATGAAAAAAACACGTTTTATGGCAACGAATTTACGACCGTGTGTCTCCACCGACTCTGAACATAGTGAAGATGTCACCCGTATTTTGTGTTGTTACGATAAGGGTTGGAAAGCTTTCTGACTCCTTTGAAGCATCTTGGTTTTCATGTTTTACCGATCACCAGCTTCTCTCTCTCTCTCTCTCTCTCTCTCTCTCTGTGTGTGTGTTGTGTGTGTATATCTCTCTCTCTCTCTCTCTCTCTCTCTCTCTCTCTCGGTGGCTGGATGTGTTCGTGCGTGTGTGTGTGCGTGCGCGCGCCTGTATATATATATATATGTGTGTGTGTGTGTGTGTGTTGTGTGTGTGTGTGTGTGTGTGTGTGTTGTGTATGTGTGTGTGTGTGTGTGTGTGTGTGTGTGTATCGTGTTAGCATAGGGTAGAACAGCGAACTCTTCTTTTGGTATTTTTCCGCCAGGACATGAATCATCCTTGAGCACTAACGACGTGTTGTGCAGCAATTTGTATAACAATCTACTTCTGTCAACATCACTATGGTTAGCAGTTATTATGCATTTCCCCGATACATCTTTGTTATTCAAGGACGTTGATAGTGTGCTACGCGAAATTTGATTTTTGGATTTAACTTTTTTCAACTTCATCAAGAGCTTGTAGCTTTTTGTCAATATATATTGGCTTACCCTAGCGATTGTAGTTGGCCCTAAAAGGAAATCATCTTCATTTAAACAGGCTTGTAATTATCGCAGTTATTTACCAATCACAATTCATTTAAAGACGATTATAGTTTTAAAAATCATTGCTTGTCTTATTGGACAGTCAATTGAAATCCCCACAACTTTCAAGTATAGAACATAACCAGAGAAATTTATAGTAATTTTTGCGGCTGGAACTGTATACATTTCGTTATAGATTTCGTTATATCCGAGTGTATTTACTATGGATGTAAGTGGGAGCTTGGCCGGACCAGTAAACGATTTCGATTTAAGCAACTATTTCGCTCTATCTATCCCGTTTTGTATGGCCAACTTTTACTGTATTTAATGTACTAAGTTTGTGTGTTTGTGTATCATACACCAACTAAACAAATGAAAACATTTAACAGAACACACTACATGTTAGTAATATGAATTTATATCGGCTCTTAATGGTTATCTAAGCTTTCGAACGTTCGCCATAGGAACAGGCGTCATTAGTCATTGGGCGGTATGACTGAAATAGTAAATAGTGACTGAATGATATAATTAGTCACTGACTGAGATGACTAACTACTGGGTCACTTGGTGAAATTATGAGTTATTGGGTGAAACGACTAGTCACTTGGTGAGGTGTCTATTGACAGATTGATACACTCTGGATGAGAGGCCTAGTCATGGAGTAAGATATGTAATCGCTGACTAATATAACTACTCATTTTGCGAGATTTAAATCAGGACATTGACTAAGCTATAAAGTCACCGAATGGATTAACAAATCACTGACTGGTGAAACTAGTCAGTGATTGAGATAATAGATTTGTGAGTGAGATTAGTCCATCGACTGGGCTGCGATATGGAGATAATGCCTAATGACGTCATTGGTACGTTTTGTTTATTATCTGATCACATGACTAGGACTTATTGAGAATAATGAGTCGCTGTGGTGAGAAAAAGCAATCAGAAGTGTGAGGTATGGGTATAACAAAATGGGATGGAAAAATGAGAGACGAGGATGAAACAGAATGGGATGAAGCAATCAGATACGGCAATGAGCTACAATGATGACACGCAGTGATGAGACACATCGATGGTTCACTTAATCAACCATCTTACGCGTCTAGTCTAGCGTCGATGGTAAACAAGCTGCTAATAACGCTTCAATCAATTCCATATTTTGGGAAGGTCCGCCAAATTGATTACCGCCCCATCGACCGTTTGTAAACAGTAAATACGACTTAATTAAACAACGTTGAGAGGTAGCAAAGTGATTGTTTACCTCTATCTCTCTCGGATGTTTCGTTGTAAACAGAACTTCGTATGTGTCAATTAACCGTTATCTTGGCTGTATATCATACCCCGTCCGCACCGACGACTTTATTGGTGTTAACGCTTCTCCGCTTAATTCGAAGGCAAATTTATAGCTCAGTAAACACGGGGGATATTGTAGGATGTATTACGTGGAAAATTTGTTTCCGAATGCACTTTGAATAATCCGGTAAAGATCAACTTAAAATAGGCATAATAATTCCATTCATTTCTGATAAGTGTGTGTCCCATAAACCTGTATGCACTGCAAACCTTCGGCTTAGGGTTCGAATCCGAGTCATCTCTGGATCTGTTCACCCTTAATTAATATGCCTGTACAAACAAACACCGACATCAGCAGCTGGGGAGTATCTCTCTCTCTCTCGCTTCCCCCCACCCCCACCGTCCCTCTCTCCCACTCACCCCCCCGTCTCTCTCTCGAAACTTTGGGCCGAGACCCCTAGCTCTTGTCTATTGATAATTTCATTTATTAAGCCTTCAAATGAAGCGAACACAGCCACCGGGTGTTGATCTCTGTTGTGTTGTATATAGGGATCTTTGAGGAGAATTTAAATGATGATGTTTTGTCGAAATTGTTTTGTTTTTTTTGTTTTTTTTTTGATAACCAATGCTGCCAGGTGATGATCAGGTCTGATCTGAGCAGTATCTCATTCGTATCGGCCTGTGATATACGAGTACAATTCAGTACAATCCATCTCTCAACCAATCATTTACTCGGTCATAATCAAACCGACCAATCAGCACCAACCAAAACAACCGCATGGAAACAGCGGCTTCCAACCAAGAACCCCCACCACCACCATCACCTTCTTGTCTACCACCGTACGATTGACCCAAGTCGCTCATCTTCATCTGTAGGCGTCATTTGGTCTGGGGCCGATGAAGCGACTATTGTAATTCTTTGTAGTAAATAATCGCCATTGGCCGACTTCTTATTGGATTACCGTACTCAGAAGGCGTTTAACTCACTTAGCTGACCATAATGATAGGGATGAGAGCCAATCAGCGCCCTCCGATAACGACACGTGATTAATGTCCGGTCGTTGCGCGCCATTTTGTCGGCTGCATCCGAGGTCTAATTACGAACGCTTCGGGTCTTCTGCTCATTTCATTACGCTCTTTGTCTTTGTGACGATGGCGCACCGCCCGTGCCTCTTCGTGCCACGGGGTGATATTGGCTGCGCAGTGATGTAGTCGACTGAAAGGCGTAGGCTTCCCGATTCGATATTCTTCGATAGGATTTGTATAACTCCGTAGACCAAGTGAGTCAAAGCGGAAAACAAAATTTTAGCTAAACTAAGGCACCGTCATCCAACCGGAAGCCTTATATCTAATATCAATACTGACGTCTTTGGGATTACGTTTGTTTGTGTGTGTGTATTGTTTGTAGGAAGCCTTATATATAATATCAATACTGACGTCTTTGGGATTACGTTTGTTTGTGTGTGTGTATTGTTTGTAGGAAGCCTTATATCTAATATCAATACTGACGTCTTTGAGATTACGTTTGTTTGTGTGTGTGTATTGTTTGTAGGCATAAATATACAGAGACCTCTAGATCTAGGAGTTCAAATCTTTTCAGCAAATAGAGCTTCATCATTCATATCGTCTTACTGCTTTAAACATTTCACGGTGTTCTTTGTTTAGCGATTCGTATAATGTATTTTGAAATAAATGTTTATATGATATGACATATTATAAAGGACGCATTACTATTAATTATTTTATTATTATTATTATTATTATTTATTATTATTATTATTATTATTATTATTATAAGTAGTAGTAGTAGTAGTATCATAAGAGATCACCTGTCTTAAAAAACCACAAGAAAGCGTACCCCGTATTTCCCCATTAAGTAGCCACTATTTATAAAACGTTTATTAAACGACCACTTGTATTTTACTCCATTGTCTGTTCATGGCCGTATATTTTACGCAACGATGACCCTGAGCCAGACTCCATTCCTGCTCCAGTGATATCAGATACAGCAGCAATACAACACATCACAGCAATACCACACATCACGGCAATAGAACACATTACGGCATACAACACATATTTTGTACACATTGGCCAGGGTGACCTCTATGTTGACATGTCAGTAGTTGCTGATAAAACAATGCATTGAATATACTCTTGGTAAGCGCCAGGGATTTGATTATAATTCAATATTGAAAAATCCATGTAGATTTATCTTGTATTTTGTCATTATCTGGTAAATACCATTCCATTTTGGTCACAATTAACACCCTACTTTAAAAGACCACCTGTCTTTAACGATCGCCTAAGGTAGTTCGAAGGGTGGTCGCTTAAGACAGGTCTTACTATATATATTATGTTATGTTGTATTATATTATATTATATTATATTATATCATATATCACAAAGCAATTGACCATAGCCTAACCGTAAAGTCCTTAGATTAAAACCGATGGCTTCGGGCAGTAAATCAATAGATAGTAAAACCCGAAGACGTCAGAGAACACGTCAGAGATAGGTCACGGTCACCCTGGGACATCCTGTTAGCATTCCAGTCATCAACAGCCAGCCATTGACAATCAGGTGTTGTCACATAGACCTTGTCCCGAAGACGTCTTCCTATAATTAACTCCAGATGTACGGACTCCAGACGAACGTTCGCCGTTCGCCGAACGCCGTTCATCCGAGGATTGGGTTCTACGATCGCATAACGGCTTGAGTCACGTGACATCGGTCTTCCTTCCTGTAAGGGAACATCTATCATTGGATTATGTTTGTTTTATTATTTTCTTAGTTGTTAGTTGTAGTCGAAGTCTTTCTTTAGGGTGGACTATGGATGTGTATATCCGTCAAGGCTCCATATAGGTTTCAAGTTAATTCAAATGAGTCACTAAATACCCGTTATATATATTGTGTGTGTGTGTGTGTGTGTGTGTGTGTGTGTGTGTGTGTGTGTGTGTGTGTGTGTGTGTGTGTGTGTGTGTGTGTGTGTGTGTTAATTTTTATTAAAGAAAAAATGCTAGCAGGACGAACGTTTTCGATTTCCATTCGGCACCGGTTTCCAAAGCTAGCCATCGGCTAACGGAATTCTGTGCGCGTTCAGCTCACGAACGTTCCGGCTGCCGAACCTTAAATCATGTGTACATCACCCGTCAAAAGCGCAACGTTCACCTGAGACTCGGTCACTTATAACGTTAATTATAATCCGAGAGACTAACTGTTAACTATAATTAATCAGTATTCCTTTGCCGAAGTGTCGACGACACGTATTCAATTCCTGGAGAGCCTTTGTCCTCTTCGAGCAGCCAATTTGTAGCGGGCCGAGATACGGCGTGGGGCGAATGGCCAGTTTCCAGCGGAAGAACGCCGAACAGCAATGAATCAGACTTAAGCAAAATTGGATTTTCTGCTCCCGAGTTGCTCGAGTGGAAAAGAGAAGAACCGGGGGGCGGGTGCGACGGTTCGCTGTGCTTAAGCTGCCGTAAATACCATTAGATTTATCCCCGGACAAACCGAGTTTCGCATATATCTTGATTAGCCGCGAATTCGCTGTCGAGTAAAGTCCGGTACGATCGTGTCTGGGCCGCTTTGTCACGTCTGTCGCTTCCGGTACTGGGGCACCCAGACGAAGTGCGTCGTCGAATGGAATAGAATGCGGACGAAATAAATGTATTGATAACGCTGGTTCTTAGTCCAAGTACAGAGTATTTGTTGGTGGGTGGGTGTGGGTGGGTGGGGGGAGGGGGGTATAAAAAACGCGTACTCAAGTGACCGGGGAAGACACCTTAATAGTGAGTGAGTGATCGTTTTGTTTAGACACGGTGCTAGTCACACCTAGGACATGTAACACATCCTTGTTCGCTAGCGAATGAAGTGATGCAGTCGGGGTCTTTTATTGATGACTGAAACTTCCCCGCAAATTTGAACCCATGATCTGGATATCCTGGGAAGCGATGGGCTACGAATTACGGTAGACGAGCACCAAAATACACATTAGGAACTAAAAACATGTCCTTTTATTAAACCCTTTCCTGGCAGTAGTTAAAGAACTGCATATTCGTAGCTGCGTTTGTTGGATACGTTTCATCAGAGTGTCACCTCATAGCCGTATGCCCCAATATGCGAGTCTTAACAATTCAACTGAAACCATTTTGTGACAGTAATATAATAATTACTTGTACGTTTTGTATATGACTATATTTTGGACAACCTTCGGTAATAATTACATGTACAAAACAAATCATTAATTTTATGCCGATATGTCGTTATACCCCAATGACTGACTGACTGACTGACTCATTCACTCACTCACTCACTAACTCACTCACTTTCAATCAATCAATCAATCAATCACTTACTCCATGTAATAATTAGTTACATATATTTTGTATAAGCCTATCTTTAGATGTGTTTTGGTCTGTTTATGATACTTAGCATATATGGCCTGGAAGATGCTCCTTCGGGAAAATGAGATGAAATATCTAACGGCCACACATAAAACTTGGATCCGAACCCCGACGTGCAGCAGGTATTCAGCGGATCGAATATGTCTACGTGACACAATGAGTACATTATATTGAATTGAATCGATCAATCGAATATACCTATAAATAATTGCAATGGTAGCCATCGGAGTTGTTTGTGACGTCACCGAAACTTGGGTGCCGAAACGCCTAAAGGCCGATGGGAAATATCCTATCGCTACTGGAAACAGGCAGGCAGAACTATTTATCTCACTGGGGTGTTCTGAAACCGGACGGATGCCCCCTGGATGTGAGAAAATCCAATAAACTTGCGCACAGAAATAAATTTTATCCATCCCGATATAAATTGCTCCGGATATGGGATACGCTTGGCTGAATCGTTCCTTTAACAGCAGGCGTTGTAAATTCCAGCAATGGCCCAGGCGGCGCCCCGATAAGGGCGTAGCTCCATCGTTCTGACGGGGGGGGGGGGAAGTGATTGGGGTGTGCATGTCTACCGTTTTCGTCAAGTATCCGGTCGATAATTATACTGATCTTTGGCGGTTTGGCGATTATCGGCGCTAGCCAAACGACCATACATCCACCGTGACCCCGGGTTCCAGTCAGAGGTCAGCCTACTTCATCATCGCCGCATCGTGTGTCCCCGGATCGGCCCTCTCCCGGGAGCCAACCAAACGAAAACGGATCACATTTCGCGTCCACTTTCAATTACTTATCGATTAGATGGCAACCGTCAGCGCCATCTAGCGATTCTTCTCTATGGATTTTCCATCTGTAACCTAAGTGACGGATCGGGGTAGCGACGCGACGACAAACCGAGACGGAATATCGAAATGATATTATCATAAAGAAAGACACACAAAAAACCACCATAACTCGGCCCTTTACGCCATAATTGGATGTAAAACGCTTCCGATTACTAGATATTTTTCTCGCTCAGAATGCCACCGCCATTACTTTGGCATCTATCGCTTATTACGGATGCGTTTCTGTTATCCGTTTTTCGTATTGCGTTTCATAATTTAATTATTACAAATGTAATATTGATTGTAATCCTGTATCACGTACGCGAAACCAGAGGAAATAATTGCATTATCGGATTTTAATCCCGTTCCTAACGGATGCGTAATATATCAGTGGTGGTATTTAGTATGTGCTAACGATATTTCCCTAGCAAGGAGCGTAATATACCATATTACGCCCTCTGTTATCAGATTAAATTATGTTGATTCGTCCAGGTGGATATGGGCGCTCCATGGCCTAGTTGGTAGCGCGTTGGACCACAGATCACTAGCATCCGAGTTCGAACCTCGGCGAGGGCATATCTGAAGGGTGTTTCATCATTGACTTGGCTTCTTTACCTTTGGAGGTCGCTCGGCCCATTTAGCCTACCATGCGCGCAAAAGGGGCCGTCAAACACCAATTATCATCCAGGCGGTTATGTCTATTTGGGCTAGATATTGCCCTAATTCGTGTGGTGCCATTCTTGGTGCCCGATTTCTGGAGCTGGTGTAGCCCAACCCACGTGATAGCGAACGTATTGGTCATTTGGGAGAAGCTTCCTGTTCAGTTGAACAACGCAGCCAATAATCAAATCCGCGGGAACTTACAGCACCACGCATTGTTCACTTCATCGATTTTACTGCCACAAAGAGGCACCTTTCTTCTCGTATTCCATTGCATCTTCGTTAACTCGAACATCGACCGGTCGACGTATCTGAACGGACTTCGTCGTTTCTTTGTCGCCTTAAATCGTACACGAGGTGAAGTCTCGATTGAGTACTCACTGACCCGAGTCGGCGGAGTACGATTGTTCTCAATTCCCATCGCTGGGATAACGGCGGCTCTGTGAATGGTACTCGTAGGCGCGAGTCAGTTCGTATCCGGCCATTATAGTACACGAGACGGCGGACAATGAAAACACGGAACAAAGCCAAACCGTACCCGAATATCTCCCGGCTTCATCGTTCATTTTCGAGGGCCATCTCTGCTCCGTCGCTGTTATTTTTGGTGTCAATTAAGCATGAGGAATGTATCCCGGCTGGAACGTTATAGGATGAGTTTCGGATGTACTACTTTTAACCCTTTTCCGGTTTGTGCTATGTCCGTTGTGGGTTCGCAGCTTTGGGAACACGTACGCACACAACCAGAGACAGATAGAAAGATAGAATAGATAGATAAATAAATAGATAGATAGATAGATAGGGGAGCCTTACTCTTTCAACGCTGATGAATCGTTCATAAGATGTATTTGCGTTTTGTGATTTTCTATTCCAGGGCCTTTTAACACATAACGAAAACGCTCACATGCCGGTTGCCAATTGGTAATGATGCACTGGTTAATTGCTATAGCTCAGGGATAACGCTTTACAATTGAATTAGAAAGATCCCTGGCTCGATTCCATCCTGTCTTTTTGACCTTTCACATCCTGTCACTTAGAGGATGACGATGGATTTCTGACCACAAGTCAGGTAAAATATTAGCATCAACCAGTAAAACTTTAGTCAACCAGACTATTATGGGTGTTCTATTGGTACAGTTGTCATAGAAGTGCGTCACGGCGACCTCCAATATGTCGCGGCATCGAACCTTATCATTTTCCGTATTTCTGGGATGTTTCATCCAGCAATAAAAGCCATCGGTCTGATCATCTAATTTCACTTCGGATTACACTCTCGGCTCCCGGTTAGTTAAAATTGGCTCGGAGGATAAACATCTTACCTACTGACTAACTGAATGAATGACTGACCGACTGATTCACTGACTGCCTGTCTGACTCACTAACTGACTGACTGACTAACTCACTCACTCACTCACTCACTCACTCACTCACTCACTCACTCACTCACTCACTCACTCACCACTCACTCACTCACTCACAATCACTCATCAAAACACCACTCACTCACTCACTCCTCATCTCTCCCTCTCTCTCTCTCTCTCTCTCATATATATATATATATATATATATATATATATATATATATATATATATATATATATATATATATATATATTATCCATGCCAAGAACTATAATCAGGTTGGAGTCAACTTTTGATGATATTTGTTGTTTCACGAACATTTGCTCTCATTTCCAAAAATCGATGTCTATTTTCTGGAGTAACCTTCTCTAATTTATGACACAAAGCAATTTCTAATTTGTTGCATGTCTGACGATTGTTTATCATCCCTCGAACCGCGACGACGTGATTAAAAAATAAATGCCCCTTTTTCAAGCGACTAAACCTGTCCAGTATTCAATACTTCTAAAACGTGGTCTGGCGCTGATAAATGACACAGCTAACCAATTATGTTATTGCTGGAAAGTGATATTAAGTCGGAGGAGGTGGGAGGCGTGCTCCCAGTCAATAAAGGCTCTTTTTCGAGATAGAGAAAAAACGCATTCTAATTTATATCGGAACAATCCCCCCTGGGATGAAAACTAAATGAGAACCAGATTATGGCAAATAGTATTTCGGTCAGAATCTGACAATGCCATGTTTCCAATGTAAACAACAGTCGCGGTGTAGGTTCGCGAACGTTAGCTTTATATAATGAGTCGTGTAGATCATGGGTAATGTTGTCCAGTACAAACGGGAAGGGTTCCCCGTTCGAAACCACCAACCGGTTAATTGGACTCTCGCATGCTCATGCCGGTCGAATCGGCCTTAATACCTCCATCATTGTCATCTACAACGGGTATACTCCTCGGGTACCTGAAGATGGCGACCCATTATATAGCCCCGTTCCAAGAGGGGTCTGTTTTAATCGAATAGCATTCTTTAGCCAAATTGTATTTATTAATTCATTCTATTGTTTAATATGACTATTGATAAATGTTTGTACCTAAAGGAAAATTATATATATATATATATATATAAAGTAGGAACCATTCGAATACGCCGTACAGTGGTATCCAAAATAATTTGTATCTATTAGTTAATGTTTATTCAATATCATATAGTTATACCATTTAATAAGTTACAAGATATAAACAAAGATATATTGTTTATACTTAAAATATTCTTATGATAACTGATGAATCATTAATTTAATTTAAATATATAATAACACACATACACAATAAAGACCCATACACAGAGAGAAAAACGGCACATACACACACTCAAACACACACACACACAAACATATATATATATATATATATATATATTATATATATATATATATATATTGGACACACACAAATACACAAACGCACACATATTCACACAAACAAATACACACAAATGCACACACTCAAACACACACATATAAACACACACACACACAAACATACAAACACACACTAATACGCATACACATACACATACACACACAAATATTAATATATTACAATTCTGCACCCACATAGAGAGATGGAATTAATACTGTGTGACTAAATGACATCCAAATGCAATGAGACAAATGTAAGGTGAAATACTATTTGGAGATAACCCGTAGGGATTTAAACCCGGGTGTGTAGAAAGCTATAACCAAACCACGCTATCAGCTAAACCACAATACATAGAAATACACTAATAATGGGCAGAATATTTATTTCTCTTTTCGTTCTTTATTTTTTGTTAATTAACATATTAATCAAAACAACACGCTAACCAGACATCAAGTTAAACGATGGACTTCCTTACTTTGCAGCTTTGATTCATTTCTCCCGTAAAGGAGTCAGACTTTCCCGGAAATACTCCAATACCGGGATAACCCGTGAAAGAGTCGAAGCTAGCCACTGGTTCGCCTCCAAGTTTCCAAAACAAGTTTAATATCGAAGTTCCCCGGCAAGGCACATATCAGATATTAATCTGATAAGATCAGATACGTTTTCAGCATTTTAAATTCCTTTGAATGTTATAGATCAAACAAAATCACTTATTAAATGGAACACTAAATTATGGTGTTCTTATAAAAGTAAACACCTTTCTATCAAACCGGTAGTGAAGAAGCACCCGGCCTCGTTTCAACGTCGACTTCAATCCGTAAAAGATCGAAACGGATACGGTTTACATGGTCCATTTTAAAGTTCCATGAATGTATTATAGATCGAACGAAAACACTTATTAAAGATGGAAACTAACCACTTCATGAGGTGTTCTTATAAAGACAGCCTGATTCATATCAAACCGTTCAAGAACGACCCCCGTTTTCCGTCGACTTCTGTGAATAACGGTAGGTTTAATGTGTCCAAAAGTATCCAAAGATCATGATCGGAACGAATAAAATGAAAGATGAAACACCCTTCAGAGAGAAGCGATCATTTAAAACAGTCCTCACGGTACCTGTTTCACAGTGCTATCAGTTCGTCCAACGAGATATGGACATGTCTCCGTGGATATATATATATCCTGACAGTCTAAAACGTTTACGACTCGAATATTGACGTGTACCATTTTATGTTATCAACAACTACTTGGGGAATATATATATATATATATATATATATATATATATATATATATTATATCGTTATATATGTGTGTGTGCGTGTGTGTGCGTGCGTGTGTGTGTGTATGTGTGTGTGTGTGTGTGTGTTAGCAATGTTTTTTTTTTTAAATTTATAACAGTTGTTGGTATATGCCAATTGAAGAAACTGTGTGGCTATTGTTAGCTGTCTTTCACGAGTCTACGGTGGATATATACATATAGTTGTTTTACTGTTAGTGGATCCTTTAAAAAGGGCGATACGATATACGAATAAAATGTAAATATATGTAAGATATATAATACAATATATTTAGTCGAAGGCTGGTCATTTTTTGTTTTAATGTTTTATGGAGGGTCTGGAAGAACTTGGGTTATAAGTTGTTTTAACTCCAAATTAGATGTATTATCACGGAAAATACAAGCTCACGTGTTGGCAGGAATCGAACCGGTGATCTCTCACGTTTTAATCCAGCACTCTAATCACGGCGCCATTATTCCTGTTACTATTTATAATATATCGTGTTTACTAGTTATCTCGGGTGAGGCATAAAAAGTAGGAGGGAGAACAGACGAGGGATAGAATAGAAGTGTGCGGGAAATGTGCGAACGATTTGAATAGAGGAGGTGGGAAGGAAGGAGGCGAGAACCATGGGAAGGAAGTCGGAGGGAATAAAATCCACTCGAAGACGCGATGAATGACGGATGAATGCTGCCGACCATAAACAGATCCTGAAACGACTGAAATAGCCCTAAGTGAATATTGTTAAGGCTGGCCCACCGTGTCACGACGACGTCGGGGTATTAGCCGGTTAAGAGAGAGAGAGAGAGAGAGAGAGAGACCGTCACGCAAACACCTCATCCACTTAGATCAATCTGGAGAGCTTAAGTACCCGGATCACATGTTATGAGAGATTACTCCTAGCCGTTTTCTAATACGTCCATCTAGGGCGAGTGGCCGACGGTGGCCGGATGTTTATCGGTTACGATTTTCCTGTCCGGTTTCAATCGGGTGCCGATGTTTTGACAGCTCCACGTTGTTCGTTTTGTTTTTTCTTCTTCCCGTTGTTGATCGCTTCCAGTTAATGGAGAGGTTTTTCATCTGTTTTACCTCGTACGTGGTAATGAAACTGCTAAGTGTACGCGTGGCTTGATGGCGCTGACACACATCGATTACCCTATTTTGTTGACGGCGTGGTATCATGGGATTGTTTTCATTCGTAAGTGGGTCATCTCGTTTGTTCTATTTGCCGGACACGTAGAGTTTGTTTCTTATGGAACCGATGTGAATCCGCGAGTTGGAATCTTTAATGTTTTTCTTTTTGTGCTTATGTAGCATTCTCTAAAAGGTGTTGATGATATTTTTAAATAGTTCTCAAATACGGTTAGTCTCTTAGATGTAGAAGAAGCCGATAGATTGCTCAATAACAACTCATATAACTCATACAAAAATTATAAGTAAGAGTTGTATGGCTGCTGCTGTGAATAAAGTGCTAGCTTTACTTTCTAATAAACACCAAACGAAAACATAAACAAACAAACATCACGTCCAGTCGAGATGGCGCTGTTAGTTGCCTCGTAGGACTCGTAGCCGAAGGGTCGCGGGTTCGAGACTTCTGGAGCTGGAATGCCGTCATGGGGCGACTGGTTCACTCATCCATAAAATGAGAACCTGACAGGACGTGATGACTATGTGTTTGAGTAACGCTTTGGGCGTTTCATGGTAGCATGCGTTGTATGCATCCTTGGGGGTTGAGATTTGTACTGGGTGGAAACGGCTCCGAGTCAGGGATAATAATATTGTACAGCGCCTCAGAACAGGGTTACCTGGTTCTGGCGCTATATAAACGTGCATTATTATATATAATATCAGCGCCTTCATCGACATGCCTTATTGTATAGCACGCCAAAAGGCACACAACAGTAAAGCTATTTCATTTATATCGCCTATAAGAATAACAATTTAGCAAACATCTGCTTGAAGAACAGTTGACTGTAGATGGTATATTAACAAGGGATTGCTGGGGTGTAGGGCGAACGCTGTAGAAAGAACAACATCACCGCAAATCTATCATTCCTTTTGAATAAATCAGGTGTTCTTTTCCCAAGTTTTTTTGTTAATTGTGAAACATGTGCACGGAGAATATAATTATTTACATGATATAGTTTTCTTGGTGTCAGTGTGCAGAAATAGAGCGGTTCAATTACCCCTGGCTTCACCATACGGCTGAATTTCACACTACGGTCTCGGGTTAGAAGTCTAAGAATCACTGTGTTTCATGGCGAGATACGCATGAAGTGGCCGATAAATGTCTTATTGAAAAGCTGTATATAGCCTATTTGCCAGCTATATTTGGATTTTATTTATAGTCCATTGAGGGTATGTGATCTCCAGATCATAATTTTGCATTTAATAGGAATGGCATAAACTTCATCCAATAGATATGTGCCAATAAACTAAGTAACATTCAGCGCGATTTGCAATGTGTGATTCCTATTATTGATATATTGGTATTTATGCATGATATCTTGTAGTGAAAGTGAACTGTTTTATTTTCTGAATCAGCCAGTCATTCAATGTTTACTACATGTAAATGTCACGGGTGGTAATACTCAAATGTAATAACATTTTTTATTTAATAATTTACAGGTGATATGTATATGATTGGTTCCCTGATACAAATTTTAAAAAAATATTTCCAAAACTCTACATTAAATTTTTAAACAATCTTCATTAAAATCAATTTACGGACAGCTTAACTGTCTGGAAGGTCGATCCGATCAATCATTGGGTTATATCTTGATCAATACTACGTTAAATATTTTGGAAAGACACAATCGTTCACTTGAAATACTAGTCTCAGTCTCTGTGGAACAGGAAATAATTTGCTGAATGATTTCCAGTATTTATCGTTAGTGAATATTTGCCACCACATGTAACAGTGGACACCATAGCTGTTTCTAACCCGAGACCACAGTTAGTAACCGATCGGTCTATTATGTGTACTAGCCTGTCTGTCTTCATATGTACGTCTCTCTCTCTCTCTCTCTCTCTCTCTCTCTCTCTCTCTCTTTTATATATATATATATATATATATATATATATATATATATATATATATATATATATATATATAGCTGTCTTGCGGAAAAGTATCCACATTAAAAGTGAAGTTTTGTACTTCGAATCCAGTATTCCCATTAGTCCAAATACGTTCTTTTGGTGCCGTTTAAATGACCTTAGCATTTAACCCTGATGTGTGTCTCGTACAGTCGGCGCCTTCCTCAGCTCCCACAAGACCAAACACGTTCTTGGCGTGATTTCGTTGCCGACGCACAATCCATCCATCACGGCGAGCAGCTGGAATCTTTTTACGGTCTCATTCAGCGAGTATCTGAAACATCAGCACGAATTGCACCTGTCTGGATCTGGTAAGCCGTTTCCATCCAGTGCCGACTGGACCATGGTGGTCTCAAACGTGCGGCCGTCTCTATGCTGGCTTCGTACGGCGAGGAGAAGGATGTCGCTAATGCACGGCAGCACACGTTCGTCCCTTTGATGTTAACAAATATATTGTTCCGCTGCCGTAGAACCAACACCCGTCGTTAACAAGTGGCTCTTTTCATCAAAGGTAGAAAATCAATTTATCATTAGTGGCCTGGCGTGCCGCTTCAAATGGTGGACGTTTTGTCGAATGATGTTTCCAAACACATTCAATTAGCCAGCGCATTAATTACATTCCGCCCGTAATATCTCGACTAATTGCCCAACAGCCGACCGAGTTAACGTTTAAACGGTTACGGTTTGTCATCAAGCAAACAACGCGTTTAATTTCAAGTTACCGCTATAATTTCTGCACGCGTTAATGCCGAAAATTAATTTGTCAACAACTTATCGTTTGGCGGTAATTCTCTCTCTCTCTCTCTCTCTCTCTCTCTCTCTCAAAGCCCCGTCACCTCTCTCTCTCTCTCTCTCTCCTCCATATATATATATATATATATATATATATATATATATATATATATATATATATATTTTGGGGTAGTCATCCCTCATGTTCTGGCCATGATTTGGTGCAAACTTATAAATTCCGTGGAGCATTACATAAGTCCGATATTCTGCTCTTACAACTGGAACCCCCCCACACACACACAATAACATCCCTGCCCGCCTCATTTCCCATTCCTCCATCACCCGAAGTTCAATAAGACATTAACCGAGATCAAGCTAAGTATCTGCTAGTTTTGTTCCTTACCGATGTTCTCCCACCACCCCGGTACACCGTCTGTCGTTGTGTTTGATCCAGAGCCGTTCGCAAATTGATCTCCGAGCCGGGCTTCCTTTGTCACCGCTTAATTGAACCATTCGCGAGCGAGCGAGCGAGCGAGCGCCTGGCTCCGCCAACATCCAGGAGTTCGGCTGGCCACCGGTACACGACAACAATCCGGCGTTCCGTTTCCCGGTAACGGCAGATATCCCCATTTTCGTGTACCATGATTTGTTTGTAGGAAGCCAGGCGATGCCTCGTTGGCGTCATGTGTTTTATTGGGGGATTTTAGTCTGTCGGTTTGGGTTGTGGGGAAGGGGATGGGGTTATTTTTCTAGTTTTCCACGGTATTTCATAGACTAGTGTCTCGCCGGGAGAAAGGAGTGACCCAGTCGGAGCTTTTGTGCGGATGCTTTATGGGAGAGGGCTCCATAAATCGGCATCTAACTCGTATTTGCCGGCATCTGGTGGAGCCTGATCTGGATCGGATCCTGGGTGGCCCCGATGTCAATAAACTGATATAGAACTTTTTTCGTCTTTTTTTTTGGGGGGGTCGGTATCGCCGTTTTCAGTTGGCTCTCGCTTCTTGTTTGAACGACACTTGATCGGACCATAACGATCATCCGTGGTCTGGTCAATGTAAACAGTCAAACAAAGAGAGAACAGACGACATGGCGCTGGGACGATTTGTATTTTGGGCCGCTTTGGATGTATAGCACGGCTTGAAGATGATCTACTCTGTGTGAAATTGGGAAGACTCATAATCCGAGACACGAATTACTGCATGAAGTATGCCGTGTTTGTGCGTGCGTGTGTGTGTGTGTGTGTGTGTGTGTGTGTGTGTGTGTGTGTGTGTGTGTGTGTGTGTGATAACGCTTAGAGAAAGTGATATGTTTTAACCCCCATTTTTGTACACATATTACAGATTAAATAGGTCGAGTGACCTCAAAAGATGATGAACCGAAGAAACACGCTTCGGAGACATCCACACAATTATATTTGAACATCGGTGTTAACGGGCCGTGGCTAAACGCAGCCCCAGATCAGCCATAGATATATCCAGATCATGGCTAACCGTCCATTGTGAAAATCCATCCTTTTGTTTCTGTTTCGTGAAGCTCGTTTGCCCTCCTACAACCTCCCCTCACCCTCCCCCAATCCATCCACCCACCGCACCCAGAAATAAATCACTGATGTACTCCGTTCGTTTTTCTTCTTTTTATTGTGCAGTTGCTAACTGATCTAGCCAGTCGGGTGGCACCCACGTGAGAAACGGATACCCGTCGAAGAGAAACGTTTCTAAGAAACGCCGGGTAAGGGTTCATCACGCCAGCAGAACGGCTTAAAGACAGCGGAGACGATATATATAACTAGTGGGAGGAATGCCGATAGAGGGCCATCAGTATACCGTCAGCCGGCTAATTACGGGAGAAGGCGACCTACCACTCGACGCCGCGACAACACCATCTTAACTCGGCCACCGCCGTACTACCGACATCGGCGCGAAGTCGGCCCGACGTCGGCACAATCAATAGACACTTGTCTCGGCGAATGGGCCCGAATTAGATTTGGCCAACTGAAAGTCGATTGTGTAATTTAGCTCGGCGCCGGGGCCGGAGCCCCTAGCTTCGGCTGTGGCCGGAATTAAAAGCCGGGCCCCGCCGAACACGCAGCCCACTAAACACACACCTTGTCCGTCTGGCGGCCACTGAAGACACTTGGGAGGAGTCCGCTGGCATATCGATCATATTTAGATTGAGTAGAGGCTGGGGACTCAGCGTGTGTGATCAGTGTGTGGGGGCGAGCGGGTGTTGGTGTGTCTGTCTATTGGTCCGTCGGTCGGTCGGTCTGTCTGTCTGTCTGTTTGTCTGTCTCACGAGCCGACTGGCGTTACACCCAGAAGATCATTCCCGTGTTCACAGCGAGACACCGCACGAAACATTTTACCGCAAACAGAGCGAACCGCGAGCGATTGGAATGCCGAAAGAAAGCCGATACGAGTCAGCCGGGGGACATCGCCGGCAAACTGACGCTTACTTTCGTCTTACCGGTGTCATGGATGTGTGCTCTCCTGGATTTGTTGGGCGGATTTCTACGTGACTTCGCATCGACGGAGTCGTTATTAACTAAACGGGAGCTACTCACTGAGCCTGGATTCGTTCTCCCCCCCCCCCTCTCTCGCTGAGCAGGTCGTATTGTGCTAAAAGATCATCGAACTGGGAGGGAAGCTTTCACATCAAGAGGAGTAGACGAGATTGGACGGCGTTATTACCTATGGCAAAAAAGGCGGCGACAGATTTACAACAATAGGATTCCATCTCCAACCGTAAGATCAAGCACGATGCGGCAAGTCTCGGTAAATATGATGCTCTCCGTCTTCATCTGCATCTTGACTGCGGCTGAAGTCAGCGAACAAAGCAATGAAACAACGACGATGACGTCGACGACGATGATAATTGACGGCAGTGTAACCACTGGATCGATCTCGGATCTCCCTTGTCCGCGTGTCGTCGTCTGCCCTATCCGGACACTGAACCTATCGATCGGGTGTTCGTCGGACGGCGCGAACAAGCACGGCGTTTCGCCGTCGAAGAACGGTAGTACCCGAACATCTGAAGGGACGCAGATGGCGGGATGTTGGTCTCCCGTCGATGACGCCAACTCGTCCGGAGGCGAACTGATCGCTAACGTTACGAGCATCGTCGTCGACGAGTGCGCTCTGGGCTGCTTCGATCTCTCCCCGCTCGTCGCCGTACGGTCGGTTCGTCTGACGCTAAACGTCGGCGATGCGTCCGAGTCGACGCGCTTCGACGCCGACCGAACCGCGGTGCAAAACGTTACCGACGTCCGCTCGTACATAACCGACCATCTGAGAGCGTTGTCGGCTCCGGTCCGTTTAGATCTCTCTAATAACAATATTACCGAGCTATCATCCGTCTGCGGGGCAGAGAACTCACCGTTCTCCGACGTCGATCTGTCCAATAACCGCATCTCCACGTTCTGCCTCGAGGCCCTACAGTGTTTAACTCGGCTCGACCGGTTGGACTTCAGCGGCAATTTGCTCGCCGACGTCGGCGCTCGGCCGACGGCGCCCTATCCGGCCGATATTAGATATCTGGATCTATCGCATAACGTCATCCGCGAGCTTCCCGCCGGCGTCTTGTCCTTTCTGGGCAATCTGATCTCGCTGGATCTCGGCTACAACCTGCTAACGACCATCCGATCGAAGACGTTCGCCTGTCATCTTGGCCGGATCGAGGCGCTGTCGTTGGCCGGAAACCAGATCCTGACGCTGGCCGAGTCGGCCTTCACCGGCTTGTCGAACCTCCGGCAGCTCAATCTGTCACGGAATGAACTGACGTCCGTCGAAGGGGCGTCATTCCTTCACGTCGACCTCGCCGATGATTGCCCACAGTCGCCGTCGCCCCCACCGGCCATCGACAATGACACGTTCGACGCCGTCAACGGCTCGACGACGTGGAGCCAACTGGATACGATCGACCTGAGCAGGAACAACATCACTCTGGTCGACAAGAGCTGGTTCCATTCGGCTATCTCGATGAGCCGGGTGATCCTCCTCGGCCACAACCGGATCCGCCACTTCCCGCGATATGGTCTAGAACGGCTGCCGCGTTTGGAGCGGCTCAGTCTGAACGACAACGCCCTCTACTGGCTCGACGTCGGCACGTTCACGAGCCGCACCCTGAGGCACATCGACCTGTCGCGGAACAGGCTGAAGAAGATCATCAGTATGACGTTCCTCTTCCTGCCCGACATCGAGACGGTCGACCTCAGCCACAACGAGCTGAACTTCATCTACCGAGTGGCCTTCTACAAGTCGTGTCAGCACGACCAGCGCTTCCGGGTCAACCTGGCTCACAACTATCTGACCGAGGACGTCACGTGGGCGCTGGTAACGTCCTTCCGGCACCTGATCGCCACGCAGTGCGTAGTCGAGCTCGACGTTCGACACAACCTCCTCGGCGGCATCCTCGGCAACGTCAAACACGTCTACGGGCGTCATCTACGGCTCATGGACGCCGCCTACTTCGCCGTGTGGGATCACGTGACGCTCGACATCCGAGACAATCCGATGACGTGCGACTGCGACTTGGCGAACGACGTCACGCTGCTGACGGAGACCGGGAAGATGTTCGCCGGCAACATCAGCAACGCCCACCATCTGAACTTTTGGCGCGAGGCCCGCTGCCGAACCGAGCAGCGACCGGAGATGACCGACCTCGACGAGGCCATCGGCCACCTGACCTGCACGTCCCTCCTCCAGTGTCCCTACGAGTGTACCTGTTATTTCGACCGGGTGACCGTCGTCAATTGCACGCGGCGCAGCCTGATAGCCATCCCGTACGACCTGCCACCTGGCGAGAAGAGGGTGTACATGTCGGAGAACTACATTATGGAAATAGAGGACGGCCCCTATCTGAACAACATCACCTACATGGATCTCTCCTCGAATGCGCTGATCGAGATCGAGCACGAGTCGCTGCTTCGTCTATCGCCCTCCGCCACGCTGCTCCTGCACAACAACGTGCTCGGCGAGATCCCGCCGAGCATCGCGCGATTCGGCGAGAACGGCCGCGTCACGCTGCGCGGAAATCCGATATCGTGCGCCTGCGAGAACTGGTGGCTTGTTGATTGGCTGAAGAACCACAGCGACGTCGTCGTCGACTTCGCGAACGTCACCTGCGACAACGGCAAGCACCTCACCGAACTGGACCGGGTCGTCGTGATGTCGGCATGCGAGCGTTCGGGATCGCTACTGCGTGGTCGGAGCGTCTCGGTCCTGTACGCGTCGCTGGCTGCGGCCCTCGGTCTCGGATTCCTCTGCCTTATCCTCGTCACGTTGGCGATACACAGCCGGCGCCGGATACTTCCCGTCTTGATGAGTCGCCTGAGTTGGTACCGCCTCAATCTGGAGCAGCGACGAGACTCGAGCAGGGACGAGATCGTGCTCTGGTACAGCCCACTGGACGAGCATTGGGTACGGGACAACGTCGTCGAGGCGTTCAGGCGCAGCATGCCACTGAACGCCGTCTGTCCTTACCACCAGTGCTTGGTGCAAGACGACCCGCCAGATGGCGGTGGCGTCGTCGACGGACCCGAGTACACGCCGAGGTCGCTGGCGTCGGCGAAGTGCGTCGTCGTCGTGCTGTCGGAGAACTTCTTGGCCACCGAATGGCCATCCTTCGAGGATTGGCAGGACGAGGGCATGGCCAACTCTCTGCTCGACAGCCGCAACGCGTCGATGTTCTTCCTCGCCATGGAACCGGTTAAGTTGGCTGACCATCAGCACCTCTGCGACTCCATCAAGCTACACGCCTACTACGACATAACGGAGCTGATGTGGCTGGAGTCTCTGATCGACGCCATCTCGTCGTTAGACCGAGGACACGATCTGGTTGACAACGTCGACTGGACTGATGAGGAAAACTTGGTCTTGAGGACCGAAAAACACTGAAAGGGGCTGCAAATCACAGTGCACACGGAAGAGTGAGTGAGTGAGTGAGTGAGTGAGTGAGTGAGTGAGTGAGTGAGTGAGTGAGTGAGTGAGTGGGAGTGAGTGAGTGAGTGAGTGAGCGAGCGAGTGATATCTAGCTTTGGCGTTGGTTACACTTTGGAGATGTGGCCAAACGGGCTATACCTCCCATAGGTAAATGATACGATCAGATGAAACATCCGACGAACACAGTGGGAGTCGAACCCAGACCTGCAACTTCGCTTCGATGCGCCCTACCAAGTGCACTATGGAAGCGACCTTACCCCGCCAGAATGGAGCGTGGGAGGAACTAATCATACGTAAGCGATACGCCGTTGTCATGGGAATATATCACGTAAACATATCAGGCTCCCCGCTGAACGACTGTACGGTTTATTTCGGGCTCACAACGTACACGGCATGGATCTCAATTAATTACTCAACTCAGGGTTCGTGAACGCTTCACGGATTTGTTTCTCGATATCACGAGGCATTCTTATAAGACAATAGTTAGTTGTTGTATATAGTTCTAGCGGTTTGTTTGTTTGTTAATTGGACATTTGTTCATATTTCTTATCGTATCTTCTTTATTATTGTTATTTCTATTTCGACGTTAAATAAATGTTAGACTGCGAGGCTTCAGTCCGTCGTACATACAATTGTTTATTTCTGACAATGATGCTCAAATATTGACCATATCATTGTAGTAGTAGATAAGATACAATCTCCGCGGAGAGATGTGTGTCGAGCTGGGGGGGGGGGGATAATCATTTACTGGTCGTAAGAGGAATGGGGGGGGGTATAAGATATTTAAATATAAAGCCTCATTATAATATGATGACGTGCTGATGAGATTATCGGTACATTTATTATATCATATGATTGATTTGATGGATACCTAAATATGTTCTTGTGTTATAGATATGGATGCATGAATGTACGTGTGTGTGTGTGTGTTTCATGTGTGTGTATGTGAGGGGGGGGGCGTTTTGGAGAGTGTGTGTGTGTGTATGTGTGTGTGTGTGTGTGTGTGTGTGTGTGTTTCATGTGTGTGTATGTGAGGGGGCGGCGTTTTGGAGAGAGAGAGAGTGTGTGTGTGTGTGTATGTGTGTGTGTGTGTGTGTGTGTGTTGTATGCCACTAATCAAGCCCCTCGCCCCTATTAAAAGCATCCAAGACTTGAATAAAAGGACCCGATGTATGAATTCCTAAAATGAATAATTACCCATTCGTGTGAGCGATAATATAATACTGTGCACTTAAAATTAGTGGTTACACTAATTAGATGTGCACTAGCATAGACGTATCGATGCGTACAATTTATCTTTCTTAATTTATTATTATTTTAACCCGAAATGGATTTATTTAATACATTATTACTCATTTCAAAGACCGGCAGTGTAATTAATGTTCTGTTTAAAAAGCCAACCAAAATTCCAAATACAGATCACTTAACATCCGATTAAAAACATTATTTAACAAAAGATGGTGTCTCATAGTAAATAAGCGAGTGCATGGCAAATAGTCGGAAATTACTGCATCAGAGTGCATTCACATGGCACTGAGTGAGCGTACGATACTATTTGAGCTAAACCAAAGCAACAGTAAAATAGCTTACAACTTAAATGTGTGGTGGCGCTCCCTAGCGTATTCTCGAATGGCATGAAAGAGACAACCTATTATCGTCCATGGAGGACGCTGTTACAGCCAACAACAAACCGATGGACAAAATGGTGAGTTATAACCGTTTGTTTGAATTTTAATTTAATTTCCAGATTAATACATTAATATTAATGGTGATTTAATAGCCCAAGAAGATGTAGGCTAATTTCCGGAATTATTTGACTAGCACTGTGATTAGGTGAAAGCCGTCGGTTTTGTTGTTGTCCGAGTGTGTTTGAAAGTAATAAAGGCTCGGTCTCAAATAAACAATCCAGACCGTTAATTGGTCATTCATTGTACCAGTGTGTGTATGTGTGTGTGTGTGCGTGCGTGCGTGTGTGTCCCCCCATCCTTGAACTTTCTAACCCAAGTTCCGGTTTTGTAGTCAAAGAGATAAGAACATTAAAGGGAGTCACATTCGGCAGGTTGTTAACACAATGTTTGGACTCATGGGTATAGTGTGGGATTATTTACCGATGGTTATGGTCATGCTGTGGGGGAAGTCGGTTTTGGGAAGGTTTTCTCCACCGAATATTCCTTATATTGTAAATTCTAAATTTCTTTAGAAGTAGTCCCCATGCTAAAGCTGTAAATTACAGACCATATGCGGATCCCTCATTTGATGTCGCCGGCCACGTAAAATAACTGCCATTTCGGCCAATATTAATATATATATATATATATATATATATATATATATATATATACATAGACTTGAAATAAATATGGATTATAATTTTAATGTTTGTTATTTCTTACTTAAAATTAAGTTTTTCCAGTGAATGTGAATTTTATGTATTTATCTATATCATTACCCTATGATAAATATATTGATGCATTTGAAATACTATGGGTATTCTGGATCATGGTGAATATTATGAAATATGATTATTATTGCCAAAATGTTAAATATACTATATATGGGGCTGTTAAGCAATGCATTAAATAAAGCATGAATTTGTCAGGAAATCGACTTCAAACGTTCTGATTATTAAGAATGTTCAGTGAGGCACACGAATCACAGTTCAATATTTGGTATGACCACCACGGGCATCATACAGGGCTTGTACTCGTCGAGGCATGCTGTCAATCAGGGTTGCCAGGATTTGAAGGGGCAGAGCTTGCCATGTATCAATGACTGCCTGTCGCAATTCCGCCAGATAAGTAGGCTGCTTGGCACTTGGATCCATGGTGCGTGTTACTTCGGACCACATGTTCTCTATAGGATTCATATCCGGAGACACTGCTTGCCATTCCATGTGTTCGATCCCTTCAGTTTCCATGAAATTGACCACTGTGCGAGCTCTGTGAGGCTTGGCGTTGTCACCATGATACACAAAATTATGCCCAAATGTCATACGAGCAATTGGCAATAACTGTTCCTCCAGGATATGCAGGTACAGGTACTGATCCAGGTTTCCATCGACGATCTGCATTATAGGCCTCATGTTGCTGTCTGCGGACCCGAATACGACCATCTATCCGGCAAAGCAGGAATCTGGATTCATCGCTGAAGATCGCATGCTGCCAATGACCTGCTCGCCAGCGGAGGTGGTTTCTATCCCAATCCATACGCGCCTGTCTATGTCTTTGCAACAATAAAAGTTTCTTCAGAGGTCTCCTGGCGAAGTAACCAGGACGGATCAATCGCAGATTCACTAGCATTCTGTATAACGGGGTATTAGTGAACCGTAACCACTCAGCACGAAGAGTATTTGCTGACTTGGTACGCCCATTTCTTCATAAACGTACCAGATAACGGTCTTCTCTTTCTGTTGTCTTACGAGGACGTCCGGGTCTAACTCTGGGCGTCTGTACGCACGTCTCACGATTTCTTTTAAGCACATTTGAGACTGTTCCCTGTGCTATCCCAAGAGCTTTTGGAACCCATACGCCACATGGCAAGAACTAGAGATATCAATAGCTCTACCCCCTTATTTATAGAGAATCAGATATCACGCCACATGGACCTTGGATGTTTTGTTTGCCACCCACTCACTCAACACAATGCCACGTGTTGAAAACGTATGCCAAAATACTCGTCACGTATCAATGATTATATGCTGATTGGCCGTTATTGAGGGCCTCGATTGGCAATTGGGACTTCAGGTGTTGGCCGTAATAAGCATTACAGGCGTGGCCGGTATTGGCAACATAATTAGCATTACGTTAAATGGGCTGATGTTTGGGACCATGGAATCTGGCCGCATTATGGGCACTTACCGTCGTTCAGGCGTGGCCGCAACGAGGCGTTGTGCTATATATCTTTTTAAACACACATACACACAGACAGACATATACAAAAAGGGACGGTGAGTATTTCTATACCAAAACGTACACACATATATTGATGACGTCAACGCATTGGAAACTGCCAGTAAAAAGACTACTGATTGCTGTCAAAGATTCGAGTTCCCGCACACGCGTAATGGGAAAAAATCCAGGTATTGTAATGCCATTAGTTTTTAGAAGCAATTGTACATTTCAGATAGGGAGAGACTGGGTTGAAAATATCCGAAAAATCGCTTTAAGACGTTTAAACATTCCAATCGGTGTCTTTCCAGCAGAACCGGCCATCCTCGGGTTGCTTCTCTCGTCAAATCCTTCGCGATATCGCCGAAGTGCAGCACATTTCAGCCGCCACCGACCGAATTAAAGCGATCCACGACCTATTAAACATACCCGCCTTAAAAAACACCCCGGACACACCCCGTCCAGATGACAGGATGTCGTCATCCCACGCGAGCCAGGCCCTATCTCTCGTAGGGCTCGGCGTAATCTTTCCTGTTTGCTCGCTTCTTCGACAAAGGAAACCATGATTGATCGGCTATCATCAATCAGGGAGCTCTACAGATCCCGGTGTCCATGCGTCTCTCCGTCTCTCCCTATCTGTGTCCATAAAGAGCCGACAAATACCACCCCTTACTCTACTAATCAGGGCGGCCGGGCGGAACTGGCACGTACGATTCGCCTAAAACGGATTCTTCAGCCCACGGAATTTCGAACCGTGATGAATTGGGTCACTTCAGTCGCACCTCGGCTTAGATAAAAGGAATTCTGTAAGCTAGTCGGCTCCAAATAAAGGGACGCCATTCACGCGGTGGCCGTAAAGGGAAATTGAGTCAATATCGGCTCCAGAAATCCCTCCATACTCCCGGGGTGATTACGGCAGCCGAAGTAATTCGTCCCAAACGAGCAGATGGCGCTATTTATAACTATTGCAATCATAGCCTGGTGGAGATTTAAAAAGAAGAATTAATTCATTCTTTGATGTATTCTTTGTTATTCCTTATTATAGAAACTTTTAAGGAAATCAGCTTTTATTGAAGAAATTATTTAACTAATTTATCGTACACGTAATTTGTAACTTTAGTTATTCCTGTTATTATACGAATTGTTATACTTTTTGGTTATTTTATCATTGTTGTTGTTATTGTTGTTGTTACACTTGGTCTTACTGGGGGTGATGGGGGTGTTTTCATTATTGTTCTTAGTTTTGGTTGTTCTTATTGAACTGATATTTTTATCATTGTTGTTGTTTTTATTACACATATTGTTCATATTGGTGTTTGTATTGTTATTGGTGTTATTGTTGTTATACTTGTTGTTATCCTAGTGGCTGTGGCGGTGATGGTGTTTTTAATATTATTTTTGGTTATTGTTGTTATACACGTACCTGTCAACCTCCAAGAAATGAGACGGTAGTTCGGGATGAGTAAAACCATAAACGTGTCAACAAAACCGTAAGTTCACCGAAACCAGGACTGCGATTGTTGGTCCAAACATGGCATTTTACTGGTGCTGCGTGTTGTACTCGTGTGTGGCACGTTTTGCTAGCGCCACCATCTCCTTTGATGCATTAAACTTATGGCATGAGCTGTTGTTGTTAAGCTTGTACTGTAAAAGTGATGTGTGAGCGAGTCCGCGTTAAGGGGTCTGACGACACTCTGTGTGGACTTTCCGGACAACGGAAAACGCTCCCTCACAGTCTCTCTCAATGTTGTTGTGTCAAGCTGAGAACATCGGCCATTATTCGTACAAGTGCGGGTAAACGCATCTGCCCGATTGCCGTCTTTATCTTCCTGATTTCACCCCAGTAGCGGTCAACATATTTCTGTACACCACCTACTTCCATGCCGATCTCCCTGTCCTACATAAGCTGGTAGTCCTCAAATTCTTCTTTGAGGACCCCTTGGCCAACAAGAGGAGCAAGGGGTTCAGCCAGATGAACGATTGTGGCAAACGTCGGTTCATCTCGTTTGGTTGCGTTGTTCCATCACAACCAAGTCATTTATCATTCTGTCATCATATGGGAAAATATTCACCATTTTCCGCACAACAGGACAGTAAAATTTGTAAACATCGCTGGAAAAAAGTTCGCTGTCTGGAAACATTACTTTTACGAAGTCAGTGAAGTGGTCGGCTACAGACGCCGATAGGTTATACTCGGCCACAAACTGTGCAAAGGGTACCTCTGATTTTGTGAGGGCGGAGGACGGCTGTGCTTTCACAGCGAAGAATGACGTCATTAGTATGTGTGTTTTCGCCTTAGTCTCATTTATTTTGCGTAGTGCGGTGGCCAGGTGCATATTCACATCATAGACGCCGGATATAGCTACTTATACATCACGAACACATGCAGTACAACGAGCGTACTCACTGTCAGTTTTGGATGCAATAATTAATCTTTTGAATTAGGTAACTCATTTTCTGTCTCTTTGCCGGTGGAGCTAAAAGCTGGTTATCGTCCAGGATTATTCTGTTCAAGCTTCAAAACAAATGTCTATTTCCAAACTCAAAAATAAATTTCTGTTTTCAAATTTCAATAACTACCAACCTTTAGATATATTTCAATACCTCTTGGTAATTCATATTTAAAAAATATAGATGCTGGCATATCTCTGCCCGGAAGTCTAGTGCGAGGTCGTGTAGTCTTGGATACAGTTGATCCATGTGATGCTAGAGAAGGATAAGTCGGATGATTGATGCTATGTCGCGACGCGTAGCATGCCTATCTTGTACGTCGGCAAATCGGTTTGGTAATTAAAAAAATAGAGGTGAAACAAGTAGAAAATCGTGTGGTTTTTCAACTACTCCTAGTCGTAATTTTATTAGTAAAACCGTAATAACTACGGCTAAACCGTGGTACTTAACAGGTCTGTCATAAATGGGGTTCTTATCGGTTGTGGCGCTTTTATTAATATTATTATTGTTGTTGTTGTTACAATTGTTGTTACACTTGTTGTTACATTTGTTGTTCTTATTGATTGTGAGGGTGTTTATTATTATTATTATTATTATTATTGTTGTTGTTGTTGTTACTCTTGTTGTTATTAGTAATTATGAGAGTGGTGGTGGTCTTGTTATTATTGTTATTGTTCTAATTGTTGTTATAGTTGTTGCTGGTTTTAGTGTTTTCGGGTAGTGGTGGTGGTGTTTTCAATATTATTACTATTGTTATAGTGGTTGTTTTTAGTGATGGTGGTGTTTTCAATATTATTACTATTGTTATAGTGGCTGTTTTTAGTGATGGTGGTGTTTTCAATATTATTACTATTGTTATAGTGGCTGTTTTTAGTGATGGTGGTGTTTTCAATATTATTACTATTGTTATAGTGGTTGTTTTTAGTGATGGTGGTGTTTTCAATATTATTACTATTGTTATAGTGGTTGTTTTTAGTGATGGTGGTGTTTTCAATATTATTACTATTGTTATAGTGGCTGTTTTTAGTGATGGTGGTGTTTTCAATATTATTACTATTGTTATAGTGGCTGTTTTTAGTGATGGTGGTGTTTTCAATGTTATTACTAATGTCTATAGTGGCTGTTTTTAGTGATGGTGGTGTTTTCAATGTTATTACTAATGTTATAGTGGCTGTTTTTAGTGATGGTGGTGTTTTTCTAAGATCATTGTCGTTGCCATTATTCTAGTTAATATTAAATTATAATTTGATTTTCCAGTTCATAAACAAACATATCGAGTGTTGGGTGTTCTTAGTTTAGCGTCTAAGCTAATTTTATTATAGTCTGACTAAGATTTAAATATATGATCTCCAGTGTAAATAAGAAGCTGTTTATACGGCGTTAATTTGGTGATAATTAGACTTTACTTGAAGAAAAGGTCATTTTGTCATTGATGTCAGGGTGTACGGGAAATGCTCCCCCCCCCCTCCCTTTGTATGTCCTTCCGTCCATCTGTTTGTACATCAAGCTCCCTTATATAACTGTCTGTCGGTCTGTCGGTCGGTCGGTCGGTCTCGATATCGTTTGGTTTTTAACTAGTTGTGCGTATGTAGAGGAGGGATTGTGTCACTATGTGTGTCCATAAGGGGGCCTTTACACACACACACACACACACACATAAACACACAAAAACACACCTAAAATTAAGTAGTTTTGTGGTAAAAGCTGATAGTCTAGAATAGACGCCCAGACACATTAACAATACACAGCTTTGTGGATGTATAAATGTATGAATGTATAAATCTATGTTTATGGCTGTATGGATCTCAGTAGCCAGTACCATATCACTCACACACATACACACACACACACACACGTGTATATATATATATATATATATATATATATATATATATATATATCGTCATTACGTTATATATATATATATATATACGTGTGTGTGTGTGTGATGTGTGTGTGTGTGTGTGTGTGTGTGTGTGTGTGTGTGTGTGTGTATATATGTGTGTGTGTGTGTGTGTGTGTGTGTGTGTGTGTGTGTGTGTGTGTGTGTGTGTGTGTGTGTGTTTCATAGAAAAGGAGCGGGTAACATGCCCAGTATAGTATCCAATTGTCAATTCAGAGCACGTTGTTCTTCTCACCAACTAGTCGTTATACTTGTTGGGGGATTCTAATCACTTCTGGGTATTATCTCCGTGAAATACGATGCCACTTTATCCTCGCCGGCTTCGGCTTTGACGGTTACAGCGTCAACAGATACGTTAGTACACAGCACGGTAAAGGGTGAAAGCCACACCCCGATACTGCCAACCATACAAACAGCCAGCCAAACACCCAACTCTATAGTCAGTTAAGCAGCCAGCCTCAAGTACCCAATCATACAACCAATCATACAATCAATCACACAGCCAACCATACGACCATACAGCCAGCTCAACAACCATACAGCCAGCCAGCCAGCCAGCCATATACAGCCAGCCAAACAACCGCATTTACTACCAACCATACAGCCAACCATACAACGACACAGCCAGACAAACAATAACACAAACAGCCAAACAATAATAAAGCGAGCGAAACAACCATGCAGCCGCCAAACAATCATAGAGCCAGCCAAGCAACCATACAGCCAGCCAAGCAATCAACAATCACACAGACTGCCGGACAATCACAGAGCCAACCATGTAGCCAGCCAAGCAACAGCACAGCCAGCTCAATAGCCACACAGCCAGTCAAACAACCAGCCAAACCTGCAGCCCTACAGGAAACCACACATTCAACCAAACAGCAAGCCTAACAACCAACAATGCAGCCTGTCAAACGACCATTCAAACAATCAGCCATATAGCCGCCAGCCAGCTAAATAACCAGCCATCCAACCAGCCATACAGCTAGTCAGCGACTAATCAACTGGCGCCGAGACAAAGGGAGACATTCAGCGCACTTCATGCCTGGCCATCGATGGGGCCCTTCTGATATTAACTACACATTATGCCGACCAGTCAAGGAGTACACGGCGCTCACATCTCGCCGGCTCCAGATTTTATTGTCCTCGTCGCTTGTTCTCGGAAGCGAACACGCGCGCCGCCGCTTTTTGCCAAAAGTATTATCCACTCGGCTGAACGACACTAAATCATCCACGATGCGGGCAGTAATATCTCGATTTCCATTTAACGAGCTAATCGACTGCGAAAGAGAGATATTGGGGCTGAGAGTTTTATGTCCGGACTGCCCGCACTGCTCTCATCTCCCCCCCCCCCCTTCCCACCCCACCCCCGTCTGGGAGGTGGTATACATTCGGCAAATCAGGCGAGTTCGCAGACTTATTGCGAAATGGACATCGTATCGTCTCTCATTGGTTACAATTTCTTCTCCTGTAAGAGTAGCTAGCCATCAAACAGGTGAGTATGGTGGATATATAATCGACGGAATGGCCACATTCTGTCTAATGCGCGCTGACAGCAACTGTCCGGATTTCTTACGTCATCCGGTGACATCTCACTGCTACGTGTTAGGTTAAAACCGCTGACGTCAGCATAAATTGCGGCCAACACAATTAGATAGACGGCCTTTTTATGATATGTTTAGCTCAGTTTAGAATTGCAAACTAGCAGAATAACGACGGTAGAAGGAATAGTCTTCTTAGGTGGTAAGCTATATTATCATGAAACATAACGGATGACCTTGTACCACACACACACACACATACACACACTCCATACTGGCACACGCGTGAGCGCATACGCACACAAGAAGAAAAACACACACACAAATACACATAAACACACACTCTCTCATACATACACACACACAAACGCACACACACATACATATATATATATATATATATGTGTATGTGTGTGTGTGTGTGTATATATATATATATATATATATATATATATATAGAGAGAGAGAGAGAGAGAGAGAGAGAGAGAGAGAGATAGATAAGTCTATGCACAACCGTAAGTATGCTGGTTTGTTTAGTTGTTTGGTAGCATATAGTTCTAACATTCAATCAGCTCGTTTGTTTCGGGTCACTTGTTGAAATTTAGGGAACAGATCCCTAGCTGTCACTTGTCGCTCGTTTGTTCCCCTTGTTTGTTTGGTTTGGTTTGTTAAAACACTAATTGATTGACCAATTAACTGTCTGACTGAACAGTTGGTGATTAATTGACTAATTATTAATCGTATAATAATATCAGATATTATCAACATCATGCCATTACGTGTTCCATTTTACCAATATATATCATTAGATACAATCAATTAGGAATGTAATTAATCAATAAGCACGTACCTAATTATCTGATTGTGAGCCCTGATAAAAGGATACATATATAGTGGCACTGGCTCGGAACATCAACATCTCTAAACATACTTTGAAACCTCTACCTTCATAAATATAAATATAACTAAAACTATACATACATCAATCTAAATATGAAAGGTTCTATACATCTCCACATATTTATAAAATCGTATACCTAAGCATGTGTTTGGTCTACTCATCAGCCTGTGGGAACCAGCTAATTCGCTTTTTGTACGCAACAAATATGTCACGGCTACATGCAGGCTACGTACAAAAGCGGAAGCACGTAAAACATACCATTTGACACCACAGCTCGGAGTAAACACGCGCGTCTGGTTCAATGGCGGCTTACTGCCTACATCAGATAACTACTTTGAAACCACAGTTTACATTCAACAGTAATATTCTGTCATCCAAAAGTAACCTATATACATAGAACATTTCGACAACACAGATGCTGTCCTTAGGTTTATTCTGGGTTCGAATGACTAAATAAATCCTACCTATATGAACCATATTGATAGTCTAGTCTTGCGTCGCAAGTTGTTCTCAAACCTGAGTGAAAAGTTAGGCCTTTCATGGGCCTTGGCGTGTTAACAACCAACATTACAGTTGTTGAACGGGTGAGACAATGTACACCACCTCCATATGGAAGCAGCGAAGTGATTTAGCTCCAAAAAAAAGTAGTAATACTGCACAATAGATTGTTACTGGATTAGAATAAAATATCGTCTCAATCCTCAGTAAATACTACGATTTACTCAAACCTAACAGCTGGTACGTTTCCGTTCATCACTAAGTGAACGTTCTTCCAGGCCTAATTTAGCATCCTAAAGATATGTTGGTGGCGGGAAGTATGACCGGCTCTCGATGTAATGGCACCGGAATATTTCTCGGATAGTTCAGCTATTAGATAAATTACACCAGTGAAACTGGTGTATTTTGCATATTATGTAATATAGATTTAATTTATGTTAATATAAATTGATTATATTTAGTTATTTTGTATTTCTTGTATTTTCTTTTAACTGCTCATTTGACGCCCTATATTATCGCCCGCTCCAGTGTTTCCCATAAGAACTTGGTTTTTGCTTGTGTATGTTTTGTTTTATTTTATTTTATTTTTATTTTATTTTATTTTTTTTATTTAAATTTTTCACTTATTTTATTTCTATAATTATAATGAATTATAGTAGAGATCAGTTGCTTGCATTACGACCCTATGGTGATAATACCATTCATTTAGCGATGCGCCCACATAATGGAAAACATCCAAGCAGATTGGGTCTGATGCCCG
This sequence comes from Paralvinella palmiformis, assembly GCA_025642065.1. Lineage (NCBI taxonomy): Eukaryota > Metazoa > Annelida > Polychaeta > Terebellida > Alvinellidae > Paralvinella > Paralvinella palmiformis. The sequence continues at coordinate 627,352 of JAODUP010000076.1, read as the reverse complement.
TCATTGATCACTGTGCCATCGCTCATATAATGTGCAACTCTTACACGTCTTTAAATATTGATGTATTAACTGTCAGTCGATCTGTGAAAATCGATGAAATATCTGATGTTGTTAAAGGGATATATGGATCTTGATCATCTGTCATAACAAAGACAACTTCAAGCTATAATATTTCAGACAAAGTGTTTACGATCATGAAATAGCTGGATATTCATTCCACCACTTGAGCTCAGTTCCACAAAAAGATGAAGGAGTCAAACAGAATTCTTCTCTTCTGTGATTACGAAATTAAAACTATTTTTACGTTTTCGAGCTAAAATCTTTTTGAAAATTACCAACTGACTTTATATCTGGAGGGATAAGTGTTCAGTGTAGCTGTACCAAATTACCCCGCTAAGAAAAATAGCAGCTACAAGCGACAGATTCTTCAAAATTTCGAATTCATTGACTCTCTTACTTCTTAACAGTGGTCATCTCATTGATCTTGGTGATTATAATCTTTCATTGGGATTGCCAGAGGAGATGCACATATAAAACATTGGCTGACATTCTTAGATCTGCCAATCTCGGGCAGCATCATCCGAAAGAAGAACACACAGACATGAATTACGCATCTTATAGATCTTACGTCATCTCCGTGATGATGACAATTTGATTAAAGGCGTGTCTGTGTCTTCCATGCTTCTCTGATCATTCCTTGTTGACATTAATGTATCTTCAACAGAAGCAGTCTGTTTCAGCTAAAGATATTTCATATAGAAAAAATACAAGTCAATTGACAAGGCTTTTCTTGCTGATCTGCGGATCTCTTTTCTCTGGTATTGGATCCACGGATGATGTGGATCATCTGGTGGGTCTCTATGATTGTACATTGAGAGACATTGTAGATCAACATGCACCTTTAAGGACAGAGGAAATGCCAAGCAGACATTTCATATAGAACACATGAGCTGCAAAGAGACACAGAAGGTATTGTGAGCGTCTGTGGATCAGGACCAATTTAGTGTGTTCATTTTAAAATGTTCAAGGTCAGTAAAATTCTTGTTAAAAATACCTTATACCTCTGCTAGTCTAGAATATATAATAAAAGAAAGATCAAACATCCAAAGGAGGAAAATGAAAGAGTTGTTCCAGTGTTGTGAATAAAATCATTATATAAAGTCAAACTGTCTCCCAAATAATATCAACTCAGATAAAGATATGGCCCATTGTTTCAATAACTTCCCGCTGTCCAAATATTATTATACACAAGGGTTTCAGTCAGCACCTTATCACAGGGTACACCATTGGTAAAAAAGTCCTGCATATCCATGATGGATACATTTGAGCCTTTTACAGAGACTGATATCAGACAGTTGCTGAAAAAGTCATCTAATGCTTTCTGTGCAGTTGACCCTATGCCAACATGGCTTGAGAAAGATTGTCTGGATGTTCTGATAAACCCAATTACAAATATAGTTAAATAAATCATTATCTCTGGGTGTTTTCCCAAGATCAATGAAAGCTTTTGTGAAACCATTAATAAAAAACCACACTCTGGACTGTAATATTCTAAACAATTACAGACCTGTTTCAAATCTTACATTTTTATCTAAAGTTATAGAAAAGTGATTCTTTCATCTAATAAATCTTTAATCAACAATGGTATTCATGTGTTTCTCCACTATAAAAGTGGTCACAGCACTGAAACAGCCTTGGTTCAGTGAAAAATGATATTAAAGTGTCAATTGATCAAGGTAAGCAGTAATACTTGTTCTTCACGTTCTATCTATATTACATGAAAACTGTCATGCCTGAGTAGGCTATGCAAGCCAAAGACATGTTTGGTCTGTCGGGTAAAAGTCTTGAATGGTTTAGATCCTATCAGGAACAACAGAGAGTGAATGTTCATGGTATTTTATCTGACATTAGGTTTTGTTATCTGGGTGTACCACAGGGTCCAGTTCTTGGTCCTCTGGTTTCACAATGTATACCCGTCCTCTTGGGATCGTTTTTCAGCGATATGATGACTTCACGCTGATGACACACAGCTGTATATATCACTGGATCCTGACAATGAGTTAAATTTCTCCTCTTCCTTGAAGAATTTAGAACATTGTATTGCCGATATCCGGCTATGGATGACTCAAAATCTTCTAAAACTAAATGATAATAAAACAAATATTTTATATTTGGCATCACCACATTGTGTTAAATCCCTAAAGACACCAGCAGTACAGATGGGTACATCTTCGATTACCCCTAATGGGTCAGTAAAAAATCTAGGGGTTATTTTTGACCAATGTATTAACATGCATGAACATGTCACATCAGTATGCCGAGCTGCCTACTACCATCTTAAGAACATCCACTGTTTAAAAGCATTCTTGACACAAGAATCACTTTTAACTGTAGTTCATGCCTTTGTTACATCTCGTATAGACTATTGTAACTCCCTGTTATATGGCATATCTGATTATAACATTAATCGCCTTCAGCGAATTCAGAATAGTGCAGCTCGCATTGTAACAAATACTAGAAAATATGATCATATTACCCCAATTCTTCAAAAACTACATTGGCTACCTGTTAGACAGCGTATCCATTTTAAGATTCTGTTAATAACTTATAAATCTATTAATGATATGGCACCAGAATACCTGTGTGAACTGGTTTCCATTAGAAAGTCATCCCGAAAACTCAGGTCATCCAGTCAGATACTATTGCAGGTGCCAGTGTCTCGGCTCAAGTCATATGGTGATTGTGCGTTTAGTGTTGCAGCCCCCAATTTGTGGAATAAGTTGCCGGCAAATATTAGAAATTCGTCGTCTCTTGAAAATTTTAAGTCTCTTCTAAAAACATATCTATTTAAGGTCGCTTTCACAGATAAATAATTATTATCTTTTAAATCATTACAGGGTTTTTACAGACATTATTTGGGGTATTATTAAATTACATATTATTTGTACAGCGCCTTTGAATGGCTCCTGCTAGTAAGGGCGCTTTATTAAATATACATTATTATTATTATTATTATTATCCTTAAGTATGTGCATCTAGGTGTGGTGGGATCTAAATTAGTGTCTATCCGCTTGATCTATTTTACCTATAGTCGAGAGCAGCGGATTTCAGGCAGATCTCCGATACTGCGAATGACAGAATCCGGATTATAATAGCTATACATTCAACAATTTTCCTATACGAGTGTGACCTAATTACTCACGATATGGGAAAAAACTGTCCGCAACTTAATACACATGGCGATGTCTGCTGTAGTAACAAACGACTCCAGGACTATAAATCCATCAAACAGCATTTTATGAATTAATAGGTCGTTTCACCAGACCATATAAGAGGACACCAATACAGATTCTACATGATACATAGCAAAGCTAATAAAGTTAAACATACTGTAATAACGAGATAAATTTCTTAAATTGGTGTAATAAGGAATCTGGATCGAAATAGGTATGATGTCTGGCAAAGGCAATATGTGTGTGTGTGTGTGTGTGTGTGTCTGTCTGTCTGTCTGTCTGTCTGTCTGTGTGTGAGGGTGTGGGTGTGGGTGTGTGACTATATCAAAGAACACACCATCCAAACGAGCCGAGTCCATTGCCAGTGGTCGAAATGCGAAACAATGTATCTGTTTCTATTCCTGAGTGAGCAGTACGTATGATGTTTTAAGAGTGTACTATGTCTACTACAGTCATTTAAATGCTGGATTCCCAGGCCAGCAAACTAAACGCTCTTCCTCTCTAAAGACACAAATAGTGCCCGCTATATACAGCTCTAAATCAACAGTTTTCTTAGAATACGCCGACCTGGAAATATACAGTATCCTCCCAGAGAAGCCATTAACTTCCCAACCTCAGCATAATATGTCTTCTAATATTTGCTGGAGGGTGAAATGCCTCATAAGCGCATAAATCCAATAAATACCATGACCTACCCAGCTCTCCTGTGGTTTTAAATATTACAAGCAAAATGAACCCAAATTAAAGATATGAAGAAAACACTTAATTCGTAATGTTTTAACAATGTGGAATACGTCACGGGTACGGAGAATCTCGGATGGTGAATTTAAACGTTGGGACAATCCAATGGGCGGTTGAATCCAGAGAAGCAACTTGTCAAGGTGAGAAATGTGTTATGTCTGACAAACCAGTGTATACACAGACAGCTAGATAAAGATACAGACAAATATAAAGACAAAAGCGACAGACAGACAGACAGAGGCCGACAGACAGATGGAGAGGACACTAGATGTATATTTATTTAGAGATGAAAAGACACAGACAGACAGACAGACAGACATAGAGAGGGGGCGAGAAGAGTGAATGGTGATTAAAATCGTGAGAGTTTTTTTTAACGTCCCTAATTAACCATGTAAACAGAAACCAATCCGACAAAAATACGGACAAATATATCGGTAAGTTATCGTTCTACGTGCTCACAATATATTTATTCGATTAATCCGCGACAGAGAGATATCTGTCTGGAGACAGTATCGTATATCTCTTCATATAGATCCAATTATTACCACATACTGAAAAGTGGCAAATCTTTACCACTGTAGTAAAGTGTTACTATTATCATCATCGTCATCAGCAGCAGCATTATCATCATCATCAGAACAAGCAGACATCTCTATTAGTCGGATGAAAGCTGAACAGTTAACGACCAGTCAGGTGTCTAATTCGTGTCATCTTGTTCTGAGCCATAACTAGTATTCCTCGCGTGACAAGGAGCCATGTCGGCAGGCAGTTAACTAGACAGGCCTTCTTCAGTTTTGTTGGTTACTCAATCTTCCATTCGGAAATATGGTTTGTTGTTCATTTGCTGTGAACGAATAATTTAAGTAATTAATTATTGGAAGAAGGTAAAAACTAGCCTTTAATTTCAGCTTATCTCATCTTAATACGCGATGTGTTTAGCACCGGATGTTTAAAACCTGCATTTGTGTAGAGATATAAATCTGCTGCATCTAGATTATCTATTTTGTTAATCGGCTTCGGGTAATCGTCTTACAGATTACGTAAGACGCAATAAGGGCGCCCCCGTGGTCTAGTCGGTAGCGCGTTGGACCACAGATCACTACCCCCTGAGCTCGAATCTCGGCGTGGGCATATCTGAAGGGCGTTTCATCTTTGACTTCGCTTCATTACCTTTGGACGTCGCTCGGCCCATTTAGCCTACCGCGTGACCAAAAGGTGGCCGTAAAAAACATCAATCATCATCACATAGGGCGCGATACAAACCTTTTTCTCTTCTTGTTGGATGTTCATTGTTTTGGAAACAAAACATCGGATAATTAGAACTCGCAGCTGAACAGTTCGCTATATCCGACAGAACTTCGTAATAAATATATTCTCGGCACGTGGCCGTCGTAGCCTCTATTTATGCCACAGCGTGTCCGGCCTTTTTAAACGGTTCCTCACGAGATAACCACCGCCGACAGAAACCATCCCCCCTTGCTCTCTACGTAACCCCCCGGTCTCGGGTAATCATGATATGTGTCGGGGTTTTTTCCCAGAAATGATGCCGCGGAGAAAGCGATTTCGTGTTTCATGCCAAAGAACATAACCGTCATAAAGTCATACCAGAACAGCGCGATCCAAACGGAGCCCTAACAAGGTTTATGACGCGTTGCTGCCATAAAAAAGCCCACACTACGCTACCGGCATAAATAAAACAGGCAGTAGACATTATACACCATTGTGGAAAATGTTCACTGATTACGAGCCGAATTGGAGAAGGGAGGTTGGCCGGGGGATAAGCGGGGACGGAGAAACCTCATTACGCCGAATAGTTGTTCAAGGATTGCCGTTTTCTCCTATTCAATTCCGATCTTCTCCTTCCCTAAGGAACAGCCATCCGGTCATACGTCGTCCACGTGACTAGTGTCGAGGATAAAATGGAAACAATTGCTCTATTCTTAACGTCAACGGCACACGTTTGACGTTATGACGTTACCAAGTTAACTGTGTCATAACGTTTCGGTTCTTTAATAAGCAACTACGGCTTCAGTTGCTGAAATATGTCGGTAAGAGTGACATCGGTGCAGCTGGTTGCTACTGTTTTTGTTGTTGTTATTGTTGTTGATATGATGACGAAGAAGATGGTGATGCTGATTATTATTATGACGATGATGATGATGATGGTGACGATGGTGATGGTGATGATGATGAGGAAAATGCTCTGACGCCATAATCTGCGGCTTCCTCAGCAGCTGGTCCAGCTGTTATACGATGAAGCGGGATTCATTAACGTATGAATGCAGTTCAGTTCTGACGAAAGAAGTCAGCTAAGATTATAAGCCAACAACTAATATGCATTAATTTACTCTCCATATCTCTACAGCAAACAATAATAACATTAAAATACCAATTAAATTACACGCACAAATGCATGTACGCATATGTGATATTACTCTCCATGAAATAACAGTTTATAAACAAACACTAACAGATATCAAAACTCAATTACATTTGATACAGAAACGATAACCGAGAACCTTAAAATAGAATAAAAGTGGAAATCGGAAAAAGATCCATTTAGAGAAGACAAAAAATATTGGGAAGCAGTCAGAGAGAGAGAGAGAGAGAGAGAGAGAGAGAGAACAAGAACAAGAAGCTAATGATGGAAGAAAGGGCAATTATAAGGAAATCTGCAATTGATAAAGATTACGTTTTGTTGTTGTAATAATACTAATTTCTTCAATGAAGCTTAATGGTTGCAAAACCGGAATGGTTGGTTTGGTTTTGGTGTTCGGGGAGAATCCCCAGGCTGTCGCTTAATCAGCACAGCCTCTATGTTGGAGTGGTTGAGAATTCTCCTCCCCCACCACTCACAGGGGAGCAGTACGGAAAGATGGAGCCGAAATACCCTGAGGGTGGTCACTGCCAGAGTGTTTTACGTCCTGAGGGGGTTTTTAACGTCCCCCTTTATTTTAAATAATTCAGTGGAGACGGCAGCGCCATTTAACGTGGTCAGCCACCCACGATGTAGTGAGCCGAGAAATTAATCCCTGGAAAAGTTTCGACCTCTAACGGGGTTCGAACCTGCGACCGTTGGCACCAGTTACCGGGTGCTTAGCCGCTAGGCCACCGGAGCTCACTACCGGAATGTTCCACTTTTAGAACCATTTATAAGAGATAATCAGGTAGAGAGTGAGAATTTCAAGACTAAGAAACATGTTATTGATTAGTGTGATGGGAGAAGTAGACCTATAAGATGCTATCAATAGTCTGTATCCAGGTGTTCTCGCTACATCCAGACTCTTAAATCATCAATAGAGGATCAGGCATGAGAAATGTGTATTAATTACGACATTTGTGACTGTCCCGTATTAACTTCAAGATGTCTAATAGTTCATTTCATGTTCAGTTGCTGATCAATAAACTATCGATTAAAAAAAATGCTTAAGTAAAAGATAACTGACAATACACTTATTATTGATGAAATTAACCTAATATTGATGATAATACACCTAGTATTGATGATAATACACCTAGTATTGATGATAACGCGGACAGTGAGGAGTGTGGTGTGTGTACTGAAGCTGGTGATCGATCACAAACGACAACAAAATTGACTCCTCTGATGTAGTTAGTGGACATTCTCCTGTTGTAGGATATTTCAGTTTATATTTTAACACAACGATTTCTCCTAGAAAAGAAGAATTTTAATCTCTCCGTAAACAAAAACAAATTGGTCAGAAAAAATGATAATTGATAAATACTAGATACAGGAAAGATTCAATGTCCAAACCAACACACGTATAGCTGTCTACTAACAATATTAGCCACATCAATGGCATATTGATTCTCAATGAACAGATAACCGAAAAGACAAAATATTATTTTATTTTTTAAAAGCACATCATTTTAGACTGCAAAATGCTGGGAACATGTTGAATACGTTTTAATTTTGTACTCGGGTTTAGCCTTAACGCGAACATTAGGTTTGATGACATGACTGAATTACTTACAAATTATGGCACCTAGATAAGACGAAATAAAATCGGTAAAGATCAGTAATAATAAACTCAATAATATTCAGTGTGAATAGTTCTAATGGGGGATATATGTAAATGACTAGAATTTATGAGAAAATTTTAAATAAGAAAATCTAAACACATACAAACGAATGAAGATGGCGATGATGATTGGTGTTTTACGGCCATTTTTTGAGTGCACGGTAGGCTAAGTGGACCGAGCGACCTCCAAATGTAATGAAGCGAAGTCAAAGATGAAACACCCTTCATATACGCCCACGCCGAATTTCTAACCCAGGTGGTAGTGATCTGTGGTCCAACTCGTTACTAATTAGACCACGGAGGCGTCATCGTACGAACGAATGTATTTACTGGGATTGCATCGTTGTCTTAATGATGTCTTCCTAGTAAAAACATTTAGTGGCTGAAGAATAAACTACCGACTCATCTAATATTCACAGATACAGCTGTATGATAGAAACAATTAAATTATCGGAGTATGTTCGATAACCGTCTTCCACATATTTATGTTATTAAGTTCCCTGAGCATTTATTTTTGCGGCACTGAACCCAGAGCTAGAGATTTGACATCTATCACATTCGTATGTTCAGTAACATTCTCGTGACTCACGGCTTTTATATAGCATGTTTTGCATCTATTCTTGTAGCTATAATAATAAGTGACTGATTTGGGATTATTATTTCAAAGGCATCCAACAGTGACAGGATACCAAACTATAGATTAATTTAAATATTTACTTTCGACCCATTACACCTGTATATAAACTTAAAACAATTGTATCACATAATTAAACGCCATTTTTACGCGTGGCTGACTTTAAAAAGCTGGATGGGAGCCTAAAATAATATTAATTGACTTCAGATGTTATGACACAGGACTGTCTCTCTGGTGATTTAGCTGCCAGATAAGCTAAATCAACTAAATTACTGTAGATTACGTATCTCCTAATACAGAATTAGGCCTAAATTGATTTAGTTTTTAAGGTTTATTTTTTTAAGTTCGATCGTTTTCTTTTAACTTTGGTGTTTACAATAATAATCTCGTTTTGGTCTTTGTTTAAATTTAAATAACCACAATGTGTGTGTATATATATATATATATATATATATTATAGTAGATATCTCTTGCTCGTATTTCCAACGTAATGTTACGGAATAACGCCGAACACGTCAGACTAAATGTCCGAAAACCATTCAACAATTATCGATCCTTATTTTTCCGTATTTTAGCACATACCCGGCTCTATCGAACCGAATATACACTGGTACCGAATCAGTTCATAACTTTTTGGTTGTATTTTACACGGATCTGCAAGGACCGAAGTACGGATAGTGATCAGTCAGTTGGTGATGATGATGATGATGACGACGACCAGTCAGTTGGTGATGATGATGATGATGATGATGACGACGACGACGATGACGGTTATGAAGGAGAGAACTTATAGATCATTGTTATAAATTCTTCTATCGCAACAGAATCAATATAGATTTTATTAAATCTATAGTTTTGTTCCTCGGTCATTTTTCATTCACGCAGTATCTGTTTATTACTTTTATTTATTATGTGCATACACAAATGAGACTAATACATTGACACATGATGATGACAAATACAAACTCAAATAATATCGACAAACAAATAATATTATTTAAAAAATACATAATTTAAAAGTATGCAAATCTCATTTTAAAATGAGATCACAGCATATTTGAGGCATCTCGGAATCACTTTGAGGACCTCAGAAATTAGAAGCAAAATTGGAGGGAGGACAGTTTCAACAGTTTTTCCTTAGCACTGTTAACGTATGGAAATAAGACAATAGTTACATCGAATGAAGTCCACCCAGTAGAAGACAAGGAAATCAGATCGGATCAAAAACAAACTATTCACTTATTATGATAATAATCTTATGTTATATCACAGACATACAAACACCAAATTGTTTTAGTAACTGAATATTAATCTACTCGTTACTTAAAAATGGCTCACTGGTAATGTTTCAGACCAGTAAATAGAGACTATCAAGTAAACGTAATTAGTTGTAGAGACGAAAATCAGATTGTTACCGTGGAGGAGTACCTCGAACGTTGTTTGTTATTATAGGATGTCAAGATGTACTGAATATTTACCTGATATGTTACTAGTTTATTAGATTCAGCATCATCCTAGAAAAAAGATTTTGTCCATGATACTGACTCGCCTTTGACACCAAAATGATATGGATCGCTAATTAAAATTCCATGATTTTACTACATAAGCTCAATCAGATACGAGTGAGTGAGTGAGTGAGTGAGTGAGTGAGTGAGTCATTATTCGAGATAAATTATAGTCACTGCTGAGATAAATGAGTAAAATAGTGAATGAATAGTGCAGAATGATCTTTGAGAAAATAGTCATATAGAAACAGATAAAAAGTCGAATGAATCAGTCGCAGAATATTAAAATATTGGCTCTATATTTCAGGCAACATCAGGACCTCGATTTAATACAGAAATATAACGAGTAATGAATGTAGTATACCGTTTCCCTCCGGTTGATATGTTACTCATTGGCCAGATCAATCAGGCCAATAATAAATTACAAACGTTATTAATTCTGGACCAATGTAAGTTCAGTTCCTCAAACTACCCCCCCCCCCCCACACACACACACCACCCAATATGATTAGTTGTCCATCGTGTTTGTTTGAAAATAATGAAGATAATTTTATCAGTCAAACAGAAAATTTCCTAAATAAATAAGTTCCATAAACCTGCTGCTGCGCGCAGAGAGAGAGAGAGAGAGAGAGAGAGAGAGAGAGAGAGAATGTATAAAGAAATTACCAAAAATGAAGTAACAATTAATTGTACTTAACCGTCATGTTTGGCGTATCACTAAGTACAAAAACCAACTTCCTGAAATGGTCATACATCGACAACATCTTGGCCAAATTTTCCCTCTTTTGACGAGTACCAAACGTAGAAATGTCATTTGTAATAGAAATTGTCACCGGATGTCTCCTGCATCCTATTAAAGACAAATCTCAAAGAATTAAATGTTTCATACAACAAATGGCTTATATAACATTCACTTTCATAAAGATTAATTTCGTTCGTTACAGAAAATGGAATAAAATTTATATGATCATCAAATATGATATGTGGGTCTAATATTTGACGCCCACATAATGACACGAACTATAACGTTTATATCAAAGATCAGGGTCCAGACAAACTTCGCCATTCTGACAGGGATTGCTCTTGCAGGTTGACAGAATGTCTGTAAACAAAATGATCGATAAATTCTACCTGTCAACCTCCGTGAAATGAGACAGTAGCTCAGGATGAGTAAAACCGTAAACGTGTCAACAAAACCGTAGGTTCACCTAAAACAGGACCACGATAATTGATTCTATATTTATTAACATATTGTGTAAGAATCAGGTATTCACATTGATCGCGACTGAGCTTGTTGTGCAGACAGTACGTAGATCCAAACATGGCATTTTACTGGTGCTGTATGTTGTACTGGTGTGTGGCACGTTTTGCGAGATCGACCATCTGCTCTGATACATTAAACTTATAGCATCACCTATCGTTTTTAAGCTTGCACTGTAAAAGTGCCGTGATCCTGTATGCACTTTTCGGAAAGGGGAAAACGCTCTCTCTCTCTCACAGTGTCAACATTGCTGTGTGTTAAGCTGAGAACAGTGACCATTACTTGTATAAGTGCGGGGAATCGCATCTGTCATAGTGCCGTCTTTAACTTTCACCCCAGTAAAGGTTAACATATATCTGTACATCACCGTCTTCCATGGTGAGCAGAGCGTTCAACCTGATGAACAATTGGGGCATACGTTAGTTCATCTCATTTGGTTGTGTTGTTCCAGCAACTGTTCCTGCTACAGACGCCAAGAGGTTATACTGGGCCAAAAACTATCAAAGGATTACCTCTGCTTTTGTGGTGGCGGAGAATGCCTGTGGTTTCACAGGGAAGAACGACATTATTTATATATATATAAGTGATTTATTCCTCTAAATAATGTACATAATAGATATATGTATATTGTATATGTATTACATTATTTTTTCATGATACAATATACTAATACATGTAGATAGAATTAACACCAATAACCTTATAGGTTGGGAACCTATGGCAATAGTATACATTATTTGATATACAAGAGAAGATATATAACTAATATTGGGTTAGGTGTTACCTAAAAGAGGTGTGAGAAAAACATACGAGTGCAAGACATATTAGTATCATAGACACAATGACCTATTAGTGAGACAAACAATCTATTAAATAGTATCAATATAAGGAACACATTTGGAAAAGCTACATATCAATGTACACACTTTTTCAACAGATTATACACACTTTTCTAATTCGTACTAAAACGAACAAATAGGTTTTAGTCGCTATGTTGTTGTTTTTTACTTTAGGGTGTAAATTTCCCCATATTGCAGGACCTTGGTGTGAATTAGAAGCAAGATAAGTGCGGCATTTGTTTTATATGAGGTCAAACATGAAGTTGGCCGTTTCTAATTCGTACATTGACTTTAATGTCAATATGTTACGTCTTGAAAAGTTTGGCTGTATAAGCATTGTACTCACTTTTGTTTATAAGCTGTACGACCTTTTTGAAGCACTATCAGTTTCTTTATAGTATATGAGGCTGACCTAAGGTACTGTACAATATCTTAAAATGGTGGCAAAACATAATTTGTTTAACAGTGCGGAGGATATAAAGTGCCTTTAGATATTTGTTTTATTGAAATGTTTAATGTCCTCCTTCCATGTTAGTTTGTTTTCAATATGAATTCCCAAAACTTCACAATATCTTTTCGTTTAATCTTATCAGTACCAACATAAACACTAAATTCATTGTTACCATTATTATTCCCACACGTGAAAAACATGTCATTGGTTTTGGCAATATTTAGTGACAATTTATTAGCCTTGAACCAATCACATAAGCAATGCAAATCATTATTAATTTTGTGATAAAATTCATCTATGTGCGTTTTCACCATGGCCTCATTTGTTTTGCATAGATGCCAGATGTAGCTATATATCACGAGCACATACGCTATAAACGAACTTACGGCCAATTTTGGATGCAATGATTACTCTTTTGAATTGGGTAACCGTTTTCAAATTTCAATAACTACAAACTTTTAGATATATTTCAATACCTCTTGCTAGGCATTTAGATGTTGGCGTAACTCTCGCCTGAAGTCTCCTGCGGTGTCATATAGTCTTCCACACAGTTAAACAAGGTGATACACGCAAAGGAAAAGTCTTAATTTTATTAATAAAACAGAGATGACTACGGCTAAACTGTAGTACGTGACGGGTCTGGAGAAATTATAATATTTATCCTTTTTTTTAAATTATCTCAGATTTCTGAACACTATACTTTATACTAAATCCTCCAGCTACTCAATATTGTTGTTGATTTACACTAACATTTGGACATACGGTAGACTAACAGAGCCGAGCATCTTCCAACCATGATGAGGTCAAGTGATTTGGATACTGAAGGTCTACACTGAGTAGATATTAGTTTCAGCAGAAATATGAGCCGATATCGTATTGTTTTTTTAAAAACTAATTCCCGTGTTTATACATCATCAAATGATCACGTGGTATGTCAGCCGTGTGATCGTATGCGTGTCTCCTTTCATCTATCTTTAGGTAAGCAGAGAATTTATTTGACTTTATTCCGGAGTGCCACAATTAATAGAATAGATTAAACTGGATCAAAGGGTCATCCTAGGCAGACATCTTATAACATCGACGTATAGTTCATGATCAATTAGGATTAAACCGAACCGGACTTAATCTTTCAGAGCCTTCTTTTTCGGTAGATTAAAAAGTGGAAGTCATTATTAAATCACGGAACATCTTGTATTGTGGAAATCAACAATATCATTTGTCTCTAATCCATTTATAATTTATGAAGTTCAGTCAAAAAGAACAGTGACTTACCAAAAATAGCATATTCTTTATATATCATGAGCAGAATTTGTCTAATCGTGTTGTGCCCTGACATGTGGGTGTACATGTGGGATTTGCAATGACATCTCAAACTTATTTCGAGGTGGATCTTCACCAAGAAGCTGCTGCTGTCGTTGTATTGTTTAACGCAAAATTCTTTGTTAAACTAAATAAACTAACTACTTACATAAAGAACAGAAATACTTGAACTCCATGTTGAATGGCATTCCAAGGTCCAAGAGCAGTATTATTCTTAATTGTCGCATATAGTAAACGAAATAAACCCCGACTTTACATTAGAAACAAATAGATAGATAGGTCTTTATAAACTCAACAACATTTACAATATTATTCGTAGACGTCAGGTGAATTGTGCCTTTCTTGTAAATCACAAGAAACAAAGTTTGTAATCTCTAAATAAATAAAATTTCTAATGTATGTACTGACGTAGAGATACTCAATTATAAAAAGAACGCTTAAAGATAAATAACGATGATATAGTTATCATTTGTGCTTTATAATTGAATTATAATTTATCTTGGTTTCCCCTTTTCGTCTAGGCTTCTTAAATTATTATCAACACATTTAGCTGATTATAGCAAATTTCATGTTCAGTACATCATGGAAAACCACATTGAAAGTACCACTAAACTCTTATTGTAATTCTACTAGCATTACTTATATAATTAATGCTACATAATTATCAGTAATAGCCTTAAATAATTCAATGGGAATGGGAATTCATTTCGTTATAATTTAATGGCATTTCGATTTATCCGAGTTTTCAAATATATTTCAAATGTATGTAACATATATTAGTTACTGGCGCATGAGCGATAACTGGTGAAAATAACCCTGTTATACTACGTGTATTCCCTGTTGTTTTGCCATGAATGGAATACACGGAACAAATGTCTTCCTATAGTCTAAGACATTCTTGTTTTTCAACCACGTTGACAGCTAGTGTGCTACACAGAACACCATATTCTTTAGCAATCTGAGTCTTAGCTTTAACTATTTAGTCAGCTTCGTCAAGAGCTTGCAACTTTGTTTCAATAGATACTGGTTTACGTTTTCTAACTATTGCGATATTTGATTACTGATTGCTTGTATTTCGGAGACTATCCCCAGTCTGTCTCTTGATCAGCACAGCCTTTAAGTTGGAGTGGTTGTGAATATCTCCTGATTCTTCCGCCACCACTCTCAGGGGAGCATTACGGAAACATGGAGCCGAAATACCCTGAGTGTGCTCACAAGCTACTATTTCGTTATATCCTAGTTATTTAAAACCATATTTTACTGAACTTTTTACAGCCAGTTGAGTGCACACACAGTTGCTGAATGGCTTAATCTAGATGTATTCAGTTGCATGTATATGTTCTCAAGTAATTATATCACTGTATAATTCATTCGAATGTCATATATGCTAATAAGAGCGTTTAGTTAAAATTATATTATTGTCATCACCCTATAGATCTGCCATGATGACAAAATATTTAAAGTAAACAGTCGATCATTTAAAAAAATGGTCTTCTCAATATCAGATTTTTATAACCTGCTTGAGTAAGTAAAAATTAATGTGTTCGATCAATGTGCGACAAAAACTACAACATAATCATAAAATCTAGAACAGATACTGTTCAGAGCAATATATTAGGAACAAAACGCATGTGTACTTCACTCCCTCGCCATATAAAATGAACGCTGTTTCGTTGCATCCCTTTCGTGTTTCTGGGGAATTAGCTTTTGTTTGTTTACGGATACGACATTTGTCTAAGTCGGGCGATATTAAGTGAATGGGTGTGTTTATACTGTCTAGATCTATATCTATTTATATACATTTATAATACCAATACAAAATTTATATCTATTTGTCCCATAATAAGTCGTAGCTGATAAAACATTAACCTAAAAGTGAGTAAATAATTTTTTGTTTTATAATTCACTATTAATAGCATTATTCAGTAGTCTAGACTAGATTCTCTAATTCTGAAAGTCTACATCTAGACTCATACAGACTAGACTCTAGATCATAACTATCCTAAAATTAGTAGGTCTAAATTAGTAAACGCCAGTCATAGATCTATTCTATACTAATATACCAGAGTTGTATTTTATGTAATACATCGTTTAGATCTATCTGCATGTCGTTCATTCGAGATTTCTTTAAATTAATAATTTTCTTCGTAAAACGGTAAATCTAGATCTAGAGTATATACACATAAATGAACAAGTTACTTCACCATTGTCATGATCATGAAGTTCATGCTTCCATAATTCTGATCAGATGATAGAGTAAAACAATTATTTTGCTTCCCACTTACATAAGTTATAAATATATGAAATAATATAATATATAATTATATATTTTTTGAAAAAAGTATATGCTGTTAACCTAATTCACCATGGTCCTTCGCATTCCAAATATTCCTGAAGTACTGGCCAGTCAGAGGTTGGCTAACTTTTGACCCCGGTGACAAGAATCCAGCTGAACTATTTTCAGCTATGTCAGAAAACACCGGCTCTAGATATAACCAGTCTTTTTCCAGTGATGAAAGTAGATAGGTTATTTATAATGTATTATAATACTTTACGTTAATCTGGTGAAACCTCTCCTTTTTAGAATATCCAGATGTCTCCTACAAATATGTGAGAAATGAATTAAATTTATATTTTAGTGTAAGTTTGATAATATGTAATAGCTGTGTATATTTCAAATGTTTTTTCATCTGAAAGATCAATATAAGCTGTTCTGTTTATCAGGCGACAGTTAGAAATAAGTTGTGTGTTCAATATTTTATATTATAAGCCTGAATATGCCTTCTACATTGCCCCACAATTTGAAGTGAAGGGACCATGAAGAAACAATTATTTAAGTGAATAGTAAATCTGGTTCAGGATCTCGCCCTGAAAAGGAAGTAATTATTTTCTCACAATGCAGTTCACTTTTGGTTATGTTTGGAGTCACAACTAACTAATCTGCTTTTAAACTGTCAAAAACCGATAACAGTATTTGATTTTATCAAATAACATTCCAGTATACCAACCAAAGTCGATTTTAATAGAGTAAAATACTACAAATCATGGCTCCCATTGATGGTTATTATGAAAGGACTCAAAGGGGTAGCCAGTTCCTGATTGGTCAGCTGATTTACCGAGGATTGCTGATCTCTATGAAAAGGACCATTGAACTTTAAAGAATTAAGTTTTAATTATATGCGATAAAGTGTTTAGTATTGTAACACCTCTTGTTCTCACGTTTATACACACTCACAACCAACACAGGTCTTTATTAGTAGTAATAGGATCTGGCAATATAAAATATATAACATTGTTTAGACACAAAGATAGACTACCCAGATAGCATGCCACATTCAGCTGCTGGTAGCCCATTGGTGGCAGAACCAGTGGCCCACCAGTGTTTTGTCCAAGAATTCCAACAGTGGCCCATTGATGACAAGCCCCTAATGGCCCACCTCGTGGCAGGCCACAGGTGTGCTACCAGTGGTTATTTTTGGCAAGATTTATAAAATTGTATTGCAAAGTACACAAATAGAAACAAATTTAAACTAATAATATATTCATTTCCAAGTATTTAATATCTCTACAACTCTCCTCCAATTTAGCTATAACTCTTCAATGTGTCACTCTTTAACTCATCTGCAAGATTTTGCATCTCTACTGAAAATAAAGAAATAATTATTTTTCAGCATTTTAATGAGATTATCACACAATACCATAATGAATAAGAATAGAATATATAATTTTCCACTTGGTTTTAATGGATAGCTACAAGTATAATTTATCCAATAGTTTTAATTTATGATTTTTTGCTGTAGCACAACATCTTATTGTACATTCATACACAACAAGCATGCCTTTAGCTATTTTCTGTATTGTATATCAGCACAGGCGGTGGATAAATAAAATGCACACACAAATTGAGGGATTTCACAATCACCAGATCACCAGCTACATAATATAAGCATTTGCTACACAGAGTTATTCGTGCTATAATAAATTTTGTTATATAAATTAATCCGATGAGTATACTCGCTTCAATCACAATCAATATAATAGTTCCAAACTAGATTAAACACTTCTATATTCAATGACAAATAGTAGCACTTCATATTCACAATGGCCTGACTGGCTTACACCAGATAGCCAGTTCTGCAAGCTGGATTATTTATTGGACTAGATCTGGTTATTGCTGCTGGTTACCACTGATGAACCAGAGGTGGGCCAGTGGTGGCTAGCCTCTGTCACCCATGCCACATGTCATTACTGGTGGCCTACCTTAGGCTTGCTATCTGGGTACATACTATGAAATTTCATGTGGTAAAGATATAAGGTTATATACATTCTCTCAATTTCAATTGTTCAATCTCAGTTCAGGATGAATATTTTCTGTATCCTTGTTTCATATCAGCATCCCCAAACAGCATATATCATTTTGTCCAGAATTCAGTTATATGGCTGTTCATCCTTATAATATGTCAGAATACTTCACCACAGATAAGGTGCCTCCATGGTCTAACAGTAGCATGTTGGACCTCAGATCACTACCACCCATGTTCAAATCTCAGCATAGGCATATCTGAAGGGTGTTTCATCTTTGACTTTGCTTCATTACCTTTGGAGGTCACTTGACCCATTTAGCCTACCATGTGCACAAAAGTGGCCATAAAACATCAATCATCATCATCACCTCAGATAATTAAAGACCCCTTAAAACACTTGCAGTGACTAACCTAATATTAATTTCATCACCAGGGCAGGACATTAATGCTTGTCCACTTGTCTAGGACAAGTGGTTTTGCATGCAGGACAAGTAGATTGTCCCAAGTACTAGCCCGACAGGACAAGTAAACTGAAGCATATAGAAAAGACTGTTTATTTGTCATTTCTTGACCTTTCAATTTATGTATCATTTCCCCCAGATCACCGTCTGGAAGTTTGCTAAAAGACTGAAACCAACTGCGCATGTCGAATGCGTGGGCCAATCACAGTATGCATTATCAATGTCTGCAGTTGTTTAGCCAGCGTAAAGTTGATCGTGGTTTGCTCGTTAATGTCACCTGGTCACGGAAGTTTCAGTCCATGTGCTTGTGTTTACATCCGCTTTGCATTCATGTGCTTGTGTTTCACATATAAATACACAACAAACAAAAACACCATTCTTTATTCAATGCTGCTAATAAATTGTAACTTCGCGTAATTCAGTGATATTGTGGAGGTATGTTGGGACAAGTAAATTTCAGATGGGACGAGTAAAATTTTGCAGCACTTGTCCTACAGGACAAGTGGATCTCAAGAGTAAGTGTCATGGCCTGATTTCTGTGGAGAGCAGATTGTAATTATTTGTTTATGTGTTATTCTTGTTTCATAATTGTAATATTGTCATGAAAACAAAATAATAATTTACAACAGTCTATCGCTTTCTAATTGAATAAATCCTTTTTTTATGTTTGTATTTGAAATGATATTCAATACCTAGTTAAAAACTAATGAATGACGTCTCTATCTATTTTGTTTTTGCAGAAATATTTGGAGCATTAGCTGAGCTACATTAATCTGACTATATGTCATTAGAGTGATTGTATTCTAAACATGGAACAGTACAGTATACTTGGAAGAATTGGAGAGGGAGCTTTTGGAATGGTTTTCAAAGCAAAGCACAAAGAAGTAAGTGACTGGTAACAGAAATTATTTTCACATACATATATCAGGGTGTGAAATAAGCACCTGCCCATAACACAAAGAAGTAACTATATATATATATATATATATAGGGTTAAAATCAGGGATTTAATAAATAACTGGGGCCATGGCCCCAAGGGTCCAAAAATGTTCAGGTGCATCAAATATATTTGTAGTGGGGCAAATTATTAACCCAAGAGGTAAGTGTATGAGGGGACAACTGATGAAAAACTGTGCAAATGTCGCATAGGCACAGCCTAGATTTAACCCTGTATATATATATATATATATATATACAAAGGGTTCAAAATAAGCATTAGCCCTGGGCTAATTTAAATACTTGTGGGCTAGTAGAATGTGTGTGTTATTAGCCCACATATTTGGGGATATCTTTGGAAAATATCATGATTAATTGAAGTTTCTGTATACTCACAAGAACCTGGTGCCATTAATGGTCGCAGTTGATTTTCTGGATCACACCGGCACACACACAACAAATTCTCCACTGTTTATATAATGCTGTGATTGGCTGCTTTGTGACCTGTTTACATATTTTGGCCAATAACAAAGTGTCTTATGGAGCAACTAGGGGGCCCACTATTTAAATGTCCAGCCTTTATCAAAATGCTTTATACTTGTACATCGCATCTTGTCTTACACATATTACCATAATTGATTGAGACTGCTGCATTGTTATTTGACCTGTTAGGATTTTGTGACTACCCCCAGATCTTGCTGCACTCATCTGCTCAGTGCTGGCTATACTCACTCCTAACTTTTGAACTGGGCTAGTGAAACTTCACAAAGGCTAATAGATTTCACAGTCCATTATATACAGCGTGTGAAACTAACTTGTAGCCTTACTGGTTAAATATTTTAACACTAGACCTGCTGTGCTGACACTAGACTGAGTGAGTACAAAAGTTACGAAGATTAGACTTCCATGTTAAACAGATAACATTCAAATACAGGCTTTTTGCACTTTGAGCATAAAATTGGCTTCTCGGGTGAAATAAAAAACCACTAATTTACATTTCAAAGCTTTATTTGCTGAAACAGGCAATCCATCATAATAATCCAGGCACAACGTGCTGCTAAATTTTAAGTATCTGCAGTCTGTTTAACTTCATCCTTAATCATTTCATATTCATTGTCCAATCCACGAAGATCATCGCTATCATAATCTATTTCAAAGTTTGGGATTACATCCCCCTCTTTCCGATCTTCCTTCTCTTCATCATGTGTCTCCTCTGCATCTTCATCATGTCCAATTACCTGTTCCTCTACACTCTTACTATGTACTTCATTATCTCTCTTTCATTTTGGCTCACTACCTATGAATCCAGGTCTCCTCTTATATTTGCTGTCCTTTAACAATTCTTGGATTGCAGGATCTGGGTCAAACTTATCAACAACTGGACATGTCAGCTGGATGGTCATCAGATCATTTAGTGCTGTATTTTAAAATCAGTTAAGAGATTAATCAATTGATAAAGAACCTAAATTAACCTACTTACATGTCTGGTGTTACATAGGCAGATTAGATTATAAGTAGACCTAATTAAAAGAAACAAAAAAACTAAATGTAGGTAATATTATATGGTTTATATTCATGTTGGCCTGCTTCAACTTGCCTTATAAAATTAGACTTTATCATGTCCCATTCTGTTAAACCATCATCAATCTTAACATCACTGTTTTCACATATGTCCATGAAGTGGGTTGTAATAACATCAACATCACTGTTTCCAAAATCAATCCTATCATTGTTGTCATGTGATGGCCAAGCAGTAAAATCTGCAGTTCTTGAGGCATCCACAAATCAATGTTTGGTGTCAGCAAACCTTACTTTAAATTCACATATTTATTTTATTTTCTTTGTGTGGAATACATTTATTGAAAAGGTGTAAAAACCGTATAAATATCATAATATGCATATAAATTGACAATGATGTTTTGTTTTGTTGCACAGCCTCTATGTTGGAGTGGTTGAGAAACCTCCTACCCCACCACCACTCACAGGGGAGCAGTACAGAAAGATGGAGTTGAAATACCCTGAGAGTGTTATGTCCTCAGGGAGTCTTTAACGTCCCCCTTTATTTTTAATAATTCAGTGGAAATGGCAGTGCCATTTAACCTGGTCAGCCACCCACGATGTTGTGACCTGAAAAATTACTCCCTGGAAAAGTTTTGACCTGTTGCTGGGATCGAACCTGTGACCCTTGGCACCAAGTGCTGGGTGCTTAACCGCTAGGCCACCGGAGCTCACTTAGCTGACAATGATTCAATACACTGTCACATATGCATACACGTGTATGCGGAGGTTGTCTCTGGGCAGCATTGAATATCTTTATATGGAATCGTCATTGATATTCATTGATATTCGGTACTATCCTACCTTTGTCCAATCAAATGTGTGCCATTCGGTGTGCATGAAAACCCGGACTTAATGACATCTTTATTTATTGATTTTATTTATTTGGCAACATTCAAGTGTAGTATCAAAAAGATTAACACAATGCTTGTATATGCACATAGCTATAAGTTACCAATTTTTCAGTGTGATTTGAAAGTTCATTTGCGCTTCTTTTTTTGTATTCTGCTTGAGATCTACTTAATGGTTTGTCAACTTTAAATTTTGGTATACTTGGGTCCTTCACTCCTTTTACAAATTGTCACATTTTTAACAAACACACATACTGGGAAAACATGACAATAATAGACCGAATGTAGGAGCCGATAAATGTCTTACTGAAAAGCTGTATTTAGGCTATTTACCACCTATGTTTATTTATACATTAAGGGTATTTGATCTCCAGATCATAATTTTGCATTTAATAGGAATGGCATAGACTTCATCCAATAGATATATGCCACTAAACTAAGTAACATTCAGCGAGATTTGAATGGCTGTCATGGTCCGGCCTGTCTTGTTCAAACTTATTTTTGTAGAACCTTTGACATCTAACATGACATGTAAATAGATAAAATCAATGATCACATAGATTATAATTCAATGGGTGATTCCTATTACTGTAACATTGGTATTTATGCATGATATCTTGTATTGAAAGTGAACTGTTATATTATCTGAATAACCCATTTGTGCAATGTTCATGCAATGTCTGCTACATATCAACGGTTTTAATACTCTAATGTAATAAAAACATTATTTAATAATATACAGGTGATACATATGATTGGTTGCCAGTTATAAGTACAAATAATATTTCCAAAACTGTATGTACATTAAATGTTTAAAAATCTTCATTAAAATCAATTTTCATTCAGCTAAAAGTTTAATTTTAAAATCATTTATTTAATCCATTGAAACCCATGCTAAAAAATCCCCTATTTATCAACATGAATAACAAAAGCTTGGTTATGTCATTCATCTGGAAAAATGGGTCCGCTTAATCATTGAGTTATATCCTGATAAGTATTGTGTTAAATCCTTTGGAAAGACACAATCGTTCAGCTGAAATACTAGTCTTAGTCTCCATGTAATATGAAATAATTTGTTGAAAGATTTCCAGTTTTTACCATTAGTGAAAAGTTGCCATCCCCTGTTAACAGTAAGCACCATAGCTGTTTCTAACCCAAGACCGCAGTAGGTAACCGATGCAATGCATTTTGCCTGGATCGGTCGTTTGAAAGAGAGAAAAACTTTTGTCTTCGCTCGGAAGGCTTATTTACATATTTAGATACGTTGCAGAACATTGGTCATTTGGGAAGGCGTGAATGTCAATTGTGATGTTGCTAGGTTACCCCGATTTGATTCATAGCTGAAAGGCATGTGTCTGAGATTTGACGGAACATTGCCAGTGAAGTTATTTGTGTGTTAATAAACAGATCATGCACCTGATTATTTGTTGGATAGCTGTTAGAATTAGCTTGTTTTTATTGTTTTTCCATTAAAATGGACACTAGAATGACAGGTCAAGTACTGTGGCACTGATACTAGACCGGACCTTGAAACACTGGTCCCGGTCGAGTAGTCGAGCATTAATGTCGCACACTTTATATATATATATATATATATATATATATATCAGGGTTTGAAATAAGCAAACAGATAAATATTATTGGTCTTTATTTGATACATTATCTTAGATATGAGGATAGTTCTGTTTATAAGAAACAAACTGTTATTGACAAATGACAAATATCAAGATGGGGCAGTTTAATCCTACTGAAACTATGTGTAATTATATAACAAGAAGGTGTTGAGTCCTCAACAGTAATTAGCACAAATTATGAGAAATAAAGATGATGATAATTTAAATGAGGCTTCACATGAGGTAATTTCTTTTATTAGCATATAAATGTTGATTAAACACACTGAAAATATCTGAACTGCCACAATCTTGTTGAGCTTGTATGAATATACCAGCCCAATTTATTGGTAAAGGCTGTGAGCTTATTTCATACTCTCTCTCCCTCTCTCTTTCTCTCTCTATAGAGTGGTGAAGTGGTAGCACTGAAAAAGGTTCCATTGAAGAAGTTAGATGATGGTATACCAAGCAATGCACTCAGGTGAGCAACATGATTTATGCTGCTTGATAACAGATGTGTTACATGTACAATAATGGCAGTTAACTGAAATATGTCACTGATTAACAAAATGTTGTATAAGAACCCTGTACTTTTACAGAGAGATCAAGGCATTGCAAGAAATTGAAGAAAATGAATATGTAAGTAACTATAGGATGAGAAACCAGTATGTGTTTTTATTTACTTATTGCTTTTCTAAGCACACAATATATCAGAGAGAGAAATAAATACTGCATTCTTATAAGATGTGACAGTGACAATGGAATATGTAGATATTGTGCTCAGGCCAAAATATTTGTCACTGAAGTTATTTTTCCTGTTAATGATTCCATAAATCAATTCATGCAATGAATTATAAGGTTTGTAGCTAAGGTATTTAATCTACACATCTAATTTTAAGAATTGTTAACAGACAACAAAAAAGGAAATACTACATCTAAGTGTTTCTAACGTTTTCATATATATTATTATAGTAGTAAATATATAGCCATATATTCAGCACCTTAGCTCAGATAGATGTACACCAACTTAAGTTTGTTTACAATTTTAATCATATATGTAAGAAATGAGAAAATATTTACTCTGCAGTGGATAATCAGAATGAATAATTTGTGAGCATACTATATTTTTTAGATTGTGAAGTTGCGTGATGTGTTTCCACACGGCACAGGATTTGTGCTCGTCTTCCAGTATATGTTATCTGATCTGGCTGAAGTGTTACGAAATGCTGACCGTCCTCTGACTGAATCTCAGATTAAAAGCTACACAATAATGCTGCTGAAGGGGGTTGCTTTCATCCATGCAAATAACATTATGCACAGGGTAAGATTAGCATAACATAGTGTCTGTGCTTTGTTTGTGTATTATGTAAGGTTTATATTAATTATAAACTAATGGCAATTCATATTTGTGCAATTCATATTTCAGTTACTTTGTATGGTAAAATGTCTGAGAGTGCTTTATTAAGTTGTAATAATGTTTTTTTATATGTTGTAACTGATTTTTTTAATAGTAAAAGCATATGGTTGCGATGTGATGTGATATGTATGTTGGCAAAGTGACTCATTGATAATTTGCTTTGCTATATGTTCATATTATTTTGCAATAATTTAAATAATTAATAACTGATAATTGTACCACTTATTTTTAAAGCTGTGACCAAGAACTAAAGTTAGTTAAAACTGTACATCATTCACTGATGTTGCTCTAAATTGAGCTGATTTGTGCTGTTATCCAACAAGAAAAACCCTTTATGTATTATGTTGACTATGAAGTAAACAATCTCCCTAAGTCTACCCTTACTGAGCTTTTTAGGTTAAGGAAAAACTCCTATTTAAATACCGACTGATGATAATAATAATAGTCAAGTAAACTTATCCCTGAAAATTTTGAAATGGTAATAGATCAAGATTATTTATTCACGTTCATAACAGCAATTTTGAACAGATTTTAAACTTTACAAAGAGAATGCAATAAATTCCAATTTCCTCAGGCAACCTGTTCTACAAAGTGTAGGCTGCTAAACGCAGTCTCTCATTTATTACATCTCCATGACAAACCTTATCCATAAGTAAACTATCACCTCTGTTCTGTCTCTCTGATAGGATCTGAAACCAGCTAACCTCCTTATCAGTTATACTGGACAGCTGAAGATAGCAGATTTTGGATTGGCTCGAGTCTTCCAGAATGACGGCAATAGGTTATACAGTCACCAGGTGGCCACACGGTATGCGAGGATACTTAGCAAATATGCTAGATTTGTTTTTATCATGTTGTGTATCTGTCCGGGGCTGTCAAGATTGAATTTCTTTGGATTTGTCTAAATTTAGAGCGAGAAAATGTCAGCTTTGTTGTTGAACAAAATGTGTTATTCTTATTTTATGAATATCGTCAAGGTGGTACAGGGCTCCAGAGTTGTTGTATGGTGCAAGGAAATATGACCAGGGAGTCGACCTCTGGTAAGTAAAATTATTACATTAACAGCGATTAGTAGGATGTGAGGCATCTCAGAATTCTACTAACTGATTGTTGTTGTCAGTCCATTTACATAAATGTGACAGCTCAGTAGATGCTTCTTGTTACAAGAGTACAAAACGAACGTCTTAAGGAATTTCACTATATATGGTTTTCTTTAGCAGTTTCAGTAACACATGAGGCTGTTTGGACAAAGCATCTTGTAATATTTATAAATATGGTTTTCTTCTAAAATTACATATTTCGCCGACCCTGTATAACATTGTTATAACCGGGTAATAGAAATAGCTTGTATTAAGTGATATCAGATTTCAGGAGCATCTGGTGTGTGACTAGTTGTAGTCAATTGACCAGCACTTTGAACTGAATTATTTCATTTCTGGTTGATCAATTTTCACATTTTGATATCGTTTATAAGAATATATTTGTGTTAGTCCAAAACGTTTTAGTTGAATTCCTTTAAGGTTTTTATTAGGTAGTTCTGTAATGTCAGAGCACATAATAATGCCATTTACACGGATACCATTGAACAGCTATTATGTACAGCTGTGATGTACAAGCTTAATTTGGGATCAGTGTATATGGGTTAGTTGTCTTACACTTACACATGTTTTTTTCACCAGCTAAAAATAGTTTTAGAGCAAACAAGAAATAATGCAGGAATAATGGCGTCTTCTTTTTAACGATTTTTACTTGCACTCAAAATTCTGATTATTTGATTACTATAATTATTATAGATCAAAATTCAGATTATTTGATTACTAATTATAGATATAACAATTTTGACAAATGACTTTAAATATTAAATACTGAACACAAATTGGCAGAACAATGTAGACCTTTCCAAACTCAGAGTAATTTCAGCAGTTTTCAAAAAAAATAGTGGTACTGTTTTTTTCTATCACATGTTATTGTTTTTAGTTCAGTAAGAACCGAAAAGGAATATGTCAGATTCCTGAAAAACATCGGCTCTTTTGTAAACATTCCATTAAACGTTTGTTATGTAACATTTTCTTTTGTATATTAATGTGATAATCCTAAATCAAAACTCCTGTAAGAATTTTAGTCCGATGTGCTCATTCATTTCTCATAAATATGCTTATTTTTATTTACTCTACATCCAGAACATTCTTGTTTCGTCATGATTTTGATCAGTGTGAACAAACAATTTTAATTGCCATGTAAAATTTGTGTGTGTGTGCAGATGGTACAGGTTCTTGTATAAGTTTATACATTGCCTTACTTTTCTTTAATTACTCTCCATCTCATCCCTATATGCAGAACAGTCAGGTCATAACACAATGAGCATCTGCCGAAAATGAAAATAAATTGGTATCATGTGTTAAATGTAAAATTTGTGATTTTGTATAAACCCTTGCGTAAACTAAATGTATTGTGCAATATATCTGAATTGTGAGAATGAAAAGACAGTGTTCTGAAAAAAAACCTTATTCACTCCCATGTTTACTGTAAGATGTGAGAGTTTCTTTACTGGAACGTAGTTAACTGTTTTAATATATATATATATATATATATATATAAAAGCAAATTTAGAGATGAGTTTTGAAACATTTCCTGGAAGTCCAGACTGGTATTCTGCATGATTTGTTTTGTGGGTACATTATTCCATAGCAAGGCAGCCATATTTTGTGGTTCTATAACAATAGTAATGGGGTAGGTATTACAAAACAGCAAGCATCTTCGTAAAGACATCTAAGTGTCTGATCATTCTCCTTAGACAGGGATGACCAATCACCGTATGTCATCAATCTCTGCATCAGGTTTTTAGATGCCAAACTACCAATGAAGTTGGAAGTCCTTGCACCTTCAGTCTGTACAGATTTAGACAATTGGGTACCTCCGATGGCATTCTGTGCTGATATGTTTTTGAGTTGAGATGGTGCCAATTTCTAGAAAGGGGGGGGGTTCCCTGTACAGTCCACTACAGACAAGCTTGACGATTTTGAGTCTCTTTTTGAGGCTTGCTCAATCTTCAACCCTCCTTGACTTTACTGATCCCCTTATTTTGAATCAGAAATCAATCTCATTAACCAATATGATGAGGTCTTAAAGTGTCATGGTGTAGAACAATTTCTTTGATGTTTTTTTCTATCTCTCAATATATTTCTCACAAATTCTATTAAATGCATCAAATGTTATTAGGTTAAAGACTTGAGCGAGTTATTTTTTTCATGAGTTGAATTAACGGTTACCATTGTCCAAATAGTTCCTTATGTACTAGAAGTATGTGGGAAAATAAATTATATTAATGTTGATAGGACTTAGATCTTATTGCCCCTCCACTTTTAGAAATTAAATAGATCCTGTTGGGTCCATATTTTTACCTTGGACATAGGACCCACACCCAAATTATGACCGCAGCCAAGTTACAGATAAAGCTGTCCTTGAATTAATGCATTCATTGGTGCCGGCAGGTCTGATTGGTTTTTCATCCAACACTGAGACTAGATAGACCACTCACTCACTCACACATCACTAGCGTCCAACTATAGTAGAAGTTTTTTTAAATACAGACAAAACCAACAAACTCTAGTAGAGATATTTTTATTATCTACTCTCATCAGTGTGGTTAATATTGTCCAATGATTATACACAAATTAAAACCAAAAACACATTCACTTCTATGTGGTAGACCAGATACACATATATATATGTGATACTTTAAAATGTTACAAATAAAGAATTTGGCTATAAATAATCACTTCAAAGTCATAAAGTTTCTCTTGTATATGTGATTTATGCGTGTTTTGACATGAATCGGACATACTGGTCCAAAAAAATGTCTTGATGTAAATATATTATTGTATATAGATTTCTTTGTTATTATTGTGTTTACATTGCATTGCTTTTAGCTTCTTTTGTGTCAATTTAATTATTTCAATCCCTTTTATTATGACGCAGGTGAAGTAGCAGAGTGATGTAACGTAAAAGTGAATTTGACATAGATGTCAAATTCACTTTTACGTCACTTTGGTCTATAGACCACAATGACATAAAGTGGGGTATTACTCTATGTAATTAAATATATATATATATATATATATATATATATAGCTAATCGAAAATACAAATTAAGTCAGAATAGTAAATAAAACCATAAGTGACACTTAGTGAGATAAAGTTATGCTGTGATGCCAAGCCTCAAACTAAATTAATAAATGTAAAAATGTGTAATTAAAAAACACGAAGAAATACATAGTACATAATCATGAAGCATTTGTGTTGGCAGTATAAAATTGTGAACATATCCAACAATGAAGAAAGAAACTTTTATAAATAAACATTCAGTGAAAACACTGAAAACCTTTGGTGGGAAAATAATGCTTGTTGTGCAATCAGACACACAGGTTTGTAAATTCAGGGTCAACCAAAACGGGAACTCAGTTGATATATTATTTAAATGGCAAATCAATCAAGGGTTTGATGGTTAGTAAATGTCGTTAAATGTACAAAGTAGTTATGCAAGAAGATCAATATACGTTTGATCAAATGAAATAACAGTTTAGATGTACACAAACTGTTAGTATCAATTAGTGTTGACTGGTTGGATAAACAACTGCTGTTAGTTTTAACTTCCAGAAACAAGAATATTGGCATACATGGCAATGCACTAATGATGATCTTTGCTTATTTTGATAATGCCCAGTTTATTTGGCTAATTTAGAAATACTAGAAAACTGTATAAATGGTGGGTCAGCCAACTGGCCTGACTGCACAGTTAACTCGACTTGTACAGATTTACGGCCATATTAACAATGTTCAGCAAAAAGAATCATTGACATTAGGTGACCAGAATAATGAGGTAGCTGCTAACTTCGATTTCACAGCAGAGATATGGTTGCAGAAATAATAATTCCATAGGTGGAATGTATACATCAGTACGTGCAAGATAAATAACAAGAAGACCGTTGGTAAAGGCAGGAACTAACCTGAACACCACTGTTTGTGCTAATTATTGTCAAGATTTGCATGAAGACTACACACTTAGTTGATGACACCAAGATAATAATAGTTTGTCATCACTTCCCAGATGTTTGCAGATATCATCTCTATTTTGAAGTTATAATATCAGATATAGTTGAGAGTCAAACGACAGTTTCCTTAGACTACTATTATAAACAGACTCTCTACAATCGGAGTAGTGCGTTTGTCGGTTGAAATTCATATATATAAATTATGAGACTTCTATTAACGGATTAACAGGAGAAGGCAGTATTTCACTCCACCCCGACCGTACCAAATATCTCCCCTTTTGTTCTTTCCGGAAATAATCTTCCGTATACCAGAAAACTAAAATTGTTTCCTGACTAACCCATCAAATACAAATATCTGTGATGATTTAATATCTAGGATCATAAATGGTTAGTATAAATGTGTTATAGCCTACCCATTATGGACAACATCCAATTTTGACTGGCTCTCATATGGTAACATTATCGATGTTGCACTACACCGCTGACTACTTGTACAACTTCATAACACAGTCAACCACCGACTACATAAAAATGACTATCAATGACTTACACATACCACGGGTAACGAGTAATTGCTCGGTGAACACACATACGCTGGAATGCCTCGGGTTAACTAAAACAATGGGAAGATCTATTCAGTGCATGAATCAATCATTTCAACTAAATGATAGTGTTGTTCCGTGTGGCTTATGGCTGAGTGACCAATGATGAAAGGGACACTCCTGAATACCTAATGAGCACATCAGCAGGCATAATATGACAATGAGCTAATTAAAATTTATGCTGACAGCATGTTACACACACACCAGGGTTGGGGCCGATGTACTCCTATACTCATTGTACACAATTTGAAGTACTCAGATGTACTCATAAGAGGAAGTACTCACTACTTGTACTCGAGTACATTCATAAAGTACTCGTACTTTCACCATAAACAGAATATTGTTTTCAATTTATTTCCATTTGTCTTTATAGTCATTTTCCTCCCAAAATGAATTTAGAATTCATTCCATAGAAATTGGTCAGTTATCATTTTAAACCAGAATCGCTGTGAATTAGGTCACTTTTATTTGAAACATGAAGTATGAATGTTATCCCATGTATTAACATTAATGTGAACTTAACTAAAACCACTACTGTCATTATGCACATGTTTATGACAATTATTTTGCAATTTCTGTCTACCTGAATGCTAGTGACTACCTTTTGAAAGACTGATGTTCATCAGATGCAATAATAAGTACCTGAATTAACTGTTTACATTTTTATGGGCATTATTATTATTATAGTTATATGTATGTTTGGTGTTTTGGACATAAGCATGACATTTAATTATTCCTAAATAGCTGGCATGTTATTCTTTTCATTTAACCATGTTCAACATATTATGCAGGGTGCATAACATATTGAACATGGTTAAATAAAAGAATAAAATAAAGATTGAAATATATGTTTGCATTGTTGAAAACTTTTACTGGAGGGGTGATCTAATGTTATTGATATCTGCATGTGTCAATGTAGATCTAGATCCACACCACATCCATAACCCAGATTGAAGTGATATACTACAAACCCTGTGGGAGTGAAGTGATAACATGTCAGTGAATACTAAAAATACTGGATGGAAAAGAATAAGCCTTGGCTTGAAAAACATACCTTTTGATATATAGCTATATAATTTCTGATTCCCCCCCCACACACACACCCACCCACCAGATACATTAAAATATATAATTATGCAACAGATACACAAACAAGATAAGTTTAATTATGTGATGATGACACACACTCACACTCTCTACAATAGTCTAAACATGATTAATGCTGTATGATAGGTGCCACTTTATGACACATCTCCTTAATAACTGACTTTAACAATGAGTGGACAACGCCAGTCGGTATTTTTGTATAACCATTTGGTACCTCGTTGTGTGGATCCTCATTGGACCACTTTTTGTAGATCAGGTTGCGCCACTTACTGATGGCATAGAAGTGGTCGAAGGCAGCAGACCAGTAGTTTGGTATCATCTCGATCACAGCAGCGTGTGCCGGCAAAAACAGAGAATGTGTCAGACCCGCCCCATGCATGCCAATCAGGATGTCGGTGCTGACTATCGCCGAGAGCTGTTTTCGCATGTCGAACATGTCGATCTGCATCCCGCGGATCCTATATGTAGGATATTTCTCCTGAACTGACTTCATCAGCTCCTTCTCATTGTATATCTTGCGTGATATGGTACCTGTTGGATTCCTGGGGTGGGCCACGTAGTCCCTGCGCCATATGAACAACACATTCAGCTCAGCACAGTTCAGCTCCGATTCACCACTAATGTCGAAGGACATCAAAAAGAAGTTCCTGAATTCTTCTATCAGTGGCATACCTGGACCATAATGGTCCAACATTGGACTGTTATAACCCAGTATGTTCCACACCATGTTTGAAAAAAGCGTCCTCTTGGGTAGCACAGAGATCCTTCGCGTCGTGTTAAACAGGATGTGCCATGTGGAATCCAATGAGCCTTGTGGATGTGCATCAAATAACACAATATTGGTCTCCCACTGCGTCTTGTTGAAGAACTGCATCATAAGGAAGGCATTGTACCAATCTGACATAGTGTGATATATATTGACATATTCATATCGAACGATTGCAATCACAAATTCATTCTGTACAAAATCAACATTGTCAGGGTGCATGTCTCTTGACTGGAGACTGTACAACCAGTCATTCATGTGGTTGTTATTGTTGAAATAATATGACGGCCTGCCATTTTTGCACTTCTGTTCAAAAGCACCCTCATCATAACTAAAATACTCTGCTTCTTCGGGTTGATTAATGACATCTTGTAGTTTTTCACCACCTGTACGTTCACTTATTATTAATCCTTTGTCAACAATGACATTTCTCAAATGGGCAAATTCGTTGAAATAACCAATGAACTGCCCATCGCAGAAATTATCTGTATACGTGCGCCAAACTTTGAACTGTTCCGGTGGATCACCCTGGTTATAATACAAACTCCTACTCCAGACCGGTTTGAATTTGAGATGGGATTTCTTTTTCCGTCTCCTCTGATTTCTACCTGACAACCTGGCCCACTCGGTATCCTGGAGCTTGTCCAGCGAAATCCTCTGATGCACAGTACCAACAAGATTTGTGACTGCTCCCTCTGCTACATGCGCAATTCTCACATCATTACCAACTGCAGCCAGTGTGCTATGAGAATGACCAAATATACTGTCACTGTCTATTTGTAAATGATCATTCTTCCATACGAGTGCTATCTCCTTGTCAGGACTAACAAATGTTGATTTCTGACCATCACCAACCAGCCATTTGCTATTCGACTTAGGAACCAGCCGG
Organism: Paralvinella palmiformis; assembly: GCA_025642065.1. NCBI lineage: Eukaryota > Metazoa > Annelida > Polychaeta > Terebellida > Alvinellidae > Paralvinella > Paralvinella palmiformis. The sequence goes on along the minus strand of JAODUP010000076.1, from coordinate 593,774 downwards.
TACTTGATCTGAAGTTTTCCATCAGGTGAATACTCAAATGATGCATCCTGAAATATCACAGCAAGCGCAATCAGCACAGATAGCAGCAGGAAAAGTGGAAGGACTATTTTATTTCTCCAGCATATTTTGTAGATGAATCGATGAACAGTCATGTTCCTTTGCTGTGATGATACTCAGTGATAAGTCCAAATTAAGGATATCCTGCAATGAGACAGTATAACTACAGTATAGAATATTTATAGTGTTCTAACTTCTATGTATTATATTTATAAGCTATGCGGAGGTTGGTCATAATAAGGCGTATTGATCCTGGTACTGGTTCACCTTAAATTCATTACTGCATCATCCTATTGTTTATTCTATGCACCAGCTGCAAACAAACGAACACCAACTCAGGTGTCACTTGCGCAATGATTTCCTGAATTGATTTTGAAAATATTCTTATTCAGCACTCGTAAGATAATGATATTGTTTTTAAGAAACCTGTATTTTAAATTATTCTTTTTAATTAAACTGCCAACTATCTAATTTATCATGCTGCACTGATTCTAATAGGTGCTACTTTTAAATCGTGGCCAGAAGACATACCATAGATATAATCTGTTAATACTGATGAGTCAAGTGGTCCTTCACTGTTGGTCATAAACAAATTGTTACCAAACAGTGCTCAGATCTAACAACTGTAATAAATTAATAAACTAGCCATGCAGTCTACACAGTGTTTATATATTTTAGTATGAACTAAAACAACTTGTAGTCTTGGTTATTATACATCACTGAATTATGAATGTAAAACAACTAACTGGCCACCAAGAAAGTCAGCTGCTAAATTGATTCTAATGCTGGAAGTATTCGGCAACCATTTAATCAAAACAGCCAGCTAAGCGTGTCAGTGACTTTGGTGACCTGAGCATGCTGAAGTGATGTACATAGTGAAACATGTTCTCAGTCGTAGACGTTTCTACTTTACATTGTGCCATGGTCATTCTTTTCACCATTTAATTGTACCCGGAGAATGCCAAATGAGACAGTTGCATAAAGAGTACTGTGATGAGTTTCAACATCGTGTCCACTTACAAATGCAAGCGGTAAAGCTTCGTGCAGAAGCCGTGGTTGGGCCATATTAAGAGTGAAATCAGCTCAGAATATCAACCCAGCATGGGCTTTGCAGTCCAGATATTTTTCTAGCTGCTGGCTTCAGTGATTGGTTGAACAGATTACAAAATTATCAGTCACTACCTTTCTGCCAACGTCCTCAGTGAAAGTTATCACCAAATTATAACCAAACTCAGTATTATCAACTGGTCTGTACTGTCATCACTTGCTCAATGATTATCCAGGCTCACTGCTGCCAGGGGATCCAACAGTATCCTGACTAATTTACTGTTCCAAAACTAGATGGTCATAGCAGGATGAAACTGTTTACCCCATTATTTACTTATACTAAATCTAAGAATCATCAAAAACATGTTATCAATGAGACCATACTTGCAATTTTGGCAACCCTCCCAAAATAAAATACACCTATGCCTCGGGCTAGCTTCATATGACAATTACCATACTGGGAAAGGATTTTACCAACTTTGGTGATCATTTCACTTTTACTACATTTTTACTTTAGATTAGCAGTGGAGATTAGCCAACCAAAACTTTTAAATCTAGATATTAAAAGGAAACCACGTATTTGTCATAAATTATGCTCCACGTCTAATATGGACCAAAAGTTATTTTATTAAGGCATCTAGGATTAATAAGGTTAATAACTGTGGTTTTGTTTGCATTGATTAAATTAGTAGTATATTTTCATACTTTATTAAGGAATAAAATATTATAAATATAATAGTATATTTAATAAAAGTACCTGCTGCCTTTGATTTGCTTTTATTTCTTCTCTTCGAGCATAGCATCCCCAAAGCCTATCACAGACCGCAGAAATGTTGGCTATTTGACCTTGCCATTAATGGGTTAATTACTGAGAGCAAGTAACATGGCTTTCATTTGAATACCTAATGGTTCATGATACAGATGGCAGCTGTTAAGAGTAAAAGTTGGTTATTAAAAACTGACATATATAATGAAGTAGCTGCTTAACTGGCCTAGTTAAGTTCCCATTTACTTTCACAATAAATAAACTCACACATTAGATTGAGATAGTGTGGGTTTGTTATCTTGATCTGATGTTGGGCTCAAGTTGGAGTTGTCAGTTTGCAATAATTACATGGCGAGCAAATACTCTCTAACCCTTTGGATATCTGGGTAGTTTTCATATTAATTAATCCTTTTACGTACAGTTTTCAATCACAAAAATAAGAATCGTTAATCACAACACTGAATCTTGATTTAATATCCACATATCAACACCACTGATAAATGCAAGAAAACATGTGAAATGATCAGGGATAATTTGTGTATTGTTCATTATGTAAAATATATATATATTTATACCTAATTGGGATATTCAAATCTGTCCGTTTTATAAAACAGCTCTACTGGTAATTATACCTATTAATATATACTGTATAATATATAGGATGTAATCAATATGGGCTGCAGTTGACATGGACAATAATTAACAACATTCATTGACCATTATACTAAGTGATAATCAGGCATGGGGGTAATTTTAATCGATTACATAATCTCAAGTAATGATTACTTTCACGATTACAGAAGGTTTTACGCAAGCTTTGAGAAAGCAATATTGTGACTTCAACTCCATCCCAACCTGGAGTGAGTTTATTAACAGTATTGCTTGTATATATTATAATTATCCTATATATTATATAGAACTTACCTGACCGTTACACCATACATTATGTGTGTTTTTGCTGAATGTAATGGAATGTTAGTGCAGTAGTGTGCTTGTGAATATGGGGTGTTTATTGGTATCATACGTCTGTCCAGCTGTGATCATGTTGTAAAGGCAGCCAATAGTTCAGATAGTAGCAATTACAGCTAGACACAGGTGGTGATTTAATTAGTGGTGTTCTCTGTTCTGTGCTATAATGCATTGTATGATTGTATTTCTCTGGGAAAACTATCTGGTTGTGGATGTAATTGCAATAGCTTACATAAATTATTAATCACGTAGTTGTAATAATTGTATTCTGAACTGAAGTAACCATAATCGATTATGATAGTCCTATAATTGCCACATATCACAATTATTTAGCCCATTTCAGTAAAATTACTACCGTACAAGACATGCAGTAATTATACAGGACCATTCAACATGAGTGAACACTCAACCAAATTACTGCTTGTATAAATATTAGGCTGTTGTTACGTATCCGAGCATCAGAAATTATCGGAATGGTGTTCGTTGATGATAAAGGTCCGAGCACTCTACGCGTGTGCATCAAGTTTGGGTGTTTCCTGTGCTCGAATGCAGAACAGCAAGTCGAGCATCGGAATCGTGTTCGTTGGTGATAAAGATCCGAGCATTCAGCATCAGAGCCATGTATCATCAATATTATTATAAATCTTAGCAATTTCATGATCATTTTTCATCTACTCGCATCGGTGACTGGAGCGTAGTTGTAATTACTGCTACTAGCGTTTAATGAAGATATTAGATTATGTCTATTAATAGACATTATAATCAGATTAAAAAGAAAATCTGACATTCATAATTATAAGAAATGCATAACTTTATGGTTCCCGCACCCAAGGAAATATTATTTTCTACACTATTTATTCACTTTTTTATTTATTTGGGTTGTTTTTTTCTCCAAAGGTAGTATTTTTTCTGTGAGATTAATGTCAAATTCAAAGACATTTCCGGGACTGGGAATATTAATTTGCTATATTCCATGTTGTCTAGTACACCTGGGAACCCCGATTATTTGTAAAGCCGCACGGCTGTTCTGTTGGTCGTCTATTTCTTTGATTTTCGTTTGTACCTCTTCAAAACTATTTTCTACTTTCAACCCAAATATAACTACTACATGCCCAGCCGCCATATTTGAGCGGAAGTAATAGCAATCGAGGAAATATTAATTCTTCAATTGATATCATTTAGTCTTTAGATTGCAGCACAGCCAGCTGTCGAACTCGAAGTTAATTAAAAACAGTCGATCTATTCACTATTCGTCTATTGTATTACTATATTCTATTATAACTAACAGTATACCCTGTGAGGCTGTGGCTATAGTATATACGTGTACAGTGCTAGACTCAATACTCAATGATAGAGTCTACTATTCTAGATCTAGGGTAAAGTAGCCCTCTAGCGGAGTCTAGGCTCTAGACCTCTAGATCTAAGTCTAAACAGTAAACTAAACTCTCTAGATCGGTGGACCAACCTAACTAAACTAGATCTACTCGGTCTACGGTCGTATTGAATGTCGAAAAACCTTTAATTATGACAACGATCATTAACAGATTCCATACGCTGTCTTTAACTGTCGATAATGCACATTAAGAAACATTCTAACTTACATCTCTCGTCAATATTGGAGTCTTGCTGACAAAACAACCGCACAAACAGTTTCTCTCACACAAACGCTATTTCGTTCCCGGTTCGCTCCGCCACATCGTTAGTTCACACCATTGACAATGGTTCGCCCCAACCGGAGCGTCCCACCTTACAATCGTACCTCGACGTTATTTAAATATTCTTCACAATAAATAAATGTTGTTTTATTTTTCAGGGCAGTCGGCTGTATATTTGGTGAATTACTCAATAATTCGCCCATCTTTCCAGTAAGTGACTATTTATATGCATTACGGTGTATTAAAAGTGATCGATAATAATTATTAAAATAGTATAATAATAATAATTATTATTATTATGAATGCAAATAACAAATTTGATTATTAAATGCCTAGATCTATGGTTCATTACATAATTGTATCTACAACAAGTCTATCCTATGTATTCTAAATACATAAAAACTAGATATTAATTTTTTTAAATTGGTAAATGCATATTTTCAAATTTACATGTATATCTGTATTGTAATATTGGTAATATTTTGATTATAAGGTTCTACCTCATTATGTTACTGTTTCATCCCTATTACTAGAATAAGTTGTAAGTCACCTTGTAATCTATGTTTTACCCAATTATTGTTATTATTATTTATACTTCACGGCTGTTTAGTCTACACTGTGTACAAAAGTAGCTATAAAAATGCCAACATATTTCATGATTTACAGGAGATCTTCATTTGTTTTAATGTAAAATTCTCTCTGTATCAGCTTCGTATTATATTAGAATAAACTTACTGGTAAACAGTTCCTGCCATTATGAAGATGGTTTGCTTCCTGTTTGATTAACTTGATGTAATTATATAACATTACAGGTTTTTAGGTTAATGCCAAATTCCTAATATTTTTAGTTTATTTAGTTCTGCTTGTAGAGCTGAGTGAGTAGAGGGGTAGACTAAAATGTACAATGCTAGTAATTTGAGTTGGCCAACTCCGAGTTAATCTGTTACTGGATGAATCAGTTATAAATCAGTACTTGGCTCAGCAAAATAGATCATCATAATGTTCAACTATAATGAAATGGCAACAGTAAATTAAGAACCACCAGATATCACATTTCAGCTATGGGGAGTTAAACTTCACGAATTATTTAGACTATAGTATACCGAGATTTGTGAGAGAAAAAATACACATACTGTTACTTATGTGGGTTGTTTTTGGTCCACAAGTGATGGGAAGGTGTTCTTCCAGCAGGACAAACTTTGATAATTGGGCATCTTAGATAGTATTTGTTGACATTGAGGGCTGTTGTCTCATTAAATTAAAAATAGTTCTTCGTTAAACACTGTAAAGAAAAAAAAACATTCTGTAAGTGACCGCACTGAGTGTATTTGATCTCCATCATTCTGTACTGTTCCTTTCTCAGTTGTGAAGTAGAATATAGTTGCAGGTACTCATTAAATGGGCTACAATGGAAATATAAGTGTTACAGTTTTCCGATGTTTTCATGGTCATAGACTATGAAATGAAATAAACCAAGTCAAAATAGTGCAAAAGCTATAAATGTATAATATATAGTATAGTATAACTTTAAGTGTATTATAATGTAGTAAAGTAATAAAAATATTATAGTATATATAGTATAGTATAGTATAGTATAGTATAGTATAGTATAGTATAGTATAGTATAGTATAGTATAGTATAGTATAGTATAGTATAGTATAGTATAGTATAACTTAAGTGTATTATAATGTAGTAAAGTAATAAAATTTGTATAGTATAGTATAGTATAGTATAGTATAGTATAGTATAGTATAGTATAGTATAGTATAGTATAGTATA
>JAODUP010000076.1:520000-580000 GCA_025642065.1 Paralvinella palmiformis | reverse complement strand
CGTGGGTATATCTGAAGGTTGTTTCATCTTTGACTTCGCTTCATTACTTTTGGAGGTCGCTCGGCCCATTTAGTCTACCAAGTGCATTAAAGTGGCCGTAAAACATTAATCATCATCATCATGTCAATATATTATCTAGATGCGTGATTTAATCCAGCTAGATCTAGTCACAAAGTCGTCACAAGACAGTTTGAGGCACAGGAAATTGTTGGTTTTTGTTTCACAAAACGAATGCATAAAAACAATGTATCAGTAAAGCTGTTGCGTGTTATGCTCACTGAAAACAAATTTATTATATTTACCAGCCACCCCCCCCCCCTCCACCAAAAAGACATAATACGGCCATTTCATTTATACCAAGTTCATAACATGACGAGACCACATAATCTAACATCCACTTAAGCTGGAAATTATATCTGAGACAGCAACTATGTTGGTATTATTTAACACCAATATAGTTGTTGTCTGAGATAAAATTTCCAGCTTGTGAATAAATGCACGTGAAGCGGTATTTCGTTTGGTAACATGGCAGTACTGTCATGAGATTTGTTGCCATGATTCGTCATTCTAACAGGATTAGAGCGATTGCATCGTGTCAGCTACACACAAATACAACAAAATTTTGATTGACTTTACTAAATTATGTTGTGGTTATATTATCACGTTCTCAAATGGAGAAAATATGTGACAAAAAAAATGGCCCAGTAAAAAGTCGTATCAAGTCCCACCTGCCCCATCACTAATGCTATCGATGCTTGGTACACTTATAACCCGGTTCACGTCCTTGAATCACAGATACGGCGTTATAATGGAGTCAAACTATATATATATATATATATATATATATATATATATATATATATATATATATATATATATCACATGACCATTTTCTTTAATTCCAGGGAACGTTTTTAGTTCAGTATATACAATGTTTGTACAAAGGTTCGGCTGTTGAAGTTACCACTGATATAGTTTAAGTTTACCATTTGCCAGGTAGTCATATATCTCCTCTTCGCTGCAGCATCTACTGTATTTATGATTGGTTGTAGTTTTGGCAGAGTATTTGCGGCAGATACCTGTGTGTGTAAGCGTTTACATTTATAATCAGCTAGAAGAAATCTTGATTTAGGTGAAATTACACTAGTATCTAGTTTAGAGATCCGGATACAATATACGAGAACAAGAGAAAGCTAACAGATGGGTTATGTTTAAAAGAAGACAGACAAACATCTACATATATTAAGTAGACATCAATCCATCAATCCATCCATTCGGCTTCCTTATTTCTGTGTGTGTGTGTGTGGTTTAAATTATATGGATGTATTTTTAAACACCCTACACATACACACACTCACACACAGTTACATAGAGGCGCGCACAGAGAGAGAGAGGGGGGGGGGAGGGAAGGAGGGAGAGAGAGAGAGAAAGAGAGTACCTCATCAATAGCGTCCATCCTGTGTGCACTGTTGGTATCCGAAGATACAACATTTGTCAATGTTATACCAAGTCGTAACTCCTTCAGTTTGTGATGACGAATCAAAGCCTCTTTTCTATTCAGTTTGCCTTCCTTCTGTATTATGGTACACAGACGTCTATAATGATCTTCTGGGCTCAGCTTCTGAAGCTCTAACCGTCTTCTACTTTCTACTAGTAAATGGCAGTTATTGTTTTAAACATTATGATACGAGTAATGAGATGACCATACGATGTAGTTATTGAGATACATCTAACATAACCCGATGTGTACCTTTATGTTCCGTTGTTTCATTTGGCTCTTTTAATTTCTTTAATACAGTAACACTTCCCTGAAAAATATTCCAATAAGTTTTATTAGAAACTTAAACAGACAGACAGACAGACAGACAGACAGACAGACAGACAGACAGACAGACAGACAGACAGACAGACAGACAGACAGACAGACAGACAGACAGACAGACAGACAGACAGACACATATATGGATATATATATATATATATATATATATATATATATATATATACGTACATAAATCATACGCATCCATCTACCCACTCACCCAACTATCTACTTCGTATACCAATCTTTAAATGAAAACCAGACATTGAGTGTTTGTCTTAGAATAGAGTTACCCAATGTTTTGGATGACGATTCGATGATGATGATGATGATGATTGGATGATTGGTGTTTTACGGTCACTTTTGTGCACATGGTAGGTTAAACGTGTTGGAAAGATTTGCCCCAATAAAGAGCAACATCCACTTGCCCACCCCCATAAGGTGTCAAAGAGAGTGCAATTGTGACTAGGATCGATCCCTATAGACTGTATGTATCGTGAATGTTCTCCTACAAAATATCATTTTCGGACAAGATGGAGGGAGAGACGAATAGAAATAGTGAGGGAAAAAATAAATAAATAAAATAATTATGACCAAAACATTTACGTATTCTTGTCCTTAATTGTCAGGTCGCCGAAATATTCTAATCACTTTAACAACAACAACAACAATAATAACAACAACAACAACAATAACAACCCGGCAATAATAATAGTCGATCACAACTCGGCATATAGAACGTTAACTAATAATTAAAATAATTTAGTAAAGGTTGCTGCTGTTAAGAAACATTGAGTGGATTTAATGTGATATTTGAACCCCCAACAGAAGACCATTATAGACAGGAGGGATATATTAGACAGGACAATATTTTATAATAGAAATAACATGCTAAATTTGAATGTGTGTGTATATATATATATATATATATATATATACCATGTACGTTGGTGAGTGAGTGAGTGAGTGAGTGAGTTGTTTATTTAGCTTTGACGCTTGTTACACATGGGACATATGATCGTGGGACACCTCCATATGGAGACATCCAACATACAGAGATAACCAATTATCATATGGAGACATCCCACATACAGAGATAACCAATCATCATTACAAGAAAATATAATCTATTATTTTCCTTATTACGGTCAGATTGATTATCATATTTTGTCGTTTATATAATTATTAATTTAAATGTCAGACACGGCCCATTTAGTCTACCATGTACACAAAAGTGGCCGTAAAACATCAATCATCATCATCATCATCAAATGTCAGACTCTTACCGATTTTATGACATATATCCACGGTGTAGTTGACGTGTTTTCACATATCACTGTCTTCCTTCTGTAATAAAATATTGTTTTAATGAACAAACGACAGACGAGATAACAATGAGCCACACACACACACACACACACGTGCGCGCGAATACACGCTGGCACACACACAAACAAACACCAGCAGTTGTTGTCCTTAACAACGACAATTCCACGCTGAGTAATTCCTGTCGTAACACTATCATCAAACTTTATGAATCCGTGAAGTTCTTGATGCTGCATCAGCTAAACTGCGGATGCCCGTGTCTCGGCTCAAGTCGTATGATGATTGTACGTTTAGTGTTGTAGCCCCAACTTTGTGCAGTAGGTTGCTCGTGGATGTTATAAATGTGTCGTCTCTTGAACATTTCAAATCCGTTCTAATAACACACCTGTTCCAGGTTGCTTTCACAGATAAATAGTGATTATAGTTTAAATCTCTTATGGTGTTTTTACAGACATTTTATTTAGGGTATCACTGTACAGCACTCTGAAATGGCTCCTGCTAATAAGGACGCTTTATTAAATATGCATTATTATTATTATTATTATTATGAACTACATGATAAGACAAATGTCTCTGACAGTTCTGTTAATTATGTGACAATTATAACAACATTAGCAAAACAGCTATTTTAAAATTGGATAAAGTGAAACAAATTAAACCTTCACTGAAGCAAAAGGTGTACTCGTTGAATAACGATGACGGCCTTGACATTGATCGGAATATCTTCAAGGTCAAATGTTTATATTTATTTAACATATTTCCGTAAGAAACCAGACAAGCCAATAAACAGTGTCCATTGAAAGAAATCACTGTCCTGGTATTTGTAAGATAAATTTTGTAAATATATCATAGTTTTAAGCACATTTTAAAATAATGAAACGTTCAACATCGCTGCGTGTTGTCAACAACTATCACTGGTTGTCTGTTTGTCATCTAAATAAGACAACTAATTTTAAAGTAATTCTGCATGATTTATTAAATTAAAATATATCACTAATCTGAATTTAAAAAGAAATGTCTTAAATCTTCGAATCTCATTTTCTTTTGTTCATTTTTGTTACAATTTTATATATTGTGGCGACTTACTTAGAGTATGTAATGGAAGCTTTGTTGAAGTTATTGATTAACAGCTCAGTCGGCCATTCCTGGAAACAGCTAATTCCCCTGTGTTGAAGAACAGGCAAAATGTTATAGTAAATAAATAAGTAAACAATATATACGGCGGTGCATATCTTTAATTACTTTCGCAGATTTATAATAGCGCTTAAGATCGTTAACTTACTTCAGGAAAGGAAAGTATTTTTCCGTAAGTCCACCCGATGTGAAAATCTCTTCATAGTCCTGAATATATAAGGGAATGATATTTCGATTGCTTGCTTGTCTGTCTGTTTATTTGGTAAGTGAATGATTGGCTGAGTGGGTGATTGGCTGAGTGGGTGATTGGCTGAGCGGGTAATTGGCTGAGTGAGTGAGTGAATTTAGATTTGTATGTATGAACATACAACTGGCAAGAACTGCGGACAAACGCGTTTGCGTGTAGAGAGAGAGAGAGAGAGAGAGAGAGAGAGAGAGTCTCACAGTACCTCGTCAGTGACGACCAATAGTTCCACTGTACCCTCAGATATAACAGTTGCCGTACGATAACTGTTGTTGATTAGAGCCAACTCTCCGAAGCTATCTCCTTTGTTCAGGTAACAAAGGGTCCGTGATGTGAGAGAATCATCTTCTTGTTGCGAGATGATAACTGAAATTCAACCTATCCTCCTCTCATCATATCATTCACGGTGGAGTGGCAAGTGATTTATCAGGTAGTATTGCAAATGCTGTTTTGTTTTTAAATTATAAACACTTACCTTTACCGGAGAGGATAAAATAGAAACACCTAGCCACGTGACCTTGTTTTATAATTATACGTTTACCTGAGTAGCTGTAATCGTATTACGATAATTCTGTCAGTATCATATAGTTTATAAATATACTCGGACGTCTAGAATAAGATTCTGCATTGATTATAAGTTAATAAAACACTAATACAGTTTAAGAAGAATAATGTGACTGCTTAGAATGTGATCAGAAATTAATACTTTTTTAGATTAAGTGTAAACAAACAAACAACGTGGTTTTAGAGCATCAAATAGGATGGTGTTACTTACAGTTCATACCAAGCTTTCCTCGCTATGAGGTTTTGGATACTAACAGGATAAGCAGCAATAGATGGATAATTTCTCAGAGCTATTTCAACCTGTTGTATTACAAGTAAGTAGGCAATCTAAAGGGTGTTGTTATAGTGTTCCGACATAATAATAATAATAATGTAGGTTTACAAAATGTTCTGACAAGAATGATTCACTCAAAGACGCTGTATAATGAGTACACTGTTTTATATATATATATATATATATATATATATATATATATATATAATTATCATAATATTAATCTGATTAATTTAGCTATTTATTATATTTTAGACGTGTGTGTGTGTGTATGTGTTTGTATGTGTGTGTGTGTTAATTATACAGTCAGATCTGAATTAACTTTCACGTCAATAAACCGCCATTTTATTCGGACCGTCTGCTGTTGGTAAGTAAAATAAACGTCGACCAAGAATTTTTCTATTCAGGTCAATATATATATATATATATATTATTATTATTATCAAATCCCAATACACATGCATGTATGTGTGTCTAACAAACAAAATTTAAACTGATACTTCACATAACGTATATCGTTGTCAGTTCTTAAATGATGTGGCATGGACAGTATACGTTTTGTATCGAATGATATGCGAGCCTGAAACAACAACATTCACAATATTTAAACGGAGGTTAACAACAAAACTTCATCAGCTATAGCTATAATTACAATGTTTTATTAATAAGAGAAAGGTTTTTGTTTATTATTTACCCTTTTGTCTGCTGAATAATCAGTTTTATCAAACAACAAGTCAGTTATCTCATCAACTGAAACAAGGTCGACATTATCCAGGAATTCTCTCACTCTGTAATAATAATACTAGTTGTTGTAATAAACAGAAACACTGTATTTGTAACAGCCCCCCTCCCATTTTAATACATGATAAAAATTGACATATCAACAATAATACAAGGTCATCTGCATCCTGACCTTTTACAATTAGTTATTTATCTAAATATTAGTCTAATATATCTCGTTACTAGATTTTGTTTCATAGACGTAACAATTCTAACCCAGATTAATTCCAACTAATGATGGATAGTTACATTGTAGATAAGGGGGGGGGTATGATTAATATCGGGAGGGGGAGGGGTTGTTTTTTACCTGTTGGCGTGTTTCTTCCAGAGTCCAATTAATATACAGACGAATTTACCGAGTTTTGCGAACGTTCTCAGGAAGCCTTGTCGCTGTAAAGCAAAAATATAATAGACATGACGGGGAAGAGCCCGGAGATGTCAATTAATCGTCCTATATCATTAGGTTGTAGTTACTCTATACTCATCGTACGTCCAATAATAAGGCTGGACGTCGACGAGAAACTTACCGCCTTCTTAGCAAGCTTCATATTTCTAGTCCTCCTCCCACTGGTCTGTAAACTGTTTATGCTGACTTCCGATAATTGTTCGACGTCGTCTCTGGAGGAGCCGAAAGACGGTAACGTGTCATCCTTCGCTCCCATCGAAGGAGACTTCGACCGCTTCGTCGACGTCCCTAAACCCTTCGACGTGTTCGAGGTGAGCCGCGGTAACTTGCCAGCCGGCGGACGACCCGCTGCCCTCCGCCTCATCATCCCCGTCTCACGGTGGCCAGCTTTCCGGAGACTCTCGACGGGACTCCTGGCCATCCGGTGCAATGTCCTCTTCAGTCCGTTCATACGGATCTGGTAATCGTCATCGGCTGGTAGCCGTCTTCGGCGAGAAGACGAGCTGCCCGGAGATGACGAACGATTGGTGTCCAATTCCATTGTGCTCGTCTAACTCGTTACTTAACCTATCATCAATATTTACCGGAGTGGATCCTGACCCGCGAGTTGATGACTTTCTTGCCCGGTACACGCCGTCATCTCGGCCTACTCACATCCCGAAGATGATATTAGGTGCGCAATAAACAAACATTGTAAGTGTCTTTCTGCGACTGGCGCCACCAGATAGGTAGGCATTAGACCAGGAGGCCGCCTTTACTAACTTGACGTTTACCAAAAGACGTAGATATATCGGGGGCGAGCTTCAATGAGATTTAAATGGCCATTAAGAATACAAAGAGCAAAGTTCCTAACGAGGTCATGGCGTTGTTATTCGTCTTTGCCGTAGCTGGCGGTTCCCACTTTTGTTTAATCGTCGCCGAACAATCTATTTGTCGGCGTTCAATAGATTTCACTCTAAAGCCCAATCGATCACCTAAAGAGGGCCATCTTCTATTGTCGGCAACCGACGCCGTTCTGTTGACACAGGTGCTTATAGATGTGACGCACGGAGTGAGCCTTAGACGACAATGAGACGTTCTTATTTGTTTGGTTTCGTTAAAGTTTACAGCGAGAAGGCAAAGATTCGGTTATGGCGCACGAGAAGAAGAGGCGACAACGGAGTAATTAAGGAGTTGTCAGTCAACCGCCAGCGTTTACAACTCCCGAGATGTCACCTGGTGGCCAACATGGAAACGTTGGATTAAACGTTATGATGAAGTACTACTGTCTTTCGGATTATAGTTTTGGCAAATTGCAGCAAACCTTGAGCGACAAATCAGCTATCCGTTCAACGTGGACATTTTACGGGTGCATAATGCCGAAAAGTAATTATCTACAATAAACATTAGACTAATTCATTATATAGGCGTGCGTGTGTGTATGTGTGCGTTAGCAGTGTGGAATAACCCAAGAAGGCACATACTAAGAGGATCTTGATTCGTGAATTTAAATTCTGGACGGTTCATCAGGGGACCAGACAGAGAAGGGACTATTCATGTTGAAATATGTGTAATGCCTCACCAGTGCGTGTGAAAAGGTATGCGAACTGTTTTACATAAGAACGAAATTTGAAAGACAATATACGCGGCAACATTATAATCTAGGGAACTATAACACTGGGCAGATATTTTTTTTCCAGAAAAGAAAACTGTGGGAAGACAATCTGTATTGGTTATATTTCTCCCCCCATTCCCGACATTGTTATCAATATGCCATTGTTTTCATTTAGTATATGACCCTTGTATATATGTTTGGAAATGGAAATATCTTTCTATCTATCTATCTACCATTTAACATCCCAGATCATTTAGCCGAGAAGTTTTACTATATATCTTAAAACCATAAATATAAGCAAAACTTCTGACTGAATCGCTCTTTCAGAATTGTTATACCAGTCTTTCTGTACAAGGGCTTGATATCGAGATGGCTACCCACAACTATAGTTTTCCAGACTGCCGCCAGATGTCGCACTAGTTGTGAGGTTAAGCTAGAAATTACAAGAAAAACACCAAAAGCAGCCTAGTTTGTCAAACAGATCGAAACAGATTTTTTTAAACTACGATCAAACAAGGAACATTTTATCTATGTCTGGAATGGCAAAGGCTGACCTGATTTATTTCGAAAATCTCTATTTAATTTGAGATATTCAACAATCCAATGGCTCAAATATCTAAAGAAAAGTGTAAATAAAACAAGAAAATGGTTAAATCAGACATGGCCGTCAGCAAATTTTAATGATTAAATTGTGGGCTCACAGAACCATTGTTGAATCAATTCAATCGGGAATTTGTTGTTGCTATGTTTAACCGCACTGCCAGCTTATGGGTGAATACCAACGTCTACGAAGAAGAGGTAGAGGGACACAACAAACAATTTTATACCCTATATACCTTTATGTATGTGTGGGTGTATCGTCTGACATACCTTTGTTTAACAATAATAAAAGAGAAATATTACAAGCCATTCCAAAATCAAAATGAGTTGAACCAAAACGTTACAACACATCTCAACCAATTACACATTCGGCTGCAGCCACGGGAATAATTCACCCGTGAACTCATCCAGTTCATCTGGTTATTAGAAACGAAGTTTCGACATTCCAGTTGTTCACACATGGAAAATGAACCAGCATTTTCAGACACATACATGATTTCCACAGCCAAGGAGCTGTTATTTTCCATAACGTAATTACCATTTTCCAGGACAAAGTATATACGAGATTTAAAGGTAACAAATCAAGGTATCTGCGGAAAAGCATATCACATTTATTCAATATATGATCGATTATTGACATGTTTATGGTACAGCTTCCTCCTCACCCCTTCTGGCTGTCTGATCTAGATGGATTTTTTGGCAGGCAATATTTGTTTTCCAATACATTTCCAGATTTGGTAAAATTCAAGGACATTTCCTGGACCTGGAAAATGAACTTGTCATTTTCCAGGACCCTGCATATACCTAGCACTCGTTGAACTGCTGATACAAATTTCGGAATTGATTCATTGATTTCAGGGCCCACAGTCTGGAGTGGTCGTTGTTTTCGAGGTGTAAGTTGGTGCGTTTCAAATGGAGCCAATAGAAATGCACTGTCAATCAGCTCTCACAACAAACTCAAAGAAGGTACCATATATACTCGGGTACAAGTCTCACCCGCGTATAAGACGCACTCGATTCTAGGACCAATAAATGTATAAGTCGCACTTGATTTTGGTGTCGATTTAGCAGTATAAAAATTGCGACTTATACGCGAGTATATGGTAGGTAGCATTGATAGATATTTTACAGCGTCTCGTCATCAGAATAGTTCACTTGACTGATAGAGGCATGTCAAGATGATTCCAAGAATGTTTGGTAGCGCATATCTTTGTAAACGGATGTTCTCAAAGATGAACTTCGCCACATGCAAGATGGGGACCAAAATTTCCTGCTTCTAGTCTGCAAACACACACGAGAAAGCCGATATGACGGCTACGGTGCCAGGCATCGATCATGGATGTCAGCTCCATAAATATTCTCTTTAATATTTCTGTAGCCAGCCGGAAGTTTCAATTGTTTATTTGATTTTCAATTTTTGCACAAATGTAATTGCTGAAAACAAGGGAAATCCAAAGTTAATATATTAGTGTTCTATAAAAGTGCCATTGGTTTGCTTAGTTGAGGTGCAATAACTAAATTAAGATGCACCAACAAAATAATGCTATAACCCTTATTCATCTTTAACATCAACGATACAGGTACAACCCACTGAAGTATAATTTATCAATTTAGCTCTCATCCACTGAAAGGTTGCCAGACGATCACCTAACCTATTACATCTGTCTACATTTGTAAAGAGAGATTTCTCTGATGCCAGATGAATATGTATGTATGCAAATGAATACGATTCAGCCAGACAAATAACAACTAGATTACAAACACCAAAATAACTTTAATTATCGGTTTATTGCGATACATAAATGTACACTATAAACAAAACAACAAACATGGTTCACAGATGACATCTATAACTAAACACGGATTATAATAATAATAATAATAATGATCTCATGTATCCACAAATCAAACGAGTCATTTTCTTCGAAAGATTTTTCAATAGGACATGTTTGTGCCATTATTTTGGTTCAGATAATTATGCCACAACTCATATAAAAACAATTTAATATAAATCTATTGTTATTACTACTGCTTTCATGGGATTTATAGTTAATTCAATTCAGTTGACGGTCAAATACAAGTGTAGTATTCTTCACAAATATAATACAATATGATACAACACACACACACACACACACACACACACACACACAATCAGGCATACATACTCGCAGCCAACATTCATCTGAATCAAAGATAGGACAACCTGATGCCGCCTATTATAATTTGTATTTCTCATTGTCATTATACAGCAACCGACCATTATAAATCTTGGATAACTGATACACGGTGCCTGAAACACGAAACCCACACAGTATGATTACAATGTTATGGTGGCCAACCATCAGCACGCTGTGCACAGATATGTGCAAAGCTACTTGTCTAAACTAAATGAAAATATGAGCTGAAGACAAAATGAATGAGATGAAAAAACGTAAGTCGTGTACTTGTGCACAGAGCCATGCAGTAATTGACAACCATTTCTTGCCACTTTCCATGGCAACTACTGGGTTGTTCAGCTTAAGCAGCAGGAGATGAAAACGCGCAAGCACACAGACAAATTCCTCCCTCAAGACAATTTTGAAAGTGTGCATCTAATTCCATTTAACTTAAAATGAGAATAAAACTCCTAATATGTTACGTTTCATATTTTGCTCAATATGATTAATTCCAGCTTGTATTATGGATATGGGGACTGATAACCTTAAAACAATATTAAAATGATATATTATACAATGTCTGTATGTACATATCTTAAATATATATATATTTCCTTCTCCAAAAATAAACCAGGATAAACATGTTCAGTGGTTCATTTGCTTTTAGAATATAGAAAGTATCTAGCTATTGTGTTTTATGTCAGTGTGTGAGTATGTCTGCAACTTACTAAAGCTATCAAGGAGAATTAAATATTGTTAGTGGGCCAGCATAACAAAGGGCATGTAAATGAATCAGTGTCCTTTATATATATATATATATATATATATATATATAAACATGATGGATCCCAACAGTACCAGATAGTATCATAATCGTTGCCATTCAGGTGACAAACAGTTCTTATGGGTCGTTAATCACAGGAAGATCCTCTTACAAAAGGACACATCTCTTCGGCTTCTTAGGTTCTGGTGGCTCAAGAGCAGCAAGAATTGCCTCATCAAAAACATTCTTTAGTCCTTTCTGAAATAACACACAATATCATCATGACCACAACTATCTGCAAAGGTACATTACAACACAATACTAAAAACCAGAAATGAATAAAAGGTAAATACATTTAATGGAATGTTAACTATGACTCTCACCATAGGACATGCAAATATTAAAGTCAAATTCCAAACATATATTTCAGAGGACAAAATTCAAAGAAACAAGTTAACAGCTTGTTTAGTTTTAATGAAGAATAAAGCCTGCACATAATCCCTTCATTTGATCGTTAAACCATATTATCTAGCTGAGTATGTCCAAAATCCCAACAAATACAAGGTTCTCTCATGTTTAAATAAAAACCAGGAGAACAGTTTTTTTGTCAGGGTGTTTGTATAAATGTATCACCACAAAGAGTGGCAATCGAACATGTCTCACACCAGATATGTGTCTCAGAAGGTAAACAAATAAACACCCACATAACATAGGGCTCTCTAAAAGAATGAATAACAAGTTTAACATTTAGCAATAATTGTTTAAGTCATCACATTTTAAAATAGTCCAATTTATGATGTACTACTAAATCAAAGACAAATAAATACATGTGGTATGTCCCTTTTTATTATAGTAAATTCCCCCAAAATAAAAGAATTAGAAGAAGGCCATACCGTAGGTCCAGGCCATTAAGCCGAGTATGGTTTTTAGGTCTAAAATATCATGATTTATGGTAGTACCGTCCATTAAGCTGACCTAAAAATCGAACCTTTTCCTGCAGTATTTCCAGGTGACGTTTTGAACGCAGAAAATAATTTTGTTTTCATAATTCGTTATTCATACCAATGTGTTTTGTATACTGTCAATAGATCAAGGCAAATTATAACAATCGTTTACACATATGTTGGACCTCAAACTTAAATTAACAGCGTGATTAAACAGTCAATGAACCATATATGAAGTCAATGACTTAGAAATAATTGAACTTAATTTATTGTCAATTAGGTCTACTACTGAGCCTTTGATGGTATGTTTTGGTCACTAACGCAGCAATAACCAAGAAAATGTAAATTATGGGGAATTGCGGTCAGTTAGTAACTAACTCTCTATTGTAAATAAAGAAATTAATCAGTAATTATCTCGTTGTTAGCATAATTATGCCCATGCAAAATATGTATACGGGGGCACCCTAATGTTTATGCCTCTAAACGAATGAGATACGATGCTCTTGGGTACGGGATGTCCTTGGGTACGAGTTGTCTTGTTACTGACGCTGCCTTCGTCATGAAATGCGCTACTGAGTCAAACAACATTTGTCCATAATTACAAAAATCAGATAATTCTACAGCTAAATATCGATTTTCATTATAAAGCCATGTATAATTATCACCAACTTGTTTCACTTCTAGATCTATTTTCATTCCACGACTGCATGAGTTTAAATCAAAATGATGATTGATATCCGTTTCACGCCGTTTGCATCTAGATCTAGACTAGCGTCTAGAGACTAGATGGCTGCTGACTGATTTCTTGACACTGAAATAGCACCGGCCATTAAGCCGACCACCCAAAATAAGGGTCAAAATTTTGACACAAAGTATTGGCTTAATGGCCGGGACCTACAGTAATCTCTAAATCTGTAATCGTTTAATTTTGTTAAATTTTAACCATCCAATCGACTTTTTATTAAAAAACTCACCAAAAACAATTAGTTTTGAACATCTATGTGTAATCTTAGCCAGTTACTCAACTGAAAGTATCCCTGTTATGTATACAGCTCAATGTATATATGTATGAAGATAAAACATTCCCTACAGAGTCACAACCTGCCTTTATCCAATACAACTGTGGAGAGCTACAGACAATGGTATGGTGCAAGCATTTTGAGATATCCACATTTTCAACCACTGCCATTGAGAACAACCAATCATGTTGACAATTACATAAGCAAATTTTCCAAGATAGATGAAATTAATAGTATTCAGAGGGAATTAAATTTAATCATTCAATAAGTGTTCGTATATTGTAAAAAAAACCATCTAAATCTGGGTTGGAAAAAAGATTTTGAGCTTCTGAATTGAATACCTGCTCCCTATTAAATACATGATTTGGAGGCTTCATTGCATTCTGAGACGAAATACCTAAAATATCTAGAACTGAGGCAACAAAATAGTATTTTAATACTTTATTGAACAAAAACAATGTGTTCTCATTATCGTAAATGGTATATCCTTATGTGCTTACTTGCCAATGTCCAAAACAGTGTGCCAAGTCTGACAGGTAAGCAAACTGCATAACATGTCACAAGTGTCTACAAACATTTTGGGGATTATTTAGTTAATGTAAGGTGTGTATGTAGATCTAACTCTAGAGCATCCCCAAATTGAGACCTTCTATTGTGTTGATCTCCCAGGATCATCCCAAATATTGATTTGGGGGAACTGTCACTGATCAGTATGACTTGTTAGACTATACGGTGTTGAAATTTGTTTATTTTTTGTACTGCAAAGTTAATTGATCAATCACATGCTTATACAAAAATCAATAAAACCAAATGCAAAATTGAAATGAAACCTAATTTAAAAAATTGAAATGCATGATTTATTTGCCTTAGTTTAAATCAAACAACCCTGATCCAAATATACTAAATTACGGTTAAAGCACAAAGCGAGCCTTGAACATATCACCTTAGCCCATAAACCTTTCAGCTATTGTAAATATTCTACAATTATGCCTTCAACCAAACCAAAGACTAGACTCTGTATACTTGCTACACTTGTCAAGTGTTAATGCTATCTTTATGGAAGAGTGTGATTATATTATTATGCTGTATGTACAACATACACACACACTTTACATTAAAACAACAGCAAAATTTCCACCAAGCAACATATTCTCAATAATGAAGTTAAAATAAGTACATGCCACTGTTTCTGGTATTATCCATTCCAGAGAATATTGAACAAGGTGGCATTTTCAAATATATTCCACTCTTGTATTTGCCAGACAAACCTGTATAATACAAGTGTAAATACTAACCTGTGTTAGGGCTGAGCACTCCACATACTTGACAGCTTTAAGTTCTTTAGCAAGCTTCTCGCCCTGTTCCATGCTGATTGGCTTCTGACGATTTTTGTTCAGCTTCTCGACAGTTGAGGTATCTTCCCTCAAGTCTATCTGTGTGCCAACAAGTAGGAATGGTGTCTTTTGACAATGATGTGTGATTTCAGGTACCCACTGGAAGGCAATGGGGAAACAAGTACAATTAGTAATTTTTGGATACAGAATTGACGTGCATTACAATACTTGTTTTTAAACCATTACCGTATTAGTCCAAGCATCTCTATCAACTCAGAATCAGCGAATGAGTCATTAATGATGTATTTTCAAGGTACAATTTTAAAAAGCCAATTGTTCAAAGCTGATGAATACTGTAAATAATGCATGAAAATCAGCCTAGTTTTAAATTAACTAATACCATCCTTTGTGTGGTATTTAAACAACCTAACTGACACACACTGGACAAAGAATAGAAAATATTCAAAACTGTACCATGATCTCCATCAGCCAGAGCCACACAAAAACAAATTTAGACCACAGAAAATTATGATGGGAAGAGCTGATGATTTAAAGAAATTTATGCTGAAACATCACAGAACCAGACAGTTTCCGAAAAAGACTATGCATGAGAAATAACAAGGTAATAATCGGGTGCAATAATAAAATTTGGTGTTTCTTAGAACAGATATGTTTACTGCACAAGTATTTGTCTTGGATGATATAAAACAAAACAACTGTATACATATTTAGTAGGCATATGAAGTTTTAAGTGAGGATCTAACAACTTCTGAAATAGGCTCAACGTAAATCCGTAATGTTTGATGGCCACTTTTGTGCACAAAGTGGGCTAAATGGGCCAAGCTACCTCCAAAGGTCAAAGATGAGACACCGTTCAGAGATACCCATGCCAAAGTAAATCTGTAGTTAATTGGAGTAGGGTATTAACAACCAAGGCATCATTTTCAAGGCAGTCCATATAATGTAAACATGACAAATGTAGTCTTTTATGGAAATAAAACAAAAAACTGACATAAAACATTTGAAAGAAAAATATATCCTTTATAAAGTTATACAAACAGTAACTTGATATATATTATGGTCAATTGGCAAAGAAATCATATTTATGCGCACCGCAGCAAATTGTGCCATCTTGAATTCTAATCAGAAATACGGAGGTTCCAATTTATTGACAGTAATGGATATTGATTTAAATGACGAATTTACCTCGACTTTGTGGACCGTAACGGGTATGTACTTTATTATCAGTTAAACTATTTTATTTTAGAGCAGTTTGAATTAGTTACATTTAAGTAGGTTTGAAGATATTTGCCTTTGAAGTCAGACGCCTGCCATGGAAAAAAAGGTGTAGCAACTGACTTGCTACACTAAAATCATGACCACAACCTTATTGCATATTGATATCACACACACAAAGAAATTCATTGAAGGCATATTTCAACCTCTTCCCACGCCTGAGTGATTCCCCCATTACTGAGATGGACTGAAATGGGAACACAGTGTTATTATACTTAATTGGTTAGCATACAATGTGAGTGTTTAAGATATGTGGAGAGACAAGAGCTGGCTAATGCCACAACACAATAGCTCTTAATTCGAAAGAAGCGACAGGGAGATATAGTAGTTGTAGTACAGCAGTAAGAAGAAAATAATTTAGTTCACTGCTGGTCATGGAAGAATCAATATATTATTACTACACACACCTTAAAGGTAATGGGAAAAGTTTGTATCTTATAATTGAGCACGGTCCATATTTTGGAAGTTCATGGTTCAAGTACATTAAACCCACAGTTTTATAGATCTTTATTTTGCATACTTCTGAGAAATTCTGGCAATATTCCAACATTTCAGTCAGGTTTGGTACATTATTTTATAAGCCATATGGCTATTAAAGATGACATTTAAATCTAAATCATGTACTTGTCTACTAGTCAATAACATTTACAACTATCATATGGGTTTTATTATAATTGAGGAAAAGGGGAACGGATTTGAAAATGTACTTCAATACAGCCAAATCAGATTTTGTCACATGATTTAGCAACTATTTTTTATGTCTGTCTTTGCACACTGGTGATCTGGCATAGGTTGCGCACAAAATAGGTCTCAAGATGGAGCAGCCGATCTTGAAACTGTGCAAGCACATACATTCATGAAGCAGACCCAAAAGTTCCTTAAAGATGGCTGATTTAATAATGATGAAACCTGCGGATTCCCAAGACTGTACTTTTGTTCTGTCAACTCTTTCTTGTAAATATCATGCTTAAACACTAAAATATGAGTATGTAACAATAATGTTATATTCAGATGAAGACGTACAAAGAATTATTTCATTTGAGAAATTCTAACTGGGTTAAACCCACTACTGACTGGTTGGTGTGTTACTCTGCTGCTGATCAAGGAATCCTGAAAATAAGTCGGTAGAAGATCATGTGTTTATAACTCAATTAGATGTATTCTCAATTAGAATGACTTGGTTTCTGTTAAGAGTGCTTAGGCACATACACTTAAAATACATGTAACAAGGTACTGTGGAATGTTTTAAGCTCTCTCCGACTCTTGGTTGCGATCTTTTATTTTGCAGCCTTTTCCGTCTCGCTATCATCATCATTTAGTAATGAAGATTGAGTTCCACTGCCTTCGCTTGACTCAAAATGATGCCACATCCAAAATATAACCATTGTAAGAAATTCAACTCAAGCATACGAAAACCAAGGTGAGTTTAGTTCTTTTAGCAGTAAATAGTATTAAGAATAACAAATATTTGTGTTTGTATCAGCATAATATTTGTGTCTAATATTAGTATATACCATTTTCAAAATTGTTTCCCATGAATGCTCAGCTCTCTTCAGTGTTAGGATATTACTATATCACAAAAATCAGACTTGTTCTCACACCTGTGTACACACTTTCATTCTTATGCAAGGACAATGTATTTCTATGAAATAATAAGCTGTTTGGTGTACATAACCATATATCAACTAGCTTTTTCCAACTGATCCAAAGGACCAGCCAGCAGACGGTGATGGACAAAATACCTTTTCTTTGACGTTTTCAAATGATGATGGTGAAATGACGGAGAAACAGACCAGGAATACATCAGTTTGTGGATAGGAGAGAGGTCGCAGTCTGTCGTAATCCTCCTGACCTGCTGTATCAAACAGTCCGAGTGTGTATGGCTCACCTCCTATCATTACTGTGACAGCATAGTTATCGAATACCTAAATAACAACAAACGAAGGGATTATAAATACTATTATATAGTTCAATGGAGACCATTATTTCAAGTGGTACACCCCAATGCATATGATTAGACCGAGATGATAAAATATCTCAACCAACTATATAGCGATATATTATATGGAAAATTTGTCAATCAACTATATAACAATATAGTTATATACTATACGGTGAATAATTACTAAATCTTTAGTGATAGTTAGAAAAACCAAGAAAGTAATTTTTCAGTTTCATAATTCAAATGCACATTAAGATCTATTTTTAACTGTAGAGATGCTCAAGATTTACACTGCATGAAGAGTGAAATAAATATTACTATTGTTACTACAATTAGATTAATGTCAAAACACACAGGTGATTCATTTGTTCAGCTTCAAGGCATACAGCCGAGGTAAAATCCACAGGGATACATCACATAAACACAGGTTAGGGACTATACATAATTATCATCATTTTCATACGGGTACAAAACATGCAGACTCCCCATCCCCCTGAAAATATAAAGATGTAAATATTTTCACATAAATTTTAATATTAAAAAGTATATATGTCATAACCCCTTTTCAGCTATGGTTTCTAGTCTACACATGTGAAAATTATCAGGTAAACCTGTCTACATTAAATCTGTCAGCTTGATTCGACCACTTGTTAAAACTTGATATTGTCAACAAATAGCAATTACATCTGATTATTTATAGGATTAATCAATTTGTCATTAAGTTGTTACTGAATGAATTTGGGGATGTCTGAAAAGAAATATTTTCCCACAATATCTGGCCAACCAAACTGAAAATGAGTCTTGGGGTTATCCATACTACAACACATAATAGTTTAAAAGAAGTAGGTATGTGAAAAAGCTGAGATATTCTCTGCGTTCTGACAAACCTGAATGCTTATGGATGTAAAATGTTGCTGCATTCTTTAAATTATATTTGTCAGTGGTGAAAACCGATGTTTATTGTTAAGGTTAAAACAAAACAAACCTTGACTTCATTTAAAATATGTAATGCCTATATGGCTCCCAGTTAATAAAGAAAGCAAATGAATCATCTTCTGAAGTATCAATCATCCTTGGTATTGACTTAGTATCAGATGGTTCAGCTGAATTACCAGTTATTGTGAGTGAGTGAGGCAGCAATAGTACCTGTTTCTGCCATGGCAACAACAATGGCAGTATGTGAGCTAGCAACATCTTAAAATTCCAGTGAAATACATGTACCTTGTGTGTCAGATACATCACCTGTTTCTGGTGATGACACAAGAGTTTTTGAAAGTGATACAGCAGCCCCCGGGTTACAGAGCCAGAATAGCTAGTGGGCTAGATCTCACTGGATCGGTTCAGGCTACTGACAAAACTGTTCGCGTACCAAATTTGGAAACAGGGTTAAGAACTAAATCAAATCACAGAATCCTGACAAATGAAGACATAATTAATGAGAAACAGGAAAGTGCCAATAGGCAAAGAAAACACTGAACCTGGAGAGAACAAGTGAAAAAAGACAAGAGAAACAGAAGACACCAGCCAAGAGTGGTTCTGTTGTGTTAAATATCAGTTCAATAAAAGGTATGAGTGGATTGTTTGTGATAAATGCCATTATTAGGTGCACCACAGATGCATACCTGAATTTAGCCATGCATCAAGGACAACATTGACTTTATCTGTCACAGTTGTACTTGTGGGAAATAGACGTTTGAGTATTCATAACCTTTTCCAACATGTTTTCTCTACAATTCACCAAAACTTAAAACATAGCACTAACATCACTACATTTTTGAACATCTTCGAAAATTATTATTAAAAACAATTCTCATTTTACTCAGGATATCTGTTATACAATTAAACAAAAGCTTAGCACCATGCAGTGATGAATACAATTATTTAACTGAAAAGTATTTAACATCAACTGCACATGAACAGGCTTACTTGATATGGTTGAATTAAACAAAGCTACACTTTACATATCATAAACTGACTTCTGAAATATTACACTCCAAATCATGTGATAACGGTTCATGTAAGCAACGGTATTTCACTCCCTGTAGAGAACGTCAATGTGCAAGGAAGCCCAAGTTGATAAAGCCTCAATCTTTATTTAGGCGGTCGAACCAAGACGAGTTTACTTTAATTATGCAGGAGTCCTTACTTAATTTGATATGAACTCTGAACTGGATGTTGAAAGTGATGTATTATAAGCGCTGTGCCACAGGGGTGATCCAAGACCACATCGTGTATTCTGTTATAATAAATTTACTTACTGTTGGAACATATTCTGATGGAAACTTGTTGGTTGTGTACGATATCAACAGACATGTCTTACCAACAGCACCATCACCGACAACTACACACTTTATCGTCTGCATTCTGAGTGTTGTTGCTCAGTCTAAAACAAATAAACAAAATATCTCAGATATTAGTCTACTATGTTTAAAACAAACGTAAATCATGAAAATAATAGTAGGACACACCTGAAATGACGTGGACATAGAAACCAGCAATCATTTATTTGCTACAGTAATGTAAGGTCAAATATCTTCTAAAAATAAAGTTGATCCTAGTACTAATATACCAGACTCTCTTCCTCTCTCCATGGTTTGCACAGCGAAGTAAATATTATTTTCCATGACAAAATATACAACGTTTAAAAGGTGATAATTCGAGATACGTGTGAAAAAGCATATCATATTTATTCAACACATGATAAATTATTGAGATCTCTTATGGTACAGCCTCCTCCTTACCCCTTCTAGCTGTCTGATCCAATCACTTTTATTAAAATTTTAACTAACATGGGATATCAAGATCATGCGCTTTCTTCTACAGGCATAATATTTATTCGCAGACGCTTTTGTTCTGAGTGGATTTTTTGCAAGCAATATTTTATTTCCAGATTTGGTCAAATTCAAGGATATTTTCAGGCATTGGAAAATGAATCTGTTATTTGTAACTGCTTGTAAAAATAATGATGTATAGATACATGTATATGAAATGATTAGATCTATCAGGAAGCTACATTTTGGAGTCAAAATTACTGAAGCCTCCATGGCCTAGTGGGAAGAGTGTGGGACTTTCTTACTCATGATCATGCTGTACGAGAGGCTGGAGGTTCGAATCCCAGCCATGGCACCACAGTAGGGAATTTTTCAACCAACCAAGTAGTGAGCAAGGTTTTCTCTGCCAAATATACCGTATATTGTAAATTTGTTTAGAATTAGTCCCTGTGGTGAAACAGTAAGACCATAAGTGTTTCCCTCATTTGAGGTAGACATTTAAAATAACTGACATTTCTGCCTTTATTATAAACTTAAAATAATCCTGTAAGCCAATATTTGCTGGCCAAACACTCGTACTAGTCATAGAGCTTACCATAATTGGAATTTAAACAACCACAAAACTTGTCTTAACCATGTCTAAATGTACAGCAATTTATAGGACGACATTTGTGTTATACACACACACAATCAAGAATTGAAGAAACCATCAGGTCATCTGACAGGGTAATATATTTTTATCAACACATAAATTTTCTAACAGGATTGTACAACGATTATGTTACGATAGAGTCATAGACTCGTACTCATAGACTGATAAAGGTCTAAATCTTGGCAAATTTACAGCCGTGGACGTGGTCCGTTACAAAACGATTTATACAGACTGCAAAATTAAACAATTAATAAGTTAAATAAATTACGGATTTGCTCATTACATTTATGAACGATTTTAAATTAAATTACAGTGTTATTAAGAGGAAGTATCTTAGACTTAGCCAAAACTAAGACTAGATCTAGACTTTTGTAAAAGCGTCATGAAGTGTCGCCGGCAATTCATTAATCCCGTTTATGAAAACATTTATTAATATTTTATCATAAAACATAAATACATGTAAAACGCGTCCAACAATGATAATGCTCACGTTAAATACAGACTAGTATTAGAGCTACATTACCTGTAAATGGTTTCTCGGGGCGTTGACTGAAACGAACACAAACCTACTATATTCAATATGGCAGCACTCATACAGGAAGTTATGTTGATGCGCGCGCAACATAAACGTGCTATGGAAAGCCAACAATAGCTAGGAGGTTAGTAAAATACAACTTAGTACCGTTAGTCTCTGATACATTAGATAAAAATGCACCAGTGCAGAATTCGAAGTGAACTACTAAAAATACACACTTCATAGACGGATATAGGTATTTAATATTTGTTAGAACTACAGATATAAACAATGATGGCTTTCTATATATTCCATAAATAGAAATGACCTGTTTTAATATTAGGTCACACTATTTTCTAAAGGCAAACTATTTGTGGAGCCTATATAAATGTCTTGATCATGGTCTGGCAGCTTAGTACTAAGCTCCGATGGCCTAGCTGTTAAGCACCCGGCACTTGGTGCCAACGATCACAGGTTCGAACCCCGCAAGATGTCGAAACTTTTCCAGCGATTAATTTCTCGCCTCATAACATCGTGGATGGCTGACCGCGTTAAATGGCGCTGCCGTCTCCACTGAATTATTTAAAATAAAAGGGGACGTTAAAAACCCCCTGAGGACGTAAAACACTCTGGCAGTGACCACCCTCAGGGTATTTCGGCTCCGTCTTTCCGTACTGCTCCCCTGTGAGTGGTGGGGGAGGATGTTTCTCAACCACTCCAACATAGAGGATGTACCGAATAAGCAACAGCCTGGGGATTCAACCCGAACAACAAAACAACAGGCAGCTTAGTTGATTAAATGGTTATCGAGGAGGGAAGCTGTCGCGATAAGTTACTGAACCGAGGAAAACATATCTACTGGAGTTTGTTTGTTTTGTCTGGAGTGCAACACAGAAACTATTTTAGTGCACGGGTCCGAATCCTGAGGAAGATTGGCTTTGTGCGCATGGTAGGCCGAATGAGCCGAGCGACCTCCAAGCGTAACGAAGCGAAGTCAAAGGTGAAACAACCTTCAGATATGCCCACGCCGAGATCCGAACACGGGTGGTAGTGATCTGTGGTCCAGCACGCTACCGCTAGACGACGGAGGCGCCCTGATCACTCTGAAGAGAAATAATACAAAATATATTGATATAATTTACGGAACTGTGGTCATTCTTGGGAGAGCTGAATGAAAAGGACCAATGAATAACACACTTTGAACCACACGTGGGGTCAATTCCAGAACTGGAATTGATGGTCGATTATTAAAAAAAAGGAATTGAGAAATTTAATGTGGAATTGGAATCGACAAAATGGAATTGACCCCATGTCTGCTTTGAACACAACTCACAGTCTTTGTAAAACACATATAGGGGAAAAGAGAGAAACAAAATGATCAAATATATATAGAAAAATATTCTAATAAATAATGAGTTAAATAAATATAATTACGCTCACAAATAATTATACAATCACAAGCAATGAATGATTATGTCAATCATCGACAGACGTTTTGGCTACGGCCATTACGCCACAGGAAATATTCAGTGTGGAGGTTTTGGCCACGGGAAATGTGTTTGCCATGATCTGATGAAACATTCAAAGACCCCACAGATACCGGTAACAGTGGGATTCGAACCCAGACTCGATCGAAGGTCTGTATCCTTGGACCCTACACAATATATAGTTCCCTATGGGTGTTTATGATTAAAGATTTACTTCGCGAATATAAGTAACTAAATTTCTTAAATGTGTGTATGTGTATGTATGTATGTATGTATGTATGTGTGTGTGTGTGTGTGTGTGTGTGTGTGTGAGTATATATATATATATATATATATATATATATATATATATATATATATATATCTACTGTATTTTAGATTGTCCTATCACTATCACATTATAGCATACAATATATATATATATATATATATATATATATATATATATATAAAGAATGAACCATTGTATTAATAAAATTCGCCAACATAATTAACATAGAAGGATTACTTATCCGTTTGTCAATATAATACTTGCTAGAAACCTTAATTTATAGTATTTAACGAGAAACAGGTCGTTATGTTTTTAAACTGTCATTTGGTGGCTATTTGAGAAGTTTTCTTTACGGTTTTATAGGCAGTATTATTTGGGAAAATCTTTCGCTGTGACGTCATATCCTAAGAAATGGTGTGAACGAAAACCATGAGTATTGTGACAACAATAACACCGTTCTGTCACTGATGCTGCCCGGAAAAAGCTGAAGAGTTTTACACTAAAAATGCTGGAGAATCTCGCAGATATGCATAACATATCCCTGAAACGGGTCGTTTCAACGAGTGACGTCATATCCGGCAGATATAGGATCTTGGAGCTTAATAAGTTTTGTTTGACAGAAAAAGTTGGCAAGTTTGATGCGTGAGAAAGTGAATTGTTATAAGTATAGCTCCATACATAAATAAGCGCGTGCGTGTGCATGCGCGCGTGTGTGTGCGCCCGTCTGTGTTCGTTTTTCTGTGAGGTTGTGTGTGTGTTCTCTATGTTGTTCTCTTAAATTATGTACAAATAAAATGTGTCCCTATTTCGTTTTTTCTTTCTTTCTAAACCAGTTAATGGGTGAATTTAGCTTACCTCAAACATGAGGAAATTATTCGGAAATTTAGATGGCATTGGGTTTGTTTAACGTCGTTTTTAAAATTAGCTGTTTCAGAATTTTAAAGATACCACACATCTGGAACTTTATTTATGTTCCTGTGTACATTATGCTAGAATATGGTTGGTAAGAAGTTGATTAAAAAAACTAGCATCATCATCATCATCTTCATCATCAATATCATCATTGCTATTAATAATAAATGCTATTAATATGTGACATTTATATAGTGCCCTATTCAGCTAGATAGCTGCTCTAAGGCGCTTTACAATATTACTACTACTACTAGGACTACTACTACTACTATTATTAGTTTTATTATTATTATTATTATTATTACTACTACTACTACTAATAATAATAATAATAATGATGATGATGATGATGATGATGATGATGATGATATTAATAATAATATAATAATAATAATAATAAATATAATAATATTGGTGATATATCAACAAATTTACCTGTTCTTTAATTACTATTATGAAACACAATTTAACTAGATAATTTAGCTTTATGGTAAATTTCAGAGGGCCTCTATTAGATAAAAAGAAAATGCATAAATTACAGAAACTACAACCTGAAATGTATTTCATCAAATTAGGCCGGAATTGTGTTATCATAATGTTTTCACGACTAAGCTAAATCAAACCAAATCATAATGTCATTATAATTTTACCAACACATTCTTCTTGGTCAAGTTGTTGTGTTATAGTTTCAAGTTATTGTCGATATTAAGCTACATACTGATTATACATCGTACCACCATATTCCGGGTACTCAACGTTGGCCAGTTCAACGACTGAAACTCTGTCTGAGGTATGCCGTCAGGAAGTTGGAAACACGCGGATAGGTTTATTTGATCTGAAACGTTGCTGACTGGTCACGTTTCAGACAAGAACATTTTGGTAATCTGAGTCCAGCTGGATATTCATTCCATTATGCTGCGCAAACTCTCAAACAGGTGGAGTTTAATGCTTTTTGATCGTAATGAAATACGAGAGTTTACATTTAAGAAGCGATCGAATCATCGAAACAGCCTTGGTTTGGGTAAAAACTAATTCTATCATGGTGTATATACCGATCAACGTAATCCCGTGCAATTTATTCCTCTAGCTCTGTATGCTGTATTTGATAAAGTTGACCATAATGCGGGTTTCCAAGTTGACAGCTATGCTCGGTCTTTCAAGTAAAGTAGTTGGATGGTTTCGATGTTATTTAGAACAAGGCACCCAGAGATTGCGTGTTCATGATATTTCGTCTGATGTTCTGTCATTGTTATTATGAGGAGTACAATGGGGTTAAGTTTTTGGCTGTTTTGTTTTCACGATGTACGCACACCGTCTAGACGACACGATATTAAACATAACTCGTATGTCTATCACACACAACGGTATATATCATTGGATCCTACAAATTAACAAACATTTCCTCTTTTTCCTTGTAGAATTTGGAAAAACCAAATTGTTGAAATTTGACTACCGATGTTTCAAAGTGTTCTCAAATTCGGTTAAAATAAAACGAATATTAATTGTTTGGTTTCAGTACATTATGTCAAAACTCTAAAACTACAAACATTAAATATTGGTGAATGTTTCATAACGCCTAATAATGGGTCAGTAAAATTTGAGGATTCTTAACAAACGTATAAACGGGAATAAACATTTCACATAATATCGACTTCGTGTCGTCCATGCCTTTGTTACATCTCGTATAGACCATAATAATTGCCTATTACATGACATATATATAGTCTTAACATCATCTCTTTCATCAAAAGTCCCGCTCACCTAGTGTCAAATACTCGAAATTACAATTACATCGCCATAAACGTTTCAAAAAACACTATAAAATTATTATTGACAATGACGTGGTACTTGAATACCTGTATAAACCTGTCTCAATCGGAGAGTCATCGCGAAGACTCGGGTAAGATACTGTATTGCAGGTGGGTAGCCGTGTTTTGGTTCAAGCCATACGTAGATTGTACGCTTAGTAACGCAACACCCCCTCCGCGCAGGTCGTGGAACAGGTTGTCGGGGGAGATCAGAAGTGAGTCGTCCCTAAAAAAGTTTAAATATGTTCTAAAAACTCATTCATTCAAAGTTGATTTCATCAATTAATGATATTGATCGTTCAAATTTCTTATTGGGTTTTAGATACATCTAACTTCGGTGTCACTGTACAGCGTCTTTGAATTACTCCTGCTAGTTAGGGCCTTTATTAAATACTTATTATTATTATTATTATTATTACTATTATTATTATTAGGACAGTAGTAGCTGTTAACGTACACTTCTTTTGAAAAGCAATCTTTAAATTTATAGCCTAAATAATGTTTTTAATAACTTTCGAAGGTAAACGTTCAGTGTGTCGCATGGTTTGGTGAGTTTCCTTAGTGCACCGTAATTGAAATTTCCGACTCAATAATTGGTTTTCACAAAAGTGTTCGTATTACGATATTCTGGTGAGATTTCGGTTGATTTCTTAGACAAGCAGATGGTCCATAAAATAATCTTGATATATATCGAAGATGTGTTCACTTATGTCAACACGAAAACTTGGTTAGACTTTGGTTAGGTATAGCTTGGCCATTCCAAAGACAATGGTACGTTATTTATCTTATGTTTTTTATAAAATATCTGATTTGTAGATCGCCACTTTCACGCCTCAGCACGTCTAAAGGAGACTTAGGTAAACAGGTAAAAGGCCAGAACACAGGGAAGAAAGTATAAGGTCAAGGTCAAACGTTAAACTATATTTACAGTATGGTGGCGCCAGAACTAATGCATCTAGTGGCGACGTGGTGCCATTGTGTTGTCATCTTAAACGTAAAACGTCGTGATTTCAGAAATCACGATTTCTACCTAAAAATCCCAAATCTCAAATTTGAATAAAAGCACCATCGTAAACAGTTTAAATATTACTTCAATAATAAAACCAGTAAAACTTTCAATCTCACGTCATCAGGTAATCGATTATAGTAAATTCATAATTCATATCGTCTTAGTTAATACAGGTGCTAAAATGACTAGATATCATAATATTTGTTCGATTAGATGTAAATTGAATTGTAAATACACAAATATTTTGACTGAGGAATTGTATTCTCGGATTTTTGTGTGATGAATTATGTCTATATATATATATATATATATATATATATGTGTGTGTGTGTGGGGGGGGTGCATGTGCGTACGTGTGTATGTGTGCATGTATGTGTGCGTGTGTCGATCTAAAATATTCTGCTATAGTTTACCTTGGATTTAGTTATAAATTTCCCCATATCCACGAATAACAAATATAATTTGTAATAGATGATGATGATTGGTGTTTTACGGCCACTAATTTGTAATAGAAAAATCTAACATCCGATACTATATTTTTATGTGACATGTTCCTGTAAAGATGATTGTGATGGCCCGTATAATTTTGTTCTCTTTTATAGTGATGCGGACATAAATCGTAAAAATAGTTTGTATGGCGGTGTATGTTTATTCCTGTTACAAATTTAAATGTAACATCCCTACACGCCTACACTTTTACATCCCTGACGGCAAGTGTTTTCTTCTACGAGTATTTATCTCTTTCATCAAAATCGCAATTACGTCTTCTTATTGTTTTTCTTCCGTCGTATTCAGATTACTTTTCGATTTAAGACCAAAGGCGGTTTGAAAGCGTGAAAGCTACAACTGAAACAAACCACTGATCGATATACCCACATAGCATAAATGTAATGTATGCATACTGGGCCACAATCAGAACGAGAACACGACGACTTCCATTTCCAATAACCAGTACTAAAACTGTATTAAATGTTGGAAATCTGTACTATTAGGCATCACCGAGAACAATCCATATTGTTAAGGTTTCTGAGCTGATTTTCAGTTTTCCAGCCAAATAAAGACTGTTTTAGTAACACTACAGTGAGCGTTGAAGTACTAGAAACGCTACATCCCAAATTCGGTAATGTTGCGCGAGTATTAAAGGTCACGGGAAAAGGTCTCCCAAATTAGTCAAGATGTCAGCGTTATTTATTAAAATAAATTTTAGTCAGAGATATATTAAAATTCTTCCTAGAAATAAAGTTACATTGGTTTTAAAATTTGCTTTGCTTGCATGTCAGATGGACAAATATGCCACAGCTTTAATCGGAAATCTTCGGAAAAATTCGGAATGTAACGTCATCTTTGACAAACATACTGCAAACACTCGTCGTGACCTAGTTTAACCTATATTACAAATTCGATATTGACATTGTTAAATCTGTAGAATGGTGTATTGTGCCGCTTATAATTGTGCAAATGGATCTGCCAGTGGATGGAATATGCATTCGTTCCCCCGATAAGGCTCATGAACAGAGTGCAGTGCAAGACAACTTGCCACAGCAAGCTCCGTGGAAAACAGTTTTAGGAGCGTATGTTTGTTATTTCACCGTCTTTGGCACGATCAGTTGGACATGACGTGAAGAATGTCAGGCTCACAGAAGATGCTATTCCAGCCATATTTGTCAAGCAGCATCATACTAAGTCCAAACGAATCAGCAGTTTGCTGGAGAAATTGAATAGAAAACGGGTATGTATAAGCAATAATAAGGCAATCTTGGGAGTAAGATTTCACTTATTCACAAATTGTTTTACGTAGGCCTGCTCAAAGCTTCTTATGGTTGTGTATTGTAGACATTACTAAACTGTTTAAACAGTATGTGTTCCACCAAGGGCTGCAAATCCCTGCATAAGCCACGTATGGAAGAATCCCCATTCACCGGGCTCCCGTGTACCGACACATAGCACTTCATTTTAAATGAACTTCTGTGATAGGAAGAAGGAAATACTCGCATTCAGGCCCAGTCTGTTGTCATATCAATTAAGCTTATACCAACATTAATAAATATCAGCAAATTCCCTAATTTAGGCCCATCCCAATAATCGGCCTATGTGTAATTGGCGGAAGTCTCACGTGATTTCAGATTGTTTGTAAACACAGACACATGCCAGGAACAATGGATGCGATCTATATTAATCAGTAAAACAAAATCGACCCCCAGTTCCAATATAATCTTGACTATGAGATGGCCACTGAGCTCGATTCTTTTCGAGGATATTGGCGCTGTAGAAGTTTGTAATTATTATTATTATTATTATTATTATTATTATTATTATTATTATTATTATTATTAAATTGAAACAAGTGCCTCGTCATACCGACGTAGAAACTGTATTTTATTGCGTAGCCCTAAAATATGGATGAGGCTTTGCGTGTTATGTCATGTGATCTTGTTGTGTTGTGATGCCTCGGTTTTCAATGATCTATTTTTTTTAAAACTTATTGTTTTATATTCGTTTTCAACGGATATAATACAACAAAATAATGCCACAAAATAAGATAATAACTGAACAGTACACTGACACAACCTTCAGTTATGCCTAAATAGGCCGAAAATTGGGTTCAAAAAGGTACACACCAATCTAACTCCTCTTGTGGATCGGGCCCGGCTGTCAGCGGCAGAGGTGGCTGTTATGGGTCCACATCTGCACTTGCTGCAGCTAATTCCTTACAATTAATACAGTCTGTGACCTCTTTCGCTAGCTAATTGCTCAATATTGTAGGGCTTGATATCTATGAGAATATAAAAAAAATCGTCGGAATCTGACATTTTGTCTGTCAACTATTCAAAACGCTTGTAACATTTGTCAAAGATGACGTCACACGATAATCCCTAGCGACCGTAGTACCCACTAGCAATGACTCATGAGAGTTTATGGAATTAAGGATTTAGGGAACATTTGTGTGGAAATACGATAGCTGGTGGTTAGAATTGTTTTGAGTGTGGTAGTGTATCTGATTGGGAATAATATAATTGTTTGCTACTTTATATTTCTTTCGAAATATGAAATTTCTTTTCCCGTGATCTCTAAGATATTTTGCTGTTGAAATCTTGACGGAATTGCCAGTGCTATTTTGGGCTGAGTGAAAATACTATTATTTCTGCTATTGTCGGAGGTATTAGAATTATTATCATAATTTATATTATATGTACTGATATATATGCTTTATTTCCAGTTATAGCTGCGTTATATATTTACTAATATATATAATTTGTTTTCTATTTAGGTAGTGGTCGTCTGGTCATAATTTTGTAAGAATTATAAACATCACGAAAACCTGAGCCCATTTATTATATGTAACATAAAAAACACGCACACACACACACACACACACGCATATATATATATATATATATATATATGGTGGTACTGGCTCAGTCCATCAACACCTAAATATCCTTTAAATCCTATACCACCATAAATGTATACATAAATAAATTTATACAAAATTGCACTTAAACATATAAAAGACCTCCACACACACACACACATATATATATATATATATATACAGGCTACTCATCATTCTGTAGGGTCCAGCTAATCGGGTTTTCCTACGTGACAAATGTGTCACGCCCACAGAGAAGCGGTTGTACGTGGGCTACGTACAGATGGTGGAAGCACATACAAAAAGTACTAGTTGACACCAAAACTCGCCGTAAACAAATGTGTGTGTGTTTGTGGTTAGACGACAAGTTTATATATATATATATATATATATAACTACTTTGACACTACAGTTTACATTTGCTGTGGTTTAAAAGAAACCTATTATTCAGAACATTTCGACACCTCAGATGCTGACCTCAGCTTTATTCTGGGTTCGAATAACTAAACAAATCCTACCTATATGAACGGTATCGATAGACGTCCGACAGGTGTGTGTGTGTGTGTGTGTGTGAAATCACATGGTATTTTAAGTTGGCGATCTTAAAATGATAATTTATTGCATTGAATATAAATATGATGATGTATCCCATCCAAAGAGTCAAAGGGAACAAATACCAGATATTAAGAGTACGGTATCTGTATATAACCCAATTATCATTCACATGTTATTTATTTGCTTATAAGATGTAATACCTGAAGGCTATGTTTTTATTTTAGTTATAATGTATTACGTCTTGTCGATATTGTGTTAATTGGATGTTAACTATACTTTATACCATTAACTCTAGTTCATTCTAGGTTCCTCTTCAACTCTTCGACTGTTCTTCGAGGTTTCCTTGAAACCGTTTTCCTAATACACACACACACACACACACACACAAACCTGTATCAGGCACCGGTTTGTACGATTCCTAAAATGATTAATTGACCACCGAAATCCTGCAGACACTTAATTTATCACAACACACACACACACACACACACACACAGAGAGAGAGATCATCGTATGTTTATATGTACGATTGAGAAGAGAATTAAGACCAGCAAGGATTGGTATAATCTATGCGACCTGATTATTATTATAATAATGGAAAGCTGTCGTCGTTATTGTGTTTGATTTATGGCTTCAATCAGTATTGATCAAAATTTATTTTGATTTATGATTATATTAGTCAATTATACTGTGTGTTAATTTTCTCTTTCAGACTTTATTTTTATTTATCTCTGCGTTAGATCAATTCTTGGGTTTATTTTGTTGATTTGTTTAGGTTTTTATTATCCTGTGTTCGCTTAGTGAAAGTACCTATATAATATATATATATATATATATATATATATATATATATATATATATATATAT
Source organism: Paralvinella palmiformis (assembly GCA_025642065.1). Classification (NCBI taxonomy): domain Eukaryota; kingdom Metazoa; phylum Annelida; class Polychaeta; order Terebellida; family Alvinellidae; genus Paralvinella; species Paralvinella palmiformis. The sequence continues at coordinate 547,583 of JAODUP010000076.1, read as the reverse complement.
AATTAGATATATAAAAACTAATGCCGAGAGGTAATTGCCTCTTGAATACAAAATGTAACAACCTGTGCCAGTGTCTTATTAATTTTTTTATAACACACACACACACACACACACACACACACACATATATACACACACATATATATATATATATATATATATATACCAACACACACACACACACACACACACACACACGTATTCATTAGGACACAATCATATTTATACTCTCAACGCACAGAGAGCTATTCATTTATTAATAAAAATAACATAACCATAAAAGCGACCCGTAAATATAATACAAACATTATTGTATAATAACTGACTGCTAACTTACATACTATCGCGATTTAAGTAATTATATAATATCATATTTATCTAGCTCACTATCACATTGCTAATATCTTGACGTAGACAACGGATTTAGAGGCAACTTACCATTCTTATGGATTATATGGTAAGCTGTTTGAGACAATGTGCGGACTGTCTTGTTAGCTGTTACAGACAATGTGCTGACTATATTGTTAGCTGTTTGAGGCAATGTGCAGACTGTCTTGTTAGTTGTTGCAGAAAATGTGCGGATTATATTGTTAGCTGTTTGAGGCAATGTGCAGACTAGACTGTCTTTTTAGTTGTTGCAGAAAATGTGCGGACTATATTGTTAGCTGTTTGAGACAGTGGCGGACTAATTGTCAGTTGTTACATACAATGTGCCGACTATATTGTTAAATATTTCAGACAATGTGCGGACTGTATTGTTAGCTGTTTGATGCAATTTATGGAATATATTGTTAATTGTTACATCCAGTTTGCGCACTATTTTCTGCTGTTTCGCATAAAGTGCGGACTATATTGTTAATTTTTACAGACAATTTGCGGACTATATTGTTAGCTGTTTGAGACAGTGGCGGACTAATTGTTAGTTGTTACAGACAATTTGCGGACTGTATTATTAGCCGCTACAGACAATGCGCACACCATATTGAATATCGGCTACAGCCAATATGAGGACTACATGTTTAGCTGTTACAGACAATGTGCGGAAAATAGTGTTAGCTGTTACAGACTACGAAGTGGCGGCTATACCTCTGCGGCGAAGTTGATTGTGCACGGCGCCGCAGACCTTCCAGTGTGAAGTTTGAAACCCCATTGTCACCCGTATCTGTGAGATGCTTCATCCTATCCTCTTATCTCATGTGGCTCTCATCCGCAGTCATATTTCCTAGATGTGACAGCTGCTAGGCTCAACAACCGATTCACGCACTTACTTATATGGTATATATATATATATATATATATATATATATATATATATATATATATATATATATGGCTGTTATAAGGTCGATTCATGTGCGTATAATATTATATTAACAGATGACATGACGTATATTATATATATATATATTATATGTAATGAAACCATAGGATGTCTACTGATCCTTTTGATGCCATGCCTCCCGCTGTCCACTGACATTACTTCTTTTTTGTTGCAAAGTGTGTGATGATTTCCTCTGATAAATATTAATAAATACATTATATCTGAAATAAATATATTTTAGATTTCCTAAGTGTTGTAGAGCAAAAAAAAATATATATATATATATATATATATATATATATATATATATATATATATATATATATATAATAATAATAGCACACATGCACACACAGTGAGCTCCGGTGGCCTAGCTGTTAAGCACCGCCGACTTGGATCCAACAGTCACAGGTTCGAACCCAGCAAGAGGTTGAAACTTTTCCAGAGATTAATTTCTCGGCTCACAACATCATGGGTGGATGACCACGTTAAATGGCGCTGCCGTCTCCACTGAATTACTAAAAATAAAGGGGGACGTTAAAACCCCCCTGAGGACGTAAACCATTCTGGCAGTGACCACCCTCAGGGTATTTCGGCTCCATCTTTCCCTACTGCTCCCCTGTGAGTGGTAGGGGGAGGAAATTTTTCAACCACTCAAACATAGAGGCTGTGCTGAATAAGCGACAGCCTGGGGATTCTCCCCGAAAAACAAAACATGCACACACGTCCAAACAACCAGCCGAGACAAGCGATTGATTCGTTCAACAACTTCATTTCAAATTGATTATCACAATGATGACGTAAACACAAGGATATTCATTCATCCATATATATGAATACCTTGCCCAAGGAAAGCCTATTCTTAATTTTATTAACCAATTTATTGTCAAGGATTTTAATCGTCACAACTTCGTCAATCATAAACATAACCTACGGAACTATAGATTAGGACGAACCATCAGTACATACAGAGAAACCTCGCTAATGCGGATTTCAGTAATCCGACATTTCACCCCTTTTGATGGGAACAGGCTGGAAAGGAACCGTTTTAATAAATGGCGCCATTTACCACCGACGAAGGCCGCTGACGTTTATAATACGACATCAGGAACGTATTAATAATTTGTCGGTGCGTTAATATAATACAATCAGTATATGGCGCTTGGTTTTGGTAGTTTAAAATTAATCCATCTGGACAGATTTGGTCATCATTATCTGATATTGCGGGGTATAGACCCCTGGCTGTCTGTCGCCTATTGGGCAAGGACAGATTGACAAACGATGTTTAAGTGATTGAGGAAGAACAGATACCGGAAATGGAATATTTAGACGACACGAAGTCTGGGGATACTTATTCCACTTACGGATATACTTATATGTAGGGAATGACCTGATATCGATCTATATATTCTTTTTCACGATTAGCTATAGTCAGATATGCTGAAGAGAAATATGACGATTATCACGTCTCACTGTATTTGAATGTGTATATATATGTGTGTGTATGTGTTTTCAAGCGTACCTCCGTATACACTGGCGTGGGTAATATGTGCTTGTTTGAGCGTGCATTTTATGTCACTATATATATATATATATATATATATATATATATATAATAATGTTATGTGGGAGACGTGCGATAATTTACCTTGACCGCTATTTGGCCCCGTTCTTCCATGACGTAATTCTCCTTTTTTGACAATATTTCGTAAGTAGCCCTCGTTATTTGGATCTTTAATGCTGAAATAAATAGAATTATGTTAACCAATTCTGCGCGGCCAGGTGTGTGTATATGTGTGTGTGTTTCCTACAACTACAGGCGTGAGCCGGGCTCGAACCCACAATATAGAGATTTGCAGGGCAGTGCTGTAACCGCTCCGCCTATTCTGACCAATGTATTGACATGCATGAACATGTCACATCAGTATGCCGAGCTGCCTACTACCATCTTAAGAACATCCACTGTTTAAAACCATTCTTGACAGAAGAATTACTTGTAACTGTAGTTCATGCCTTTGTTACATCTCGTATAGACTATTGTAACTCCCTGTTATATGGCATATCTGATTATAACATCAATCGCTTTCAGCGAATTCAGAATAGTGCAGCTCGCATTGTAACAAATACTAGAAAATATGATCATATCACCCCAATTCTTCAAAAACTACATTGGCTACCTGTTAGACAGCGTATCCATTTTAAGATTCTGTTAATAACTTATAAATCTATTAATGATATGGCGCCAGAATACCTGTGTGAACTGGTTTCCCTTAGAAAGTCATCCGAAAACTCATGTCATCCAGTCATATACTATTGCAGGTGCCAGTGTCTCGCTCAAGTCATATGGTGATTGTGCTTTAGTGTTGCAGCCCCCACTTTGTGGAATAAGTTGCCGACAAATATTAGAAATGCGTCGCTTGGAAATTTTAAGTCTCTTCTAAAAACACACCTATTTAAGGTCGCTTTCTCAGATAAATAATTGTTATCTTTTAAATCATTACCGGATTTTTACAGACATTATTTGGGGTATTATTATTACATATTATTTGTACAGCGCCTTTGAATGGCTCCTGCTAGTAAGGGCGCTTTATTAAATATACATTATTATTATTATTATTATCGAAACGCCCTGTATTTACTTATGCATATAGTTGTATATACCTAAATATCTACGTATGTATGTATGACACTATATGAGCCCCATAAAATCTTTATACCCTGGTAAAACCCTGGCAAAGTATTTCATTTCAGTATTTGGTATTTCCAATAACATGTTTTCAAAAAAGCGGTAAAATGGATATTTATTATTTGTCCAAATTATTCCAATTACTCAACCCCTAAGAAAATCACGAAATATATATATATATATATATATATATATATATATATATTAATTGTATATTAATAAAAACGTTGTTTGGGGTTCATATTGAGCAACACGATGTGTTAGCTGAGAATATTTCTCCTTACTTGGAACTGTATATATTTATATTAATACAAAAATTCCACCTGATAAATATAACGAAGTATATTAACATTGTTTGGTGGCTATTAATTTCAATCACGTCAACAGACACATAATAGTTCAGATATTCCGTTCCAGCTAAATCTCTGCACGTTTCGAAAGGGAGAAATTATTTTTAAATAATTGAGTCTGGAAATGATGCATTTGGAAGCTAAATTGAGCCCGGATTAGGAGATATTAATATAGTTCGGCATCAGTTGTCATGTGGTATTGTATGTGGCTTTGATTTAACCCGCTTTCACCCAATTATTACCTTCGCAAGAAGATTGCATCCTCGACGCCGTATTAACTGTGTCACCGAAGAGACAATAACGCGGCATCTTATTACCAACAACTCCGGCACAACAAGAACCTAGGGAGAAATGTTTAAGATTCGCATTACAAATAAATAATAATAAATAATAACGTTTTCATATATAGAACCTTATTATGAATGCCCCTTTAAGGCATTCCACATTACGAAAAATAAAAATAAAATAATTATTAAATTTTGAGAGATGATAAATGATTAGAAATAGGAACAGATCAATTTAAAAATAAACAAAAGACAGAAAAAAATAAGGAGACAACACATACGAAGACCACATATTTACACACACACGCGCGCGCGCGCGCGCACACACACACACACACACACACACATACACACACATATATACACACATATATACAAACACACGCGCGCGCGCGCGCGCACACACACACACATATATATATATATATATATATATATATATTACACCAGCTCCTTCAACTGTCTGGTAATACGTTTTGTTCATCCATTGAGAAAAATTTAATTTGAGATCCTTTACCATTTTAATGATCCAGAAACTTGGCTACTTATCCTAGGAAGTGTCGGTCACCTAAAAAGATGGCATCTTGCCTGTTCGTGTCTTGGAAATTCAACAACAGAATACATCCCTGTTTCGTCTATAAATTTGAGGCATACGTTCTTGGGATAAAATCAAGTGGTCTTTAAACATGGATGATCTTTTATCCCAGATCTTAATGTTTTTGAACAAATAAGGCTAACGACATATCGAGCAACAGGATCTGAATAGACATTTAGAAGGGGTAAAACTGGTTTCTAAACGCATTGTAGTCTTTTATGGTAGGTTTTAACGTCTGTAAACAAACAGGGTTAATTAACGAACTGCATCAACCGCTTATGAATAGTAAATTAGAAGGGTCGTATTAGTTTTTCAACGTGGGTAGTCTTTTAGAACAGGTTTTAAGTTGCGTAGACAAGGAGGCAAATGGACTCCTGAATGTCGTTTGGGCGGATTGTGCTGGTCTTTAAAAGCAGGTAGTATTCTTATGGGGCAACAAACCGAGACAACTAAACGGCCGCTTTGGACGGGTGGTCGCGACGACCGGAATTGCGGCTATCTATCTACCTGTGTGTATGCCGAATCGTAACTGTAGCCGATAGCCGGGCAGGTGAGAGACGTTGAACGACTTGGAACTCCGGATGAGGTCGATGGCCATCGAAGCTACCTCGGTGACGTGCCGGTCTCCGTTGCTGATCGGAAGCCCACTAGCTACCATATAGACGCTGCCTATGGTCTCCACCTTGTAGACGTCGTAGCACTCGATCTTGCTGTCCATGAAGTTGTAGACCTCGTTGAGGAAGGTGACGATCTCGACCGGCTTGCTCGTCCGCGAGACGTCGGCGAAGTCGGTGATGTCGCTGAACGAGACGGTGACCCGGTCGTAGAAGTTGGCGCCGCTCCTTCGCCCGGTCAGCAGCTGGCGGGCGATGGTCTTGGGCAGCATCTCCTTCAGCAGCTGTTCGGTCTTGTACTTCTCCTTCTTGATCTCCGACACCCGGCTCGAGAACATGTTCACGCTGCTGAAGATGCTCACCGACGTGTTCCGGCCGTTCTGGACGATGAACAGCAGCACCGGCAGCTGGATCAACAGACAGAAGACGTGGAAGCCGAGCATCGACCAGGCCTCGTCGGCTGCCGGCCGGATGCCTTCGGTCTTCAGCCCACCGTAGATTTCCAAGTTCATGGCCGGAAAGACGACCTCCTCGAAGCGGGTGCACACCCGGTTCCATTCGGTGAGCGCCTTCGCCGAGAAGTTCGTCACCAGTCCGTTCCCGATCGCGTAGTTGTAGCTGCTGAGTCGGTCCAAATCGGAGCGGGCGGTGTCGTTGAATATCAGCGCCAGGTGTCGATCCAGAATGGTGATATCCACGATGTGGTAGTACGCGGTGTCGAACGTTTCGACGTAGTCGAGGTTGTCCAATCCGGACGTGTCCCCGCAACCGAGGGCCAGGGCACCGAGGGCGCAGTTTTCGACGAAGTTCAGCCTGATCCGGATCAACGACCTAGCGGCGTACCAATGGCTGTAGATCTCGTGCGGTAGGCCTCCCGTTACCGACTGTTTCTCGGTTCCGGATAGCTGAGTCAGGAAGCTCAGATACCCGGAGACGACGTCGTGACAGACCGCTCTCCGACTGGTGGCGTTCCGGTTCTTCGTACAGTTGCAGACGGTCCTGTTGGTCAAGAGATCGGCCACCGTCGCTCGTAATCGAGAAATTTCGTCGGCGATCCGCTCGTCGTGGATGTGGTAGGCATCGGTGATCCGGTAGCGGTCCCGGAGTCGTTCGTCGCCGTCGTCCTCGGCGTCCGTCATCACGTTTACGGTATCCAGAAGCTCATCGTTCAGAGCGGTGACAGCCAGTTCCCGGTGTTGTTGTTCCGTTATGGCATCGTCGAAGCGGGCCAACTTCCGGGCGTACACCGCCGTCTCGGTCAGCTTCCAGGCAGTGAGCGACGTCAACAGGATCAACGGGATCGATGGGAAGACCAGCAACTGAAGCAGGAGTAGTCGGCGTCCGCACGTGGTCCGTAGATCAAGACGGCACCTTCCCGACAGCCGATACCGGATCAGCGAAATCGGGCCGCTATTCGCTGAACTCCTCCTGTCCAATGAGATCACCGATCCCATGAAGCTCATCACGTCTGGTCTGGTTAGCCGGGCTGGCGATCCCGAGATTCTGGCGATAAATGTCCCGAGACGATCGGCGGATGAGAAGCTTTTCCGCAAGCGGAACGGTTTGTTAGCGGATTATGGCAAAACTTTGGTAAAGCGGCCAAATCAAAAGGAGACGTCAAAGATATGTACGCTAAAGTCTCTTGTCTAATCGGGTCACAATGTACAAGTGACTCGAGTGGCCTTAGTAGACAGCATTATAGTACATAACCACTTATATACAAATCACTGCAGAATTACTTACGTCAGCGCAGATGCAGGTTCTTGATTCCGATCAAATTTCGTCTTCGAATACATCTAAGCTTAGATAGGTGTCACCGAATAAAATGCCCGTACAACTCATCGTATTTGGCCCTACCCCCAAAAAACAGACACAATAATCCTTAAGCTTAATAATATATAATCCTGTGTCGGTTTCGACAGACGTCTTCTCGCACATTCTCAAATACACGCCACTGTATCAACAACACACACACATATAAACACATCATAGTGTAAGACGGCTTGTCCGGTTAGCTCAATGATGTGTTTCAACGTTAACTCGGACCCGGGTTATTGTATTAACCCGAAGACGCATTAATGTATAATAAGCCGCCAAAGCCGATATAGCTGTCATTTCATCATCTCCCACTCGTGGATATGACACCAGAATATATTATATATTACTATGCCGGCTCGGGTAGGTAACGGGGGTGGCTTCCTCATGGTCTGTGACGCTGAATCCGATATCGGCTCGCTGAGGGACAGCATCACTCTCTAAGCCTGGCCCGATGACGATAACACGGTGACTGGGGCGGGGAGGGGGGTGGAGGGGGAGGGGCTCTTATCACGTGTTGAGGAACTAAATGAGCTATTGACTGTAAATAGAGTATGAAGTGGAGTAGTGTTAGAATGTTAGATGTACTAATGTACGTGGAGTGGGAGGGGTTGTTGTTGTTGTTGTTGTTGTTGTTAGGATGTTAGGTGTATGACTGTACATAGATTGGGGAGCCATTATACTTGCTGTACATAGAGATGGCACCCTAGTATAGCTAGGTTACTATGTGTACTACTGATTATACAGAGTATATATATATCACACACACACATATATATATATATATATATATATATATATATATAATATATATATATATATATATATATATATATACGTGAGTGTGTTTGTATGTTTGCGCGTGTCTCCTATGTCTTAAAGTCGGTATGATAATATAGTTACTGTTTGCTACATGTATGAATGGTAATAAATGTATAACATATAGAGATATCATGGCGCTGTGTTAGGGTGTTATCTGTACTTTTTGTACAAACACGCACACACGCACAAACACACACACACACACACACAAACACACACACACGATCATTCAAATATTCAAATAAAGGCATATTAACTTTAAATCTGTATTGTATTGCTGATGTTTGGGGTAGCCAAACTTTAAATCTAAGCAACAGTGTCGTATTTAAACATATGTATTTCTGTAAATACGTTAGTGCGCAGGCGCACAGTCATGGCGCAAAGTTGTCGAAACTAATAATTACACGACTGGTCTAAATCTAAAACTCGCGCATAAATAATTGAAGCCCGACAGCAACATGATTACAGGAAATGCTCGCCTAAATAACAAATCGATGTCACATCCGGTTTAGATAATTAGCCAATCTGGTCGCCTTAATTACGCTTACCTAATAACAGTGACTCGTTATAATCTCCATACTGGTAGGCACCTGATCCATCAGGCATGGATGATAGTTAGTCTAATTATAACTATAATAATGGGATGATGATAGATACGACTTGTTCGTCGAGACGTGCTCATCTCTTCGAATGGATGCGCTCAGCGGTGTCATATTAGCTAGGTGGTAAGGTGAAGGAGAAGAAACCGCCATATTTGCATTTCGATTCCATGCACCTACCGGCAAAAAATGGTTTAGTGTTGTCCGAAGTTGCTGGGTCTCAAGTCCTGTCTTTTAGCACCTGAAGCAAGTGATATAAGCTACAGGTATGTTTTAAAGCCATTATAATGATGTATTTGCGGCAAAAATCCACTGCAAAAATTATTTAAATGTTCTAATAATAATAATAATAATAATAATAATAATAATAATAAAGTATTTATTATAAAAAGGAATAGAATAAAAATAAATGATAAAACAAACTTGTCATTTCAGAATAGTCATAATTTAATTTTGGCTGACTGGGTAAAGTGACTGATTAAAAAATGAGAGATTCTCAGCTCGCATTTCTCGAGTTACTTGCTGGTTCATCCCAATTACAATAGTGGATGGAGGTCTGCGTTAAGTTACGAATGTATGATGGTACTGGCTCAGAGTATTAAGACCTATACGACCATAACGGACGTGGACGATGTGCCTAAATTATTTTGGAATTGTTCATCATCTTCATCATCTTCAAAGTATGTTATTTACACTTCTTGTGTATCTTATACACATCATACACATATCAAAACATAACATGCATAACATACATAACATATGTACCTATAATATATATGTGGAAAATTTTGCGAAATGACTGCAGTGTACTCAATACATCTTTCTCTATTACACGTTCCCGAGTGTCAAAATTGAGAAAATTAGTAGTTAAATAAAAATTGTTAGATGGTTAGATGGTTACCTTTATGCCAATAGTTTGGTAAGGAGTTACCTAACTTTTTTATGACATTCATGAACGTTTTAGCCTTTGATGACATTCTAATTAATAAGATGATCAGTCGATTAAATTCAAACGAAGCACAGCGAATTGAAGCAAACGGATTATTTGATGCCATTTATCGGGTATTGGGAACGAATGTTTTGAAGAATGCACGCCTGCAAACAACACAAGAAGTTAGAGTGTTAATCCACATTTACGCTCTAAGACATATGTCATATTTGTTCTTCGACCTATCATACCTTTTAACCCCAAGTACATCGTCGCCATGATACATGATATGATACAATCTATCTCCCCATCCTTCACCTCAATCCATCGTCTAATATTGTCTAATATGTTCTCACCGTCCTTAAGTCTTTATCATACCTCTCTCTCTCTCTCTCTCTCTCTCTCTTTTATTCTTTATATATATATATATATATATATATATATATATATATATATATATATATATATATATATATATACTTCTGTCTGTCTGTCTGTCTGTCTGTCTCCCCTCTCTCTCCTATGACCATTATCACACTTATCGGTGCCCATCTCCCTAAGCACTCTATCGCAATACTTATATAATCATACCAGACACGATACACCCTTTATTCTCCATCACCGTCCATCACAATCTTCATCACAGGATCTATCACCTATAATCATACTCCCAGACGAATGAATCTTTAAACGACTCGTTTTGTCGACGAACAAATAGCTTCATATTCGGGCCACGCGCCGACGTAAACAAACAATAAAAGCTCCTTGGACTAGTTTTCTAATCCGTACAGTCCTCGGGTACAGTGCGCCACAGATGTAAGTCAATCTGATATAGATCCACCCCCCCTCTCTCCCTTCATCTCAGTCATCAAGGACTAACTTGTTTATCGGCGAGTTATTACTCATTATCGGATCGTAGCCACCAGACGCCGGCTTGTAAACAAGCTGGCCGTTTATTGGACGGTACGAATTAATCTCGGGCCGTACTAATTTACGCGAAGCGGAAAATCTGCTTGGAAATCCGCAGCGAATTTTTTTATATATTAAGGATCGGGCTGACGGGAGGCTATCACGACACGGGGACGCGGCACAGGTGCTGATGTTACCTTCAGAAATAATCACTTTTATCGATCCGGCCGCCAGATACAGGTGTTGTCGAGGATACGACTATTCGGCCAAGTCATTAGTTAACACCTGCCCATCCTGTAGGCATCGTGGCACGTGTTATCGTCTCCCGGCACGTTCCATCTCCCCGATGCGGCCTTGACCAATCTCCACTGGTACGCTGGCGTGCCGCTTAGAGAGGCTTTATATCCCCAACGGTGATGGGAAGTTCTTCGTAGGGCGACCCGACCCGGATAGAGCCTGTTAGGGATTTGACAAATTACGTCGTCGTCGATGTCAAAACTGAGTAAATGGTTTGATAGGAAATATGTTATTAACTAGAATAGCATGTCGATCAGTTGCGTGCATGCACGCACGCGTTAGTACACGTATATGCGCGTGCGCACGCGCGCAGACACCCAAAACAACATTTTATTGGGATATGTCTGCGTATGTGTATGTCAAGTCAAATTTAATAATATTATACATATATTATAATAAACATATAATACATTATAACTGCTGCAAATAATACAATGGGTTGGCATACTTACATTGGCTGTATATTAACTATATATAGCCTGTGTATTAGCTGTACAATACCTGTATATAATTTATATTACCTTCACTTGTCAGGTCACTCTGACCTACACATATTGGGCAATGATGTAGATGCAATGACATCCTCGTGTGCCAACAGAGGAATCTTCTACGTGTATGAGTATCTTTATGCCTATTTGTCCGTCTATCTGTCTGTTTATGTACGTATTTATGCGTACACGCGCGCGCGCGCGCGCGTACAGAGGGACTACACATGTCTCAGCATGAAAAGTCGCCACTCTGGATTCAGTCCCTTGAAGATACGTCCAGAGAATCAATTCACGGTTCGATATTCTCCGTGCCTGTGCTGTATTATACACAGCACACACACACACATATACAGACATACATACATACGCACGCGCGTGCGCGCACACACACACTCATATGTGTGCACAATATGCGTTTCTGTGCCTATATAGAGATAATTCACATATTTTTAAATATCTATGAATCTACCATATATTTTTTATTAACGACCCGAGCGTAAATATGGGCCTGACCTTGGATCTGCAGACTTGTTAGTAACCCTGGAAAGAAACCATTCATTTCAATCATTCCCGATTAAAATGGGCAGCCACTGACGGGCTATTAGTCGGAAAACTGAAAATATTGCTAATATTCAGTAATTATGTTATAAGCATCAGCTAGAACCAAATCAGTATATCACCTGTCCCTGAAGAGAATCGAATCAGATATGATGACATGAGTCATACAATATATTATCCAAATATTAGTAAGCACAAAATGCTGACTCAACACGGCGTACCTCCTCCCCAGCCATCAACCAATGTATGAACTTGCATTAATGAGGTGGATGAGGAAGGCTAAAGAGGAGATCGGGAGAAAAAATACTTTTAGTATAACTCCCCCCGACCCCCCAACTCTCTCTTGGCCTCTTATGACGTGTTAAAGGACCCAGTTGGCTAATTCTAAAGATAAACAGGACAACGGTTATTAAACCGGATCTGAGATGTTTTCGACGTGAACAAGAAGTCCAATTTCAGTCCATAAACGCCTATCCTGACACGCCGGTCCTGACACATCAATTAGATCACGAAAACATCCTTCAATTGTTTGTTTTTATTTCTCATTCATATGTTAACATAAGATGTATCTGGTTTATTATAATTGTATCTGGATTATTATCGTTGATCATCATTAATTGTTTGACATTAAGACAGTGTTCATCTTATTGTCTATTTGTTTGGATGAAAATTTTATTGATGTAAATAATATTTCGTCAATAACTGAACGATTACTTTAAGGGACGATTCAAATTATAGCCGAATATACAATCGTCTAAAAATTAACAACCACCTACTAAGCAGGCAAATGTGGAAAAAATAAGCACCGTTATGTTTGTTCATGAACATTGCAAAAATCCACATCTACAAACAAACAGTATCCATCTCCATGACTACCAGTAAACAACATATGTATAGCATTCTTCTTAAATATTCTAGCTTCATTCGAATTTTTAGCCATGAGTGCTACTTCTTGGCATGACGACTGATTGTATTTGAAAAAATAATGATTTTACTTTTGGACCCTGGTAAATCGTTCAAATGAGAAATATATGAGATATATAGAAATAGATAAAAATATATAAATATATGAATATAATATATATATATATATATATATATATATATATATATATATATATATATATATGAGAGAGAGAGAGAGAGAGAGAGAGAGAGATGGAAGAGTATATACAGCTAACTTAAAGTTGATCCTCTTCTGTCGTGATTATTGACATCCAATTCACATCATATTTTTAATTATCATAGCGCATCCTTTCCGATGGCAACTTTTGTCAAACAGTCGTCACGCCAATAATATAATCGTTATGTAATCATTAGTTGTAAGTGGCCCCTTTCCGAGGGAGGACACACTGTCTCATCGTGTCAACAATAAGATGTAGACGGCGAGTCCTCCTTTAGCAAGGTTTCTTCTTCCCCCCAAAAAACACTCGTCCAGTATACTTCCGGTTGTTATTCTCTACCTTCATTGGTAGAACCAGATACTGGAATGATTGTTCTCTCATAATCTTTTCCCGCTGTTTCTAATTAATTGAACTGTATGTCCTTCTCCCGTTTCGTCCCATTTGATGTTTTAGTTTATCCGGATACCCTGGTCGGAGACACAGAGATGATGATGATGATGATTGTTGTTTTACGGCCACCTTTGTGCACATTGTAGGCTAAATGGGCCGAGTGATCCCCAAAGGTAATGAAGCGAAATTAATGATGAAACAACCTTCAGATATGCCCACGTCGAGATCCGAATAAGGCTAGTAGTGATCTGTGGTCAAACACGCTACCGCTAGGCCACGGAGGCGCCCCCCCCCCCCCGGAGATACAGAGAAGTTGGCATCACCCGACCATATCATGTGGTCTTTAAATATAGGCAACCTTGAAGTGGTCTTTCCAAATATTTAATACTACCAGGCAGGTGGTCTTTGCCATAGGTTCTAGTCTATGTCTTGTTCCAGCTGGGTTTTACAATGACGGCTTCAGATTCTCTCACCTGGATCATTTAAATAATGTTATGTCATTGTCTATAAATAAGAAATAACAGGGTTACATCTTTTGGATTATAGAATCTTAATAATCAAATGATTTGTGATTGCTATTCTTGCTCCTGCGTTATCGTTGTTGATGTTTTTTTCTTGCTGTTGTTGATGTTGGTGGTAGCGTGGATTATAATCAATACTCAACTGTGATCTATTTATGTTAATTTATCCACAGAACTACGGAGTGCATAGAAACAGTCATACTCTGTAATTATAACGAGTTCAGAGAGAAATATACATTTGTTTTACTGCCCGCGATAAAATGGTAAATAGAAACATTTCTCAACAACACGTGGGTATATGTGGCCGGTAGATATGCATGTGTCTATGCGTAATATTTAGTGGATACAAATATGCACCCAGCAGAGCTAAATTTGTACGCCAATAACACGATTACTCATCTTTGTAAGCAAAGAGTACAATAATTGTGCCTATATACAAACCGTACACATACGTTCTTAGATCTACAGAGGTTACACACCTTTGTCCACACACAAACAAAACATATATCTGAGGCCAGTATACAAGCGATAGGCATCCATGCCTGCATATACAAAACATCGCCATATCTTTATTCGACCAACCAGTGATTGTATATATGTAATACAAAAGGTACAGCTGTCCCTATATAGATACGATACACGAATTTGCGTCTACTTACAAGCAAGATGCATATATGCATCAAAAATGCAAACGAGGCATACATGTATCTGTGCACATATAGAAACAAAAAGGTATACGTGGCTATTTGCAATCACCAATCTACATCTGAGTCTACACGCGAGCAATACCCAGAAACGTGTATTTATGTACAAACAGTACACAATCTGTACGCCCAATACGAAAACAATACCCATATCTGTGCGCCTGTGCGCAAACGCCATGCATACCTCCGTCTATATAACGAACGATATAAGTAATGATTTGTCGCCTCGGGCCAGGAGAACTTTGTACTGCGTACACGCCGCCAGACATAACATTCTGCCCCGAGGTCAGCTAGTACTGTTGTCATAAAACTGCCCTCAATACACGGTCATTGTTCCTAAAATGAATAATTCATCAGAATCACATCAAGTGATTCTCTTTTAAGCGATTCCAACTCCGCCCGCGGCCCAGCAACACACCTCGGCGGACAATGAGGCATACATCATGCATCAGCGACGGGCCGACGTCGTACGAACGTGGCCCCAGCCTTCGAAAGGACACGATCATTTGGCAAAGGACAATTTAGTATGGCCACGAGTAGGCCGCCATATACTGACTAAAGTAATATGTCTCGAGCGTTCCTTGGCTTCATCAAGTTATAAAAAGCCAAAATAAACTGGTTAGTTTATTATGTAAGCCAAAACCCATCAGTACGATCATCCACCGTAATGGACACTTGTTTATTACTATAAGATGTAAATAAAAAATTAGGTAATTGTTTGGTTTTTTGGTTGTTGTATGTGAGTATACTAATTTATGATCTAGATAAATGCCAAAATAAGCTAATTGGTTGGGTTTTTATATGTGAATAAGCTAATTAATTTTCTCTTGTTGTTGTTGTTGTTCTATATCAGCTAAAACTATTATTATATACCATATTTATATAGCACTCTTTTCATAAACTATATCATGTTCAAAAGTGCTTTATAATACAAGACATATAAACGTAAAATGTTAAAATGACATGGAATAATATATATTAAATGTAAAATAAAATATTACAATATAGTGGTGATTAATATTTTTGACGTAATAGTATGGCACAAAATTTAAAAAGCAAATCGACTAATACTTTTATATATAAAATAAAGCTTGCCTATAAGACCATCTGTTTTAAAAGATCAACTGTCTGAATAGAACTTAGTGGTCGGTGGTTGAATCGTAGGATGATCCGGAATGAAGATCAGAACCTATATTTCAGACCATTTACATCTGGACAGTCATTTGGAGCGTACCGCGTAACACGGTCACTCGTATCTTACGGATACAAGATGTCGTTCCTGTCAGTAGTGAGCAAAAGGCATCCGGAAATTATCTTCAATCGACATAACGAGGGTTTTCTGAATAATTAAGTAAAAATCTGCCTTGGGATATCAAGCTTACGAACCCAGCAAGTGACCTTTAAACTGAGATGACCTATTAAAGTATTTTTTACAGTGAAATGGAGACAGTTATTTTTAATTCACATGGTCAATGAAATAGGTTTTTAAAACAAGTTTTGTATATATATATATATATATATATATATATATATATATATATATATATATATATATTATATAGGTGATATGTTATTTCCATAGGGAGGACACACTGTCTCATGACTTCCTGTATTCAGCACGAGACCAGAAAGTCCTCTCGGAGCAAATAACCTAATGGTCACGTCAATATACGTGTCCGCGCATGTCCGTGTAAGTTTGTACTGTTATAAAGCAGTACCGGATGATAGACAGCATGTGTAGATAGGTAGACTTTACTCGCTATGATTGATACTGAGTGAAACATGTTTATTAATAACCATTGGCTGATGTCGCCGAACATAATTTATAATAGTCATGAAGAATTCTATCTCGTCTCAATGCTATTTATTCGTTACCATGACAACGCTTTGTAAGCTATATAGAAAAGTAGTTAATACAATGATCAACAACTACCTTGATCGTATTAGAGTACCCCCGATTTCGCTGTGAACGATAATATCAGAATTTAAGTCAACCCCTTGATAAAAATGTTTGCCATTTCTGAACGGCACCAGCAAATTATCAGCTATAAGGTAAATAAAACGGAATCTGTTACCTTACTTTGTGTACTAACCACGTCTTATCCAACTGTCGATGCCGTCCTTAAAGTTTAACATGACAGTTAGATCCATTTTGCCTTAATGCGTTATCTGTAGCGACTTCAACCGCAACTTAACGCGGCACTCGTCAATTATCAATCGGTTAGCGTCTCAACAATACCGAAACAGAGCCAAGAATACATCTCGCATTTTTCTCGCCTCTGAATAATACCTTCTTCTGTTAAAGCGCCGATTGTCTAAAACATACTCGCCGTCGTGTGGACGTCAACAAGCCATTCGAGTCAATGAGAAGCTTCAATCTGCTGACTCAACGACAGTGCACTGACTCAACGATGGCCTACGAACTTAGCATCGGCTAGCCGAGTCAGCGGGAGCCAGGTCAGTCCACGAACTCGGCAGAGGACGATTTTTGTTTTGTGGCGAAGAGTCCGGACCCGAGGACCCGTAAGACCGCGCAGACGGCAACGAAACACTTAAATGTGGCGGAAAAAAATGTGCCCAGCGGCTGATGTTGGTGTTAGAGACGCCTCGCGACTGGCACAGGACTAGGGCAGAAGTTAACACAGCGCTCTACACACACATACACACACACACACACACACACATGGACCAGAACGGCGGAAGATTGTTCTGTTGACAAACAATGGACAGCATTGCGCGCATTGTTCTTGGTCGTGATTCGAGCCATCTCGTTTAACATCCGTTTCGCTGTGAGCTCTTTCGGCCACTTGCCGATGTTAATTGATTACAACAATATGCCGATTGACATGCTTCGAATCTTTGCGGCCAACAACGGTATACGCACATGCGCTTTCATATTTAACCACGTGATGGCATAGATACTCCAACGTACGACGAATGGGAGCTTTTTTAATTTAAACGTTTGCGAAGAACTGATGAAATAATTGATTACTTCGACAATGAACAACAAACCATATTGGTCAAATGATATTGATTTATTGAGAAATACATTTGAACAGAACAATAGGATATAATATCTCGCTAGAACATCTCGCGAGATGTCCGTTTTAACCTTATTTTAGACAATGAACGAACACACCTTTACTAGACTCGTAACTACAATTTCGTGCTTCAAATTTCTACACGCCCACCACAACACGACCGTCTGCTTTAGGCCATTATCCTAAACTGAACTACCGTTGACTCATTACAGGCTAGTCGACAGTAGTTATTTTGTGACATGACCTTTTTGTTATTGAATTACAAACATTCTGAGGAGTCAGTCCGTAATTAGGATAAGATTCTCGCATCTAGCCGACGACAATAGGACTTCCGGGATCCGTTTAATTCACAGGACAACGAACTCGAGATTTGTTTTCTCGGGGACGGAGACGGGGAAAAATCCCCCAAACTTACGCCCCGTCCTTTAATTTCTCTAATTCAACGCATCTCGTCCCATCCACAACCCTTCATCGTGGGAGCCTCATAGAATAATTATAATAATATTAATTACTCAATGCCTCTTCAAATCGCAGAAGAAAAAAGCTCCATTATATTGTAAGGCACATATCACGCGTAAAACAATAAGTCGGATGATATTTATTAATTATCACCCGACATAAAGATGCTAGTGGTATCTATATTCACCAATTATCGATGGCTATTATACATATTTCGCCAGATTTATTGCCAATTGGCTGTTGCCAGCTACTGTTCTCGGTCCGCTTATCTAATGATGACCCGCGGCCAGCAGAAGCCAGGTCACCCACTCATCCTTATCAACCACAGCCCCAACCCCCCCCCCCCCACCCCGATATCTCGTCTCTACTGGGTTACCATCGTTGATGACGTAGATGAAGTGTGTGCTAGTTGGGTTTTTTCTTCTTCTTCAGCCACTGATGAGTATAAAAGTATCGATAAATCGAAGTCCTCCTCAAACTCGTATTGCCCGTCCTTGCCGTAGCTGACCATCCTTGACCTCTTCTTCGCTGATCGGACACAGATAATTATCGGCGTCGTACCGGGGTATGACCGGAAGCGGAACATTAGAACGAGGCCCGAGTTCTATCTCTTTTTTCTCATCTGAAATCGATAAACGTATTGCGAAATAATTTAAATATTCAAATTGCTGCACAATGGTTGTGTAAATACTGAATTTTACAAATATTCTATTGTAAACCAAAATTAGAAAACATTACCAACTGAAATTTGGGAAGTGCATTATCGGCTAAAGGGACAGCGGTTTGATAGATTCTCTTTTATGCCAGTTGATGTCACATCGCATTTAACCAAAGTATTTTGTATTATACAAGGTTTCCTTCTCCCCACCCTTCCCCCCAATGGGTGTGCAATACTCCAATGCGAGCTTTTCGGGTGTATTTCCAATAGGTTCTCCTGACACGCAAGAGACATCAGTGTTTCTATATTCTATAGATATAATGGAATCGAGATTTACAAAGTATTAATATTTGTAAGTTTAAGAGCGGCCGTTTTTATTTTTTAATGCGGCATCGCGTTCGTATTAGACAAATTGATACCAGACACGACGATGTACCTTTATTCCGTTTACTAAACGACCAGTAGAACAGTCCTATTTGGGACAATTGTTCTGAGGCCGAAATGTCCTGTTGTGACTTGACTGGACAAGCCATTACAATTAAACGGGCTGTGCTGAATAAGCGACAGCCTGGGGATTCTCCCCGAAAAACCAATCAATCAATACAATTAAACAGAAACACATTTGGAAACGATCTGGAAGACAATTGTCGTTTTGGTACTGGGGGTATTGATCGCGCAGATGGGTTCCAGAAATATAACACGAACCAATCAGATCCAGATAGGCTTTTTCGTCGTCCAATATATAATTATAAACTCCACTCGATCTGGTTGTAGGCGTTCTCTGTAGTGAAGAATGAGATGATAAGCTAAAGTCCAGACGATAAGCCGGATTTCTTGTAGATCGCTGCTTCTCCAAATTGAATATTGTACCATCAACAAACTGAGATCTAGAACAGAACAGGAAAACATACACATATAGAAAAGAGTCGTGTCGAAAATCAAAATTATAAAATATTTATAATAAATATCTGGCGGCAAGAAAGTTATCACAGATATAAAAAAAGAAAAGACAAGAAAAGACAAGAAAAAACATAAACAAGAAAGTTTGTAAAAATTTTAAACAAAATACGAAACCAATTCTCCAGAATGTAAAATATTTGAGATAATTGTGATAAATAACAAAAATACATCAGAAAATTATACTAAATATTAAAATACGAGATGTATGAGTAAACTAGTTGATGTGATTTATGCTTTAAAATAGGGAATTTTTATTAACATAATATTAAAATGTAATCTAATATTTCCCGTTATGACGCTTACTTGTGTACTTTCGGTTTCCGTGATAGAACCGTTATGATGATGACGACACATAACAAGACGAATCCCGATGGAATTCCGACATATAGGATCAGTGTAATACTGACTGTCGAACCTGGATCGCGGAGAGCTACTAGAACAAGAAAATGGTCGAATTTGATTAAACAAACTGAAGTATTAAGTAAATAATAAATATTTGTTTGAGAATTACCGAGTTCCCCATCTTGGGAGCTCTTCCCATAAAAGTGCTCTAAAATGTAGGTCTTAAATTGATATACAAAAAATACTTCTTAATGTGTGTGTGTGTGTGTGTGCCTGCATGCACGCGCGTGTATATATATATATATATATATATATATATATATATATAAAACAGTCATAGATATCGTGTCACAAGACCGTATTAGGCTGACTTCTACTTACAATCCTTGTTGTAACACTTTTATACGGAGAACTCTTTCAGGTTCACACGGTAAATATTCCCACTGAGAGTGTTCACATCCTAATATCGACGTCTCATTACCGTCACAGTGTACGTAACTAAGCCACGTAGGTCGGAATTGGCGGTGAAATATTGTCGTTGATCTGGTGCCGGCTTCATAACCTAATTGTTGACATATCACTCTAAATGGAGAAAATCAAAATAACAACGTGTAAAACCGGACATCGGTTATATCCCGATTGCGGGCTACTACGTCATTCGGTCATCTATTGACTCGCTCACTCGCTGCGTTGATCATTCACTCGCCGACTCATTCGGTCGCTCGGTCGCTTACTCACTCAATGACTGACTGACTCACGTATTAATAAAATGATGGCTGTCTTAAAATGAAGAAGTTGCTATTCTGAGATCCTATTCTGAGATGTTTCATCAAAACTCTGCGCTTATCAGTCGCAGTGCCTTTCTACAAAATGCACACGCACACAAACACACACAAACATACGCACGCACGCACACACACATACGCGCTCACGCACACACGCACACTCACTCACACACACATACACACACGCGCACACACGCGCACATACACATTATATATATATATATATCTATATATATATGGTAAATACCTTGTATATGTATCTTCCCAGACATCAGGACAGATACCTCCCCAGATGCCATAATAATTTATCTCCACAATACCTTCGCCAGGATGTTGACCATGTGTCAGTCTTATTTGACCTAATTAATAACAACAACAACAATTGTTAGCAATCTTCTAATTGTTAGAGTAGTATCCGTTTATCTACAAGATATTTTTGTACAATATGTATTCTGTTACCATAACGGTACTCGAAATAACACACACACACACACACACACACACAGAGAGAGAGAATGTATTACTTTCCGGTATCATAACGGTTCAATAGTGTAGTCATTACTGATAAAGAGTGTCATAACGTTATAGGATTACGCCATAACGCTATTAAACTACTTGGGGGAATAACCAATTTATGACATCGGAACTTAACATTCAACTTGGTGAGACACTACAATGTCTCAGCAAGAAAAGTCGCCACTCTGGATTCAATCCCCTGAGGAGGGGCCAGAGTTTGAATTCATGGTTCGAGATTCTCTGTGTCTGTGCCTTATTATACACAACTAAAAAAACACACACACACACACACACACACATACACACTGGTGAGACATTACATATGTCTCAGCAAGAAAAGCTACTCTGGATTCAGTCCCCTGAGTTTGAATTTACGGTTCAAGATTTTCTGTGCATGTGCCTTATTATACACAGCTAAAGCAGACAGAGAAACAGGCAGACGCACACACGCACGCCCACACGCACGCACACACATACGCATACACACACACACACACACACACGCACACACTACCATACCCCTAAAAGAAGATAAATAAACCAACACTTCCTACAACTGATTTGGTTTATGACATAAAATCTTTCGTACCTAAACATTTCAGAACCCCTACTTCCCCTCCTTCCCCAGCCCCCGACAACCCCCCCCCTCATAGTGACGTCATATTGTCATTTACCCGTCAGGTTCTGAGCTGACTCCTGGAGACATATAACGCCGGCTGTCCTTTGTAGTTTGCAGAACTGATCCAGATAACCTCTAGTCATACACTGACTGATCTCTGTCTCGTGTCCTCCGGAACACCTGACAGCATCTAGAAATACCTGTCTCGCTATACCAAAAATGGAATGTTTGATAGCCATACCACCTTCTTGGTAACCCAACATACTGCATACAACACTGTAGAAGATAACATGACACGATATGACATGACATGACATAATATGACATGAATTGGAACAACGCAACGCAACGCAATGCAACGCAACAAAACACAGCACAACAGAGCGTAACATAACATAATATAACGGGAATGTCTCCATGGTTTAACTGTTAGCGTGGTTCGCCACAATCCTTTAGTACCTGGGTTCAAACTCCAGTCGTGTTAAGTCTGATTGGTGTTTAATCCTTTTCTTCACATCATTAGCTTTGGAGGTCGCTTGGTTCATTTAGTTTACGCCGTGCACACAAGTGACCGTTAAACAGCAACATATAGGTGCATGTATGTGTGTGAATGTCACGGAGTCATATCCAGCCTTATGAGAGTGACACACCGATGTCAGAGGTCACGGGAGTTTGGGGATTGTTTGTGTAAACCTCATAAACAAGTGTTATAGTTATTTTTCAATTTCTCTATGTTTCTTTGAGGCAAATCTTCTTCGGACTTTATACCTGAACTACCACTGCCATCGTAATTAGTGTTTTGCCAATTCAGAGCTAAAGATCATATTTTTCACAACTGTATCGCCGAAAGCTCTACGTACTAAGTTAAAAGGCATAAATTAAAACCCTATAATTTAAACCCTCTGTAAATGTTATTCATATTCTCATTTTAAAATACACGAATTCTTTTATTTCAGTCTGGAATACAAATTCATCAAATGTGCCTTTGCATCTTAGAAATACCTTTAACGTGAACCAAATAAATCAACAACTGTATATTTGATGCCAATACAGATGCAGTAAGCTCACAAATTTCGGCACAGAAAAATACAACATTCTTGTCATTGCTTATAGCACCAAGGGCCAAAAATTACAAAACTTTCTGGACCCACTGAAAATGATATTCTGCTCACAGCAAATTTATAAATCTGTCGCACGTTTTACAAGACACATTCCACACACGTCTATCCCTTTTTTAGCCACGCACACTGAAGTCGTATGCGTCCGTGCGTGAGTGCGTATGTGCATATATGACCAGCTACAAATTCAAAATTGAAGTACAAAGACGCCTGTGTGATACGGACATGTTTGCTATGACTATCTAAGGATCCGACAAGGATTTGTCTGGAACGGATTATGTTCCATTATAAACGCTTGTTTTATCCGGAAACCTGAGCTATTCCGACAATCCGTAATTACACACCAACCAATCAGGTTCGACGTTTCTGTGATCTAATTGCATGCTAGTGAAATTGTAAACAACCAAACGCAAGTTGTTTTCGTAAACACTCAGACACACCAACCAATTTTTGGTGTTGGTGGATCTAAACTCCGCCTTCGTCAAATTCACTGAATTCTTGGCAAAAGACAAGTATCATTACTATATCACTAACAGTTAGCTGATTGTGTTTTTAATCATATGTCAGCTAGAGTAGATATCATTGAACAAACCTCAAGGTAACAGTTACTGGTGTATTTATTTGTTGTGTGAATAAATTAGAATTAAATACATTTATATCCACTTAGGCCTCTCCGTATTATTCTGGCTGAATAAACCTATACCAATATCAACGAGAGCCACTTTCATTGATTGGAATCTGGTCATTTTATATATTGAAGCAATGAATCAGTTTTCTATGTGAATTAAATGATCTGATCTAATGTTCCGATATATTACGTAATCCGACATATTATCACTCGGCCAATGATGTTGGATTAACCAGGTTTTACTGTATCTTCAAATTCTTACACTGTACAGGAAATTAGTTCTTGTTAACATATCACGTATGCCACACGGATGACTTGTTTACCACAACTCACCCCGCCGTAGTTTCATCCCATAATCTGTCACATATAGAGCCCCATAAACCTTCATAAGCCACATCTACACGACCACTGTATGGGGTCGGACCATCAGATAAACGTAAAGTACCTAAAATAAACAAAATGGTTTTGTTTAAAATAATAGAGAGACATCTGATCAGAACATATATAATTATATGTCTGCAGAGGAGATATAGATGAGTAGGTGTTTGTATATATATATATATATATATATATGGGTGGGTAATGTTGATATGTGTACGTGTGTGTATGTGTGGAGAGAGTAAATGAGTAGGGAGGGGAGTGAGTGAGTGAGTGAGTGTGTGTGCATGTTGTGTGTGTGTGCTTCTTCATAATTGTATAAATTATTATTTATTTTTATTTTTATTATCTTAGTATTTTATAATGTTTAGCTTATATATATATATATATATATATATATATATATATATATATATACCTGCATAGCTGCATACCCACATAACCCCACAAACAAACAAACAAACACATACACACACACCGTACCATCTTCTAGACTAGGATCTATTTTGTCACATGTCACAGAAGCTGGTTGACACTGTTTAGAGACACCCCGTGTAGTACACTGCTCTAGGTTATCCTCATCACCAGTACACGTTATCTCAGCTCTCCAGATAGGTTCGGTTGGCGATTCTGGATCAGGATCCAATATGTGATACGGGATACCTCTATCGTAGCCAAACTCTCTACAAAACACTCTGTTTCGGGATTATAATATATATATATATATATATATATATATATATATATATCAGACGCATAGTAAACAAACTCATAGACAGACAGACCAATGTATTGTTATTCTGAGATAGTCAGCCAGTAAATAAATAAACGTTTACAAATCTATACTCAAATAAGCATAAAGTTAAATAAACAGGTGTAAACAGGTGTAAACAGATGTACATATATAAATTTTTTCCTGTAGCGGATGTAGTATACCAATAACATATCACTTACGAAGCGTCATTATTTCCCCAGCCATGGTTACATATTGTATACCATTGACCTTCTGTATAGAATTGACCATATCCTGACTGTGTTCTGTTGTCCACATTATGACCTAATATACGTAGATCAGAATGACCTGAATGTAGAGGAAATACTAGTTATATACAGGCAATGTAGAGCTAATATATAGGTAATTTAAAGCTAATATACACTTACTATAAAGCTAATATACAGATAGTGTAGAGAAAATAAACAAATAATGTAGAACGAAGATACGGATAATGTGGAGCAAAATATTCAAATAATGTAGAGCTAATATACAGGTTATGTTGACAGGGCCGTATTATCCATATGACTGACTAGGCTGAAGCCCATAGGCCCCGCAGCGACTAGGAGCAGGGACCAGGAGTAGGGACTAGGAGTAGGGACCAGGAGTAGGGACCAGGAGTAGGGACTATTTTTCCTGAGGCACTGGTATTAGCTTCCTAGGGCTCCAATAATTAAAGGCAGTTTGCACTCTAATAATAATAATAATAATAATAATGTATATTTAATAAAGCGCCCTTACTAGCAGGAGCCATTCAAAGGCGCTGTACAAATAATATGTAATTTAATAATACCCCAAATAATGTCTGTAAAAACCCTGTAATGATTTAAAAGATAATAATTATTTATCTGTGAAAGCGACCTTAAATAGGTGTGTTTTTAGAAGAGACTTAAAATTTCCAAGAGACGACGAATTTCTAATATTTGCTGGCAACTTATTCCACAAATTGGGGGCTGCAACACTAAACGCACAATCACCATATGACTTGAGCCGAGACACTGGCACCTGCAATAGTATCTGACTGGATGACCTGAGTTTTCGGGATGACTTTCTAATGGAAACCAGTTCACACAGGTATTCTGGTGCCATATCATTAATAGATTTATAAGTTATTAACAGAATCTTAAAATGGATACGCTGTCTAACAGGTAGCCAATGTAGTTTTTGAAGAATTGGGGTAATATGATCATATTTTCTGGTATTTGTTACAATGCGAGCTGCACTATTCTGAATTCGCTGAAGGCGATTAATGTTATAATCAGATATGCCATATAACAGGGAGTTACAATAGTCTATACGAGATGTAACAAAGGCATGAACTACAGTTAAAAGTGATTCTTGTGTCAAGAATGCTTTTAAACAGTGGATGTTCTTAAGATGGTAGTAGGCAGCTCGGCATACTGATGTGACATGTTCATGCATGTTAATACATTGGTCAAAAATAACCCCTAGATTTTTTACTGACCCATTAGGGGTAATCGAAGATGCACCCATCTGTAATGCTGGTGTCTTTAGGGATTTAACACAATGTGGTGATGCCAAATATAAAATATTTGTTTTATTATCATTTAGTTTTAGAAGATTTTGAGTCATCCATAGCCGGATATCGGCAATACAATGTTCTAAATTCTTCAAGGAAGAGGAGAAATTTAACTCATTGTCAGGATCCAGTGATATATACAGCTGTGTGTCATCAGCATACAAGTGATATTTAATCCCATATCGCTGCGCAATGATCCCAAGAGGACGGGTATACATTGTGAAAACCAGAGGACCAAGAACTGAACCCTGTGGTACACCAGATAACAAAAACTGAATGTCAGATAAAATACCATGAACAGACACTCTCTGGGAGCGTTGTTCCAGATAGGATCTAAACCATTCAAGTACTCTACCTGACAGACCAAACATGTCTTTTAACCTAGAGAAAAGTACATTATGGTCAACTGTATCAAATGCAGCAGACAGGTCCAGAAGAACAAGTATTACTGGCTTACCTTGATCAATTGACATCATAATATCATTTTTCACTCGAACCAAGGCTGTTTCAGTGCTGTGACCACTTTTATAGGCAGACTGTAGTGATTCATTAAGGTTATTATTGATTAAATATTTGTTTAGATGGAAAGCAACTGCCTTTTCTATAACTTTAGATAAAAATGTAAGATTTGAAACAGGTCTGTAATTGTTTAGAATATTACAGTCCATAGTGTGGTTTTTTATTAATGGTTTTACAAGGGCAGCTTTCATGGATCTTGGGAAAACACCCAGAGATAATGATTTATTAACTATATTTGTAATT